>VZDJ01000302.1:1245361-1302713 GCA_008694505.1 Cyanoderma ruficeps
CTTTTTGTGCAACACACAGGACTGAAATACTGAGGCAGTCTGGCCTGTGCAGCATCATGAACTTCTGACATACTTTGCCTGCTAAATGCTACAATATTCTTGAGTAAGCGTGTTTTGCTCAGACAGAATGGTGTCACTGATTTTGTACTTTCAGCAAACATTCATTATTACTGCTGTATTCTCTTGCTGATGGAATTGGACTTGAGTATCTTCACATTGGCCTGGTAGACAGACCTTTATGAAACTCTCTAGACAAAGGGACATTTTCACTTAAAATTCTGTCTCTAGGAAAACAAAAACCAGAAAAAGTGTGTGGGGGGGAAGTGGCAGGTCCACAATTTCTGGCTATGCCAAAAAACAAATAAACACGAAGAAACATCTGGATCTGGCAACTTGGGAGTGTGACCTACGATTTGGCACAAGCCACATCAAAAAGGCTGCACCAACTCCTAATTTTGCTGAGGTGCAGGCTTACACAAGAGCTGTGTTTAATGGACAGCCTGGCTCTTTGAGAGACTGCCTTATCCAGCCTTTCCTCTGCTTCTGTATGCACTATTTGGAGATGTATCGCTGCAGGCAGGCTGCTGGGTTTCTACATCATTACACAAAAAGAGAGTAAAGCACAATAAGATTGAAACACAAAGCTGCTGAGGTGAGATTTACCTTCAGCATGTGTTAGAGGAAGAGCAGAGTACAAAAGCCAAAGGCTGAAATAAGAAGCAGCAGCACAGGGAATAGGGTTTTCAGAAGACAGGTCAGCCAACCCCATTTGGCCCAGAAAGTCAGGAGCTGCTGCTGCACTTATCATGACAGTAATGATTAAAGCTAAATTTAGCAGCTCCTGCCTACACCATCTTCCCCTGCTAGGACAACAACAAAAAGCAGGCAAAGAAAAAGGAACAAATCCAGTAGTACTGGATGAAGAAGCAGCAGGTGTTCCCATGAGGAAATTAAGATCACACCAGCATGGAACTCAAACCTTTTCTTCTATGCCATACAGTGACACTAACTGGCTGATGAATATCTATTTGATGGTTCTTTTACGTAGTAAGTAAAGGCAGTAAAACAGAAAGGCTTGATTTTCTGAATTTGAAATAAATCTAGGAAATCCTGAATTCACAAAGAACTGTGCTATTTATATCACTATTAGTTAAAAATTAAATATACTTTTAAATAATTGAACTTGATATCAAGCTCGTACTGCCAAGAACCACCTACACAGACAGTATATTTACAAAACCTCAATGAGATCATTACTATATCAAGAAAACATTTTCACCAACATATAAATTTAAGCTGTATATGAAGAAAAATAAATGTATGGCATTTCATACTACTAACAAAATATTAACAGCAGAAACCAGAAGCAAAACAAGTGAAAAATTAGCCTGAAATGAACAATAAAAACCCAGTGTGTCAGGTTTTGCTACAGGTTTTCTGTTAGCTGCTTTAACATAGGCACTTCATGAACAAAATATACACAATAATGCAATAAAAACCTTTAATGCTATTCAAACCAAGCTGAGATGATAGAGTGAAAGCTGTTAAACAGCCCACTAGAAGCGTCAGAATAATTTTACTAAGATGATTCAGAACATTCTATTATACAAAGTTCACTGCTCTACAAAAAGAATTAGCACAGAATACTTAAAATCCAGAGAATGTTTACGCAATTTTGCACTGGATATATTAATAAATTTCCAGTGCAAAATCACCCAAAATTCACAGTAACGCAGCATTACTTAGAGATGGACGTAAAGGTCCTTTTTCAATAAAAGCGAGCAAGCAAACCATAAAAACAGAACTAAAAACAATTAACCCCTATCACATATGAGCAGATGTGATTGACTGGATTCAATATTCTTTAACTAGCAATAATACAGCACTCAATCAGGTAATTTTCTTAATGCTTATTGTCATGCTCATTTGATCAACAGTAAGCTTACCTTTCCTTTCGGTCCAGATTGCTTAAAATATGAAAAAAGAAAAAAACACATAAGATGTAAAGCCCCACATGTGTAGCACATCACTAAATGCAAAAGTCATTAAATATAAATTGTAACTGTTTCATTGTCTTTCACTCACCAGTCTAATTTTGAAACAAGCACTGTAATTTTTTCACCACATTTTCGTCGAAGTACTTAGGAACGCATAAACACTACTTCACAGACGGCAACAGTCAGTAATCTAAATACGACATTGACTTGACTCTTTTTCAATGAGAAAATTTTGATTAACACTGAACTTAACCTGGTCATCTCTATTCACTTGCAATGTAGAAGCCAGTAAGATAGAATTCTAATGCACATATTATTATCAAGCCTTCTTTCCAATCAGAGAACCATTAACATTGGAAAAGACTTCTAAGACAGAGGTCAACCACTAAAACAATCCCTGATTGCCATGCAAAAGAGAAAAAAATTATGTAAGAACTTGTTTCCAACTATTAAAAAACATATGTGTTTAAATTGAGAAACTAATTTCAGCAACAGTCCTTAAATATTTAAGAAACCACTTGGAAAGGCTAGAGAAGGATAAAATGGAAACCTCCTTCTGAGGTTTAGGCCAAAAAAAAAAATCTCCCAAAAGCACCTAGGAACTAGGGCCACTAGTTTTACAAGCACCTCCATTAACATGTGTTAACACAGAAATGAATGCAACTGATGCTCACAATTCTGGTCCTTTGTATACCAAGACTGATATAAAAATAAATCTAACTAAGCTTAGCACCCAAACAACTTGAAAATAGCATCTACATGTCTTCTGTCTTTTCAAAATTTGCAGTATGGAATGCCATATGCTTTTAATATATGTGACTGTTCCTCCCAAACATCAAAAGCCTAACAAACTTCTGATATACATGCATTATATTAACTGTATTCTCAAATAGAACAATTTCAAATTGATTCCTGTTTTACTTCAGCCAAACCAAACAGAGTAATGATATTACACAGTAATAAAAACTCATCTTCCTTTCCTTTTCACAAACAGTACACTCACAAGAACAGAACAAACTAATTCTCTTGTTACTCAGAAAACAAGAGGAGTGGAAGCAAAGCAGGTAAAAATGTCGTCCTGATAATTGTACAGAGTGCAGTATGAAAGTACATTCCATCTCCACAGTGCTCTGGGAAGAGAGTAAAAGGACTTCAAAACTGAATGAGACTGTGGCAACTTAAAACTGGGGCAGGAGGTAACGAGCCAGTGCTGTGCGAGGGTGGAGAAGAATTGCTCCTAGCTGCAGCCAGCCTTTACTAACAATAAACAGTGCTTTTGTGCAGGTCACATCCCAGTTTATCAATCCAGTCAGATCCAAACCATGTCTGGATGGAGCCATATATCCTGTATCCTTGCATCCTTGGCACAGTTAATATGTAACTTGGATTAACTGTTTACAGGCGCTTCCAAGAGTCGCCCTGTTAAGGAACACATACCTAACACTAAGGAAACTTAAAGGCAGGAAAAAAATTTCCAGAATGTCTGATACTATGCACTGTCATTACATTAGACACCTTTTTGTTTGTTTTAAAATTCCTCACCAATATAATGCATTTAAAGGAATTCTCGCTTTTATACCTCAGGAAGATTAAGAGATGAAAATTCCAGACTGATCACTGTCCCTACCAACTGCTTCATGCAGCTCATGTGTAAGGTTTGTTAAATGTGCAGTACATACATGCTATTTCAATGCCAAGTCTGGAAGAACAGTCAGTCCATAGCATAAGACAGAACTATGCATTCATTAAATGAAGCAAAATAGTGTGATCCAACTACAACACTAGGACACGCTACATCTGAAAATCTGTTGTATCAGACATGAACAAATTTTAATTTAATCCCCAGATTCCACTGGAAAAACCATGAATACTTATTACAATATTATTTTGAAATAGCAAATTTTGTTGTGCTAGAAACTTACGTTTTACATATGAGTGCAACAGATACTCAGACAGACTTTAAATTAACATGCATATGCAAAAAAATGCAGGAAGTAAGAAATGCAGTACAAATCATACAAATTCAACTTGATAGAGACTATAACTCAGTTCATAATCAGCTTGCTCCATGTGACCCCATCCCCACCCAAAGAACCCAGTGTAAGTAACAGAATCTGTCATGTCACTGCCAGAGACTGAAATAGCTCAACTCATTTAATAATGTTTTTATTTTTGGTTATCCTTTCAGGAACCTACCATTGATTTAAGCACAATATATTAGGTTAGATAAAATTACCTTCCCCATGTTGTTATTGCTCACCACACCATAAACTAATCTACAAAGGCAAAAAATTAACAGAACACAACTTTGTGTAGCCTGCAAATTAGCACAAGGAAAACAAAGCCCAACAATTCAGAGCTCAATTTCCACGCTATCAGCTCGTCTGTCTCGCTATACACCTAGAATTTTATTCTTGGTTTGACACTCATATTTTCTGCTAATAGTCCTTTTTGAGGAATCACCACCAACATTTACTTTTAAACTCAACTACTCCCTAATGTCAGTAAAGACTAGCCAAAAAAGGATACCCAGAAAATTCCTATACAAGTAAAAATATATGACCAAAAAATATTACCCACTTTATACGGTCTGGAATTTCATATTATAATCAGTTTTAAATAGTCCTATTTTAGTTGGTTTTTTTTTCTGACTACTGCCTTCTCACTCAGAAACCTACATTTTCAACATCAAGTAGCCTTAAAATCTTTTATTTATTAAAGAAAAGTCTGTCAGGAAGCCACATTTTATTAATTTTCAATCCTCTAACTCAGAAACAGATTTAGAAGCTTTTAAAAGCAGTCAGTTGAGTCAGAAGCTATTGGAATTAAACATCATTTGTAAAGTTCCTATGTAAAGCTCACTCTCAGTCAATTAGATCATGCTGGTTTTGATACCCTCCAGGAACAAAGCACTGCTCTGGATTGTTATGACTATTTCCTGCCTTTAAAACTCCAAAATATTCCTAGAATAAGAGTTAATTATCTGTTGCTAATGTAAATGAACTACAATAACAATCCTAAAGAAAACATATTTAGAACACTCAAGATGACTACTACCCAACTCGCACAATATTCAGCTTGCCTATGTTATGCATTAGTTTTCCTTCTGCATGTCACACATGCCAAGTCACTACCTTTTTCTTCCGCACATTACATTGTGGGCTTATAAAGAAGTAAATCTCACAGGGAAGAAAGGCAAGCAGACAAATCTGACATCCCCTAAAGATTAACAATCTCTGGAGTTGAAGAAACCTATGGCACTGAACTTGGTAAGATGAATCCATTTTGACTGGCTGTTTGAAGAACCATTTCATAACAAAGCTCAATCAAGTACATGAGTATTATCAAGTCAACATTCCGAGCAGTCTTGCATGATTTTGCTTACTTCAAATCATTTTCATTAGCACTGCATAGCAAAATTTTATCCTTCAGAATAACAAAAAACCCCACAAACAAACAACTCCTTCCCAAAAGAGCCCCACAAATAAAGAAAAGCAAGCACAAACATACACAAACAAACAAAACCCACCAGAAAGGTGAGAGCATGAATGCTTAGAGATGCCCCACATTTTCCTCAATGGGACACTGAACAAAAATATTCTGAAAAGGACTTCATGCAAGAAAAAGCACAGCTGATTCAGCCTAAGCCACAGCACTAATATAAACCCCATCTATCTGCTTAACTCATGGTAAAACCTGCCAATCCTTTTTTAGTCATCAGCCTCACAGTGATGGCAAGAAATGTAAAGAATTGAGAAGAGAGATACCTACTACTGTATCTGCTATTACTAAGGGGAAGGAAATGTCCATCCTATATACCATATATATACACCTATATACCATTTACAGACCATTTGGAAACAGAAAGAGGCAACAACCTAAGCCCTCAAGGACAGGGTAACACAATAACTCTGCTGTGAGGAAAGGCTGCAAGACTTGGGGTTGTTCAGCCTGGAGAAATGAAGGCTCCGGGCAGACCTTATTGTGGTTTTCAGTACCTGAAGGGGGCCTAAAAGATAGATGGGGACAAACAGATTGGCAGGACCTGTTGCAGTAGGATAAGGGGTAATGGTTTAGAACTAAAAGAGGGCAGATTCAGACTAGATAGAGCAAAGAAGGGTTTTGCAATGAGACAGTGAAACACTGAAACAGGCTGACCAGAGAAGTGGTAGCTGCCTCACCCCTGCAAACATCCAGGATCAGGTGGCATGGGGCTCTGAGCAACCCGATCCAATTGAAGATGTCCCTGCTTATGGCAGGGGGGTTGGACTAGATGGCCTTTAAGGTCCCTTCCAAGCCAAACTGTTCTGAGTCTATTATTTCGTGACTGCAAAATTCCTTTCTCAGTCTGTTTATTCAATGCCAGATTACTCTAATACATGTTTGGCTCATATAATTCGTACACATACGGGCTTTCTTTTTCTGAGGTCAGCAAATCCAACTGAGGGAAGCAGGATGGAAAAAAAAAGGAAGGATAATGCCTGCATATGATACCACTGCCCTAAAAAATCTATACTAAAAAACAGAGAAGAAAAAAGGTGGCAGAAGAAGGAAATGCAGACAGGATAAAGCACTCACAAGCGATGGTGGAAATCCACAGAATTCATAAACAAAAAGAGGTCTGCATGCATAAACTTTGAAAGAAAATTCCTTAAAATAGGTGCTATCTCATATTTGTGAAACATATTGGGTGTAAAAAACACCTAGAACCAACCAGCATAGTTCAGTAAGATTCCCTGGTTTCCAGTAATCCTTTCTAAAAATCATTTACATAGATGCAAAACCTTGCTTCTGTTAGATGTTCCAATTTATATGTTTTACACTATATTTACAGACCATCTACAATCTTCAGATCTGTAATTTAATGTTTACATGGATTTTACACAAGATGGAGTTGCTGTGACTTATTATTTGCTGATCATGTCAGTTATACGAATTTCTACTGCAAACTATGTTTGTCTATTTCAAAGTATTTTCTTAAAATATTTATATTAGCAGGTGCTCTCCTACTACCTGCCAGTGTTCTTTAAAATTACTAAATTCTAGTATTATATGATAGTAATTCCTAACTGGTTTTATGAAACTTTAGTAATTAAGGCCAAAGCTCATAATCAAGAATGCACCCATGTGATTACTTACATTTTCTTAAAACACTTCATGGCATAAAGAAAATCATTACATACAAAACCAGAGAGGACTTTTTATAACTGAAACACCTGGAGAAACAAATGGAATTTGTCTTACCTTTGGGCTGCTGTTTTTACTACAGTTGTCTGTGCGTGTGCGTGGTGGAAACGTCTGCCGTGTACCACAGCTACAGGACCAGATATATTCTGAGCATTTTCACTGCAAACATACAGAAGAATGTTCAAGAAAATACTCTGGGGTGTTTGTACAGACTTAGGTGAAACAGGTGGTGTCCTAATTTTACAAGACCAGCCTCACAACATGAATATTGAAGTATTTCTGAACCAATAATACACATTGTTAAGATCCTTTTATAGGCACAAAACCATTCAGCTTTACAATGAAATGGACATATAAGAATATACACACGGGTTTTTTCCTGGAAGAAAAGGTAAAGATTTTTTTACTCAACCCTGTACTGCAAAAAGACGCTGTCTTTTTTTAATGACTTGTAATTGCTTATAACTAATTTTACACTTCCATCTCTCATTTTATTAAAGCATAATATTAACTTCTTTAATATAACTTAATGGACAAAATGTGAACAGATTGAATTCAGGAATAGCCCTCATAAAAAAAGTAAACAGGAAATTTAGGGATGCAAGATGACTTGTAACTGAAAAAAAACACATTTCAAAAAGAAAAGAGGAAGGATTCTCAGGTACTCATATCTTAAAAGGACTTATTCACCAATGTATCTTAGCTTTTTTTGCGTTTCTTCATTTGATACCTTTTGACTTTTACCTCATTATTATGTATAACCAGTCATTATGGAGAGAAGATTGCTTACCACTACCCTCTCTAGTGAAAGCTCACATTAAGATACAGTAGATCAATAATACAGTGCTCCTTCAGAGATCATTAAACCCTAAAAATCATCCTGCATGCTGCTGTGACAGGACACACAACACTATGTTTGAAATGTTCAAAAGTCACACAACTTTTAACAGACAGCATGTTGATGACGCAAACTGTTTCAAATTATGGAAATACAGTGCTTAAATTGTGCTTTTCAAATTGCTTGGAAATTTTAATTGCGCTAGAGAAAATGATGTGAAGAAACATTTCTACTAATAATATTTCTCAGAAATATTATCTTGCTATTTGTCCTGTTATGAACAATGAAAAGAAACCCAAAGTATCAGAATTCAAAAAAAAGCTGACAACCATTTCCTAATTCCTCCTTTACATTTCCCCAAAAGAAGAAAATGAGTAAACTGTTAGTTTACTTTCGAATTTTCAGTTTAGCATTACAACCCCTTTTGGGAGCCTTACATAAGTCAAGATTAGAAGCTTTCAGAGCATTTCTGACTGCCCCTAACATAACCACAAACATAACAGAACAAGACTTATCAAACCCAAAGGGTTAAAATATCTTTTCTAGAATATGAAATTTAAGAACATCATAAACCATCTGAGCTAGTGGTCCAATATCCTGAAAATTAACAGCACCCATGCAAACACCAACCTCCTGAAACCAAACACACCCATCTCACATGTTTCTATGTCAATGCTACGCAACTCCAGCTGGTCAGCCATCATCCAGATCAAACTACAGCCAACCTTCTGTCTCATTTGCCACCTCAGAAATAAAAAGCTGACAGCTACTTGCCCTAAATACTTTAGAAAGTCTCAAATCCTCTTTGGCCTCTCATTTCATGTCTTTGAAAAAGATACTAGGAAAAAAAACCCCAGCAGCAGAGGGCAGGAATGCCTTTTCAAATGCTTAAGACTTAAGGACTTAAGCAAGCAAGCCTATGTATCTCCTGGTTTACCATTGAGCCTGCTGGATCTGACCTTTGCCAAACGATCACGATTGTGAAACTCTGTCTTGTGTCCCCAAGGCGAAAGAAAACTGATAAGCAGCACTTCTGCTTTTCGCCTCACACTCAGGTATGAAAACTCCAGTAGGTGCTGGAATAGAGCATGGCAGACTGCTCAGGGATCAGATCTGAGTCAAAGCAGACTGTTCTAGATGGCACACTTGAATGATTCATATGGCGTCAGACATGCTTCCAACTAGGACAGCTGTAAAACACAATCTGCTGTACAATCTTGTTCTCTGAATGGAACATACCCAACACAGAAACACCAGAAAATACAATCATAAAGTCCTAGCGAGTTGCAAAACAGGCACATCAGAACTGAAATCTGAGTCTGCCAAGTTTCAGCACAATTTCTTGAAATTACTATAACACATTAAAAGCAGGGTGATGTAATGGTCAGAAAGTTCCTTGAAAGAACAAATGTTCTAAAAAGAACTTAGAGTATTTTAACAATAAATGTTTCATTAATGTTGGCTCAGAAACCACAGAATGATTTGAAGCCTAGGCTCTGATGAAAACAAGGTTTTACTATCACATGCTATCAGCTGATCCTAGGAAATTCTTAACACCATATATTCAAGAGACAAAACAAAAAGATCTTGCACTGGGCAAATGGATGGATCTAGAACTAAAGGAAGAATGACATTTTAAAAACACAGACTACATTAATTCAGTTCATCAAATAACAGTTTTAACAAAACATTATCAAAGAAAATCTAAAAGAGCCTTAATACAAGTTATTGAAAGCTAGCAAAGATAAAGCTATTTAAAATAAGACACCTCATGATTAAAAAAAATACAACCAGAAGTAATTAGGTTAAGAGTTTGATACTGGATTTGCTTAACCAGGTAAAAGATCATGACCTTTTGCTTGGTTTAAATTTCTCTGACAAGTACAGCAACTATTTCTTCTCACTGTCCTTGCCTATCCCTTCTTCCTCTTATTCTCTGAATTTTAGGGATTATTCTACCAGAATAATACTCATTTGAGTCAAGCCCCATTGATCTGAAATTTTTAGTCCCTTTTCTGCAGATAAGATGGAATAAAAGACTGCAACATTGTGATAAAAATCACCATGAACAGATGAAGAATATCAAGTATCTCATCTTCTTGTATTTGATCTAGCATTTTAACTGCATGACCAACTTTCAGAATCTTCTCTAGCTGAAGAGTCTAAATATTGAAAGAGCAACTATTAAGCTCCTTCCATTCTGCATATCAAAGTGAACAAACCAGCAATTATCACTAAAGTGACTAGATTCACTGATATACATTATGAAAGGTACAACAACATCCCAGTGAAGTCATTAAATCAAGATAATCACTTGGAACATAACCACAAAATGCAGTGACCAAAATATGAGAAGCAGTCACAGGGGCCTATACACATCCATTATTCAGAACAAAGTCCTTAATTAATGACAGCTTATTAAGAGGGTGGATGCTTATATTTTTCATTTAAATTCAATATGTAGCTCAGTACTAGACAAAAGGTGGGTGCCCATTTACATGCAACAGATTTTACTTTTTTTAGTTGAATTTTATAAATCCTATGAGGTCTTTGGTTTATATTGTATTATTTGTCAATAGAGGGCAGTTCCATTCCAAGTAAAAGAATGTCTGAATTACATCCTTAGACCATCTAAAAAAACCTCAGACCTCAGTAACTATTTACCTTAAAACAAAACCTGCATACTCTTCTGGAACTTAATAAAAACATACATGTTGTATGTTATACAACAATATAAACATATGTGTACAGTGAGGTATGACTGCTTTAACAGAAAAAAATTACATGGTAAGGTTGGATTTCACTACCAATTCCACAGCCAGACAAAGGAAAATTCTAGCTACCAGAGAATTAGAGGAATCTTAAAAATGTACTCAAAACAAAGAAAAAGTATAATGTAGATGCACAGGTTTCCCAAATAGTGAAACAGAGCAAAGGCTTAAAAACCATTCCTGTCAGCTCTAAAAACAAGTCTCAAGCTACCCTATGCAAGAATGGCTATTTGGTGAATCCTTTAAAAAAAAAAACTGTGAACCCAAAATCAAATTATATCTTGCAGTAAGAAAAACAGAAAACACATCCTGAGTTAACCTTGGCAATTCATGGTCAGGGAAAGAAGTGAATCTGGATGGGGATGTGAAAAATGTTTTCCTACTTGCTATCATTGCATAATGGGAACAGTAACACATGCAGGCAACATGGGTAAAGTACTAACAAATAAGCCAGTGAATGCACTAAATCAATTTTAACAGTCTTCTGGTACTTTACTAATGTGGTGTTAAACATTTTGTAAGAGGAAAACCCTAACAATCTAGGTCTCCCTCTTTACTCAGAAGCACAGTACGGTACAGCTTCTTAAAATGGACAGCACACAATGTAAATGGACAAGAAGTTCTGTTCATCGTGTATTGATTTGTATCAATGATCAAAGCAAAGAGACACAAATTAAATGTATCACCTCAGTTTCTTGCTGTTTCCCATCATGTTGAGGCCGATCGCGTTCCCTTTGAATAGTTTGAAGCCTCCAGCTTTGCCTCTCCTTGTGTACGCTTTTATGGCCTCGCCGCTGGCGCCGATCGCTCCAGGTCGACAACGGATTGACTGTCACAACAGAATTCACAGATATTCAAATAATTGTATAATTGTGTAGAAGTTAGGGGAAAATTAATGCAAAATATTAAAATAAATATTACTTGGGCTTCATTTTCAAACTGCTTTTATACCAAATTTCACTGAAAATATATTTCATATATTTTCTTTATATCCACACTATGATTTCTTACTGAACAAAGTATAACATATATTTTATATTTAGTACCGTATTTATGATAATTGTCTAAACTTAGAATTAGTTATTCTTGCTCATATTTTTCAGAATACTATAGAGATCAAGAGGGGAACAAAAATTTTAAGGATAGGCAGATAAACAGCTTGAGAAATGTTCCTAAAACACAACAGAAACTTTTATTTCATTACACTGCACACATAGCTATGCAATACTCTTATTAAAGAACCTAAAAAGCCATAAAGGTACATTTTCACTATTAGATAAACCAATTATTTACCTTTTTTTCTTCATTGGGACAGAAAGGCCCATCACTGTCATCTAAACTGAGCAGATTTGCCTCGCTAGACAGGTGTGGAAGAGAAAAGCACATACATTATAATCCAACAGAACACCCACACAACATTTTAAATGCAAAAGGCTTTTTTCCCCCCTTCCCTCTACATTTAAATGCATCACATACACATTATATAAATATGCATAAAACAACAGGAACACAAAATGAGCAACAGAGTGATCAGATACATGAGAACGAGAACTTAGAGTGTACCTCAAATTATTTTGCAAAAAGTAAAATTAAAATGATTAATTCAAAATAGACAATGCTACTGAACCTTCAATATGGTTACAATAATATTACTGACGCTAGAAAAGATTCTACACTCCCCACATAAATTGACTCTAAAACTTCATTAACTGATAAAACATGATCTTAGTTTGTTTATGCCTATCAACGTTCAAGTATGTAGTTTAAAACTGCAAACTTCATACATAGTGCTTTAGGAGAAGAACTTAACGTAACTACATTTTACCCCACAGCAATTACTATCAAAATATGTCTTCCTTAAAAAGAACATATTCAGTTTGGTTTTGCTGTTTATTAAAATGTGTTTCTTTAGCACTTTCAATATCTGTAATCCCAAAACATTAGAATGGGGAAGAAGACAAAAGTCACTCCATGATATTCTAAAAACATTCTTTTCAGTAATAGGCAGTTATCCTCAGGTAACCTTAAGTATTTAAATTGGAACCCCAATCACACATTTCATACTGACAGCAGCTAGATTAGTCTAACATCTTTTTGCTTCCAGGCAAAGCAACCTGCAGACAATCCCTTCTCATCAATCCTGATAAGGTTACTCCTATGTTGGCTACAACAAAATAATCCAACTTTGAGCCAACTTGTAATTGCATGATTTGAAAAGTTTTAATCAAGATCATTCAGGCAGAAATTCCTTAAAATAAAAGCAGTTACACCAGGTGTTAAAACACAAGAGAAACAAACTTTTCTCAGCTGTGTCAGTTTGACATCCTGGTTTGCAATACATACAATGACTTTAGCTCTTCATATATAAATAAATTAATCACTCAGTGCCCCATCTCTCAAGTTCCTAACATTTTCCATGCACGATATTTCCCTTCATGTTACAATTTATTCTTCCATCTTATGCAATACAAATATCCCTAGAGAAAATAAAAATAAAATAAAAATGTTGGGTGAGATCTACAGACTCTGAAACATCAGGAGAGAAGATTGTGCACACAGTTGATTTTGAAACGGGAAGAATGATGTAAATATGAACATTTAGCCAGTGGCACTGTTGTATTTTCCTTTAATTTACAGAGCACCACAATTCTAGGTGCTCAATGATAAAATAGTCTAGCAGATTCACTAATTTCAAATAAAGGCAAAAAGTACACTTGTACTTCTGTACAGACTACATATGGACATTAAAATTTTTACATCCTGCACCATTTTTTAAAATTCTCTTTCAGAACAAATCATCCTTTCAAGGGAGGCTCATGGAGCCTTCTCAAGCATTCATGAGTAGACATAGAGTTTAACAATTTCAGAAGTTTTCCACATCCTGCAAAATAAACAAAACTCTGCAGCATAGACATGAGCAGCAACCTACAGTACTTGCAGCTCTGGCATTTGCCTATGGTGCTGCCCGAGTCAGATCATTTCACCTTCAGAAATGTTTTTCTTCTTTAGCTTCAGTTCATACAAAAATTATGACTATTTTCAAAACACCTTTGTACCGTGGCGATAGTTTTAGGATTTCAACACACTTCCAATACTGCAGCCATTCTAACAAAGGGCAATTGAGGGGGGAGGTGAGAGAAGGTTGACACATTGCAAATAACCAAAACACTGAGCCAAGGCTTAAATCAAAATGAACAAGAGTAACTCTCATCATGCAACATGACTAGTGCAGTATTAGCAAACTGGAAGTTTTCATTGAACCAATACTTTTAGATCTTAAGGAACGCGAACCACACGCATCAGAACCAGCAAGGCTGTTTTTCCAGAGAGCAGAATACATAGCAACCCAGCAATGTCTATTTGCTCATGTATCACATGCTTCCTGTTGCCTGCTTCAATGATGCAATTTATACAGCCAGGAAAAAGCCAAAACCAACCCAAAACAAACACTATATCACTCCCCCGACATACCAGCCAGTAACATTTTTAACATCCCTGAAATGAAACCTCAGTTGTCTTGCTGGGAGGATCTTTCCACACTCTTGTCACTTTTAACCCGGGAACCATGGGTTTCCTGGTTAGTTTCACATTGGAGCGCAATTTCTGACTTTTCAATACGCTCCTTAAAATTTTATAACAAATGAATGTTAAGTCTTTATTAATGTTAAAGGAAAAAATAGAAGTAATTTACCTAAACAGAGTTCTTAAGTGGAGTTTATACTTACACATTCAAATTTAGGCACTGAACAAGAAAAAAAATTCTGTTAACTTATCTCTAATCACTTGCCATTTGCTTGATGTTTTAAAACATTAAGAACTATGCAATAGTTAGTTAGACAGCTGAGATTAATAGGCTATGTTTTCACTACTATCTACAAGCAACCCAAACTTTAAACCTCTGTTGACCATTGAGGCTACACTCTAATAAGCTGCAAGCACATTTCTATCAACTACCATCTGATCCAGTCACATTTCAAACATAATTGGAATTTCTTTCTGAAAACTATTACATATAAAACCAGTAGGTTGATGTATTTGCCCTCACAGCACACAATGTACATTCTTTGTTTTAAATTACATAGTGGAAGGCAGCACATTAAAAAAGCCACACTATCAGAGGCACAAGAGAAGTAGTAGTATTATTAACTCACTTACAGTGCCATTCCATTAAAAATAGCCTTAATTTTACAAGTTTTCATCAATTTAAAGGCTACAGTGCCCTACTAACAGGCTCACAAAAGAAGTATAAAACATCTGTAGAACTATGGGAGGGTAGTTTTGACCAAGTAATACAAATTTTGTAAGCAGTGGAAAAAAGCTCAGCGTAAATGTTTAACACAGTACAATGCTTTTCCATTTGTCAATGCATGGAAAAAAGACGTTTATTCCCCTAAATGGAAGGGGCAAAAAAATAAAGCTTTTTGAAAGAAAATGGTGGTTTAGTAAAGACACTGTAGTGCAATAAATTAGACCCATTTATTTGTATTCCTTGTTTTTGATAAGGCTACTTTTATCTCAGTAGAAAGCAGAAGTCTAGACTATTAAGACAATAGTATGAGCCACGAGAAATCTGGGCCCATCCGTTTACAAAACCACTGTGGAGCATACTGATATATTTCAAAAACATTTAACACAAATATTACAAAGGAAGTAAACATGAATTATCCAAGACACTTCAAGAGAATCATCAGTAACACCAGAAAGCAACTTATAACATGTTAATTCCATTAATCAGTTGAATATATTACTTTGACCATGTTTGCTTAAGTCTGCCATCCTTTCATGTCTTCCACTACGCAAGATCATCCTAATTTCCACCATTTATTCTGTGGTGGACTACACAAGTTTCAGTGTGCTCAGCTGACCAACTGGTCTTTTTTTTTCTATTGTTCTACATAAAGGTAGATCTCCTATGGGATCTCCAATTACAAAGCAAGGAAAGTCTCACACCACTTGCTACCATCCTGAGTAGATCAAATCTTTTAGAACACCAAAAATGTTACTTTTACTCTTTCAAGCAGACTGAGTATTATCAATAGGCATTTAGGTAGGGATAAGATACTTGTTTATTACCATTCTTAATTTCTATAACTCTTGTTCCATGCTGAGTATCAACTCTAGCATCAGTTTAAATTTATATAGAGTGGATGATCACTATTGTTCTAAATCTTCAGTTTACAAATATTCTTTAGTCTCTTTGTGTTCATTACTTGATATCTTAACCATTATGACTCACTTAATCTACTTCCCAAGCAAGTTAAATGACACCCTTCTTTTAAAATAATCTACCTATTGTAAAAATTGCTGTGGTAGGAGGTCATTAGCCACATACTTTGTGTTCATCTCACTGAAAAAAAGACCATCCAGGCAGACATCCGGTGCTCACCAGCCATTAGCACATGTCTCACGGGGTAACACAAGAATGCAGCCACTCCTTTGAGTGCTGAGATGTTGTTCTTAGGCTAGTTCAAACCAAACCTATTGTGTGTCTGCCACTGAGAGGGCAAAAAGCTGTGATAAAGTCAGGCACCAGAACACCAGTGCCTCCACAACAAGCACCCAGCTGCTTGCTTCAGACTCACAGCTCTGTCCACAAAGAAATCGTGTAAGAATCAAACACTGCAGTCAGTATCAGCACACCATAGCAAATACTTACTGCACAATATACTCAAAATACTGGCAGGGACACAAAGCTTTATGCTGGAACAATGATATGAATTAAAGCTGCTAATCTTTGAAATGTTCTACTAAAGGTAAAGGAAATTTAGAAAAAAAGAGAAGTTACTATTATTTGTTTTCTAAAGATTCCCTTCTGTCAGTGTTTTGCTGTATGAAATAAAAATGCATCAGAAAAACAAAGAACACAAATTATTTCAAAATGCTAAAAGCTTGCTATGTCTTTAAGATAAACAAACCCAGGTGCTACCCAAAGTAAATACATGGGCAGCTTAAAACATGCGGCTGTTTGGAGGGAATAAGAAATTGCCTCAAATGGTATCAGAGAATGGTTTAGTAAAAATACAAGATCTCTGGTTTAAATCAATTTTCAACTACTATCTATACTTCAGAGTAAGATTCTGCATAATTCACAGATATAAAAGCACATCAAAAAAGATCTAAGTAGGCAATAAAAATTCAATTCTAGCCATGGGAAAACTGTTTATTGCAGAGAATATGTGAAAGGAATGAAAAATCACCCAGACATACAATCTTAAAATCAGATACAATTACGTAAAGATTATGTTTCATAATAATTTTTCTAATTGTTTTTTAGCATAATTACTCTATACATTTTTTATTCTATGTTCTTAAATCAACATCAGCTGGAGACTGATGGAAAACAGCAGTAAATTACTAGTAGAAAAAAAAGCTGCTATGTTTTCAAATGTGACTTATTTCCAAAGGGAAGTAAAATGGAAATAGTAACTGTATGGTATGTACTGCCCTTATACTTAAAACATGTTTGTGTGCACTACAAATGGATGTAAAGTTGCTAAGGAACAACACGATCTTAACTTTATAAAACTAAAATGCCCTTAGTTTGTGAAGCCTTTAAAAAGTGCTTTTAACTTCCAATACAGTTCTGCTTTGACACGAGCTCTTAATGCTTAGCTTACATTTTAATGAACTCCTGCACTGATTTTTTAATTACTAAAACTTCACATTTCTTAAATGTTTTATTAAGATTACAGCACAGCCTGCTGCTGCAGCCTATGTGGTTATGTCTACTTTCCTACCTCCCTTCCAACACTATTTGGCAGAATATTAGATGATACAAATTCATACATGAATTATTGTTGTACTTAATCACAGAACCAGTGAATTCTTACTAGAGAACCACAGCACACCTTTTAAATTTCCAGCTCCTACTCTCCAGATATCTAAGAACAACAAATAAACCGACATGAATTCTTTGTGCATGACACTTGTTCTTTTAACAATTCATTACTAGTTTTGGAAAAAAACACACTAATATTGAGAAAACATATTAGTAACAATAAAATGTCACAAAGACAAAGTATGCATTTAAACTATACACACAGGATTTAAGTTTTAGCCAAAATGCAAGCATACCAAGTAAGGGATTAAATTATAAGGAAAGAAAACTAGACTTAACTCTATTCAGTGATATAAACACAAAGGAAGAAAAGGCTAGAATTTTTAAGCTTGGTTTATCTTGATGAAGGCCTAAAACTACTGAAGTAGTTTAACCGTACCTGTCAAAGACTGAGCAGCATCATCATTAAAGGAAGGACAAGCTGAAGCTGCATGGATACCCTACCTATCAACTCCCTTACTCTACATGTTCACATACTGCTTGTCTGTGTTCCTTAGGCTCACAGAGAAGCTCCAACGACAACTGCAGCTCTTCAGAAATTTACTTAATGCAAAGTGCCCTGTGTTGTAAGCCCCGTGTTCACAATAAAGCTTACATTATAATGAACTCCTATTTGACAATACTATTTCAAATAATCACTTATTTGAAATAATTTTTCTTAATCAGTGAAAGCTTAAAATTATATAATATTGTTTCTCATTCATAAAATATAAAAAAATAAGTATTTAATTATAAATACACATTTATACTTTCAATAGCCTAGATAAAAGCATCCTTACTCTTTCTCTGCATCTCCTTCACTTTCTTCTGCATGATCAAAGCTCCAATTACTTTTAAAACCTCCATCTCTCTTGGACTGTGATCTATCCAAAGCTGAAATGAGAACAAGTTAAGGTAAGTCTTGATTTCAAGCTGAGTTATTAATCAACACAAACTAGAGGAGTAAACCAGATGCATGTATTTCCCCCCAGTATTTATTTTATTGATGTCAATTTTTAACTATCATTTGATCAGTACCTCCATCAATGCAGTGGTGACTATTATTTCCCTGAATAAATAAAAGTATCTGTCAACATCTTATTAGCAGTAAGTTAGCAAGCTGTTAAAAATTATGACCTGAGGTCGTGTAATAACCGTTTTCAACTGTTTTACTGATACCCGTAAATTTAAGGGTAGTTTCTTTGACATGAACTATATGCCACACACAGAAAGGGTCCTAAAATGTATTATTTACATGACTAATGACCAAACATAAACTGAATTTTTCCATATAAAAACAACAGTTCTGAACTACCCCAAGTACAATTTCAACATAATATGCTGGATTTTTAACTCAACATCTGATGCTGACCTGAATTAACATATGATGCAAATTGAAATTTCAGCGTTAGCAGCAACTAAGTAAAAACTTTCTGTCATACTACATAAAAATTCAGATCTCTCTACTACAATATCCACCCTTATGGAGTTTTTTATGTAATACCATGGCATGGAGTATTCTTAAGTGAAGGTGTTCCAGAGCACGGAGACATCGTTCATTAAAGCAAGGCCCTAAAACTGCCATGTTCCCCCTGGGCCATAATACTGCAATTAAGAGCTGTCTCACACAAATTCTGTATGACAAACTATGCAGCTGCTTTGATTTTGGTTTAATTTAAGTGTGTTTTTTCTTAGCACATTTTTCTTTACATTGTTGGAAATGCATTTAGAAATAATGAATGAAACTGATACACTCTGATAGAAAAGAGTAAGAAAATCACAACCAACAACATATGTCTAGGATAAAGTATAAACAATGCACACAGAAATATTTATTGCATATTCAACCTCTGCTTCCAACTACTTGCATCTACTGCAGGCTTCCTGAGCCATGAGTGAAGATGTTAAACACATTTTTGTGTTTAACAGCTTTTCCTATCTTTTTCTTCTCCCTGCTCGCTTTTTAATCAAGCCTGCTTTACAGAATCAACAGTATCTTGCAGCAGAAAATACATCAGCTTAATTACAGGAGTATCTCCTTTTGTTGATTCTGATTCAATCTGGCACCTTTTGCTCTTAGTATTCTACTTCTCCAGTTCATGTACTCTGGAAGACAGTAATAAGTAGCCCTTCCCTATTCCCTCATGACTGAGGGAACAGATCCCTGTTGTGTTCTTTCATGGCCTTCCTTTCCCAGGCAGAAAAAGAAAAATACTGAGTCAGCTTAATTTTTTCTCACATGAAAGCTGTTTCATGTCTTTAAATCCCTCTTGATGCTTCTCTTTGAGCCTCTTCTCGTCTACTGTACCCTTCTGAGATGAGGATACACACACTACAAGGAATACCCGAGATGCATACATCCCGTGAATTTCTACAGAAGCAGAATGCTGTTTCTGTTTTGTCCTTTTTTCCTTCATTGGATTTGCTGTTTTCACTAAGGAGAACTGCACTGATGTTTAGGTACTAGATAATTCCATCTTTCACATGTGATTGGTTAAGAAGCACTTCAGAGCAAATCATTACCTACAAAAATGCTCTTTTTTTTACTTCTCATTTGCTTAGATTACTTGGCATTTACATACACAGAATTTTATGTATGATTCCAACCCACATAATTCAAAAACTGAGCATTTACAACTTTCTTTAAATAGCCAGCCATTATACTAACCCAAGTATAGTTTAAATATCTACAAGCTTGGTCACCTGGCTATCATACCCGTTTCCTTAGAAATGTGCACCAATGTTATAGATCCTTGTGCAATTCAATCCGTTACTCCTACTAACAGGACAAACCTTTTTTGCCATATCTTTCTAACTCTTCACAATTGTTTCTTATTAAAGTTTCCATTTTATTCAGAGGTAATTTAGCCTCTCCCAAAGCCTTTAATAAATGACTTTACAGAGGGAACAAAGAAATCAATTCTGGTCTCCATTATAATTTCCATGAATTTAGGTTGCATGGTCACAAAGCTCACTGATGTACAGTCCCTCAAATACCTCCACTGCCTTTTTAAAATGCTGATATCATGCTAGCTACCCTCCTTACCTGTAGAAGAAATATGATGCTAACCACAAGCAACACACTTAGTCATTAGCTCCTCTACTCCCCAGTTCCTCCTACAACACTTGGATGAATGCCATGTGATCATGCTGCCTTGTTCACAGTTTGCTCAATGTACTGCAATTTCTTCCACTGATGCTTCATTTGGAGCCCTACACTCCATCACATTCCTTATTAAGAAACATTCTGGCATGAAGAGCCCCCTAAGTGTTGCCAAAGTGAGTGCAAGCAATTCCATTATTCAGCTATGACCTTATATACTCCAAAGCCACCTTTTACAACTGAATTGTCTATTGATCCTCCAGACATTCCTCAAACTTTCCTGTTGAGTTTGAAGAAATACTTAACAATAGTTTCTATGTCTACTGAGAGTTACTAATCAAGTTTTTTCCCCACCTCATTATCATTACAGGTTAAATCCACCAGCTTTTTTATTATTCTCTATTTTCATTACTAACATAAATGATCTAATTCAAGAACTATGATGTTTTATTTCAGATATTTTATCTCACTTTGCTGTTTAGTCAGGCTAGCATCTGGGGAGCCTTTTGAAATCTACTTAAACAAGTAGCATGCATGTTGTAAGCCTCCTATATCTTTCCATAACTCCCAAGCTGGCTACAAGTATTTTACACTCCAGCTACATCTTTTCTTTCTTTTTCAAAAAGTTTCTTAGTATTTTCTGCAATTCTTTTTTTAATTAAGCATTTCTCTATTGGACAGTTCATCCACTGCTATTGATCAGTGCAGCCATCCATGGAAAATGTCTTAGTATCCCAGTTCTGCTCATTCAACTCTGGATCAATTTCACTCTCTCTAGCACTCTTGGTCCTAACAAAAATGTAAATCTAGAAGTATACCATCATGTTATCCAGAGTGTTCACCTGAGTTACTTGATCCAGGTATCTGATTCCATACAGGGTTTTTAATTTTTTTAAGGGGATAACAAGTAATCTGTTACACAGGCTAAGCTGCTGACTATTTTGGACTAAGATTTAAATTTGAAACCCCTATGATGCAATTTTTACTATATGCACTATTCAAGGTCTTCTTAATCAGCAAGGCACATCCATATCCAGAGGTGAAAATATTCAAAAAAGCAGAGCTAACCCTAAGGTGTTGTGTCAAGAGAAGGCAATCGCTGTACCTCTGCCCAAGACAAGCAACATGCTGGAGCAGATTTCACTCTCATTTTTCCTCCCACTACTAACTCCCTTTGGTGCTGCTACACCAAAGGAGATAGTAGTTATGAGCCAAGTATCTGGAATTTAACTAGCTACACAAGTGTAGCTTACACATTTCACTGCTTTTTAAAAAAACTGTTGTTTTTTAAACAACAGTTAGGTGTAATTTCTATCAAGCCAATTAAAAAAAATCCTGAAAAAATAGTGTGTTTCATTAGGACATTTATGTCATTACTAACCACACCCTGAAGCCAGACTTTTAAAAACCCCCATACAGTCATTTTGTGTAAAACACAATTATCACCTCTTGGATTAGAAAGCAAAATATGCTTTCTGATGTCAGAAAGCAGATCGACACCTTCAAATTACTGTGTGTGGACACTGTTTTGCAAACTCCTTCAGCAGGAGTTACTGTCATTCAACAGTGTCGCTAAGCAATTCCTAAATGGAAGGAAAAAAAGTTCATAGTGAATATCCATGAAATAAGAGCAAAAGTTTGCAGTGTCAAAAAAAGGAATCCTTTAAAATTCTGCGTGTCTAAAACACTAAACGAGAAGTGACAAACACAGTATTTAGTAAAGTGCTAGTGTCCAGCAAAAGAAATCATCTTGGAAAGTTTGTTTTTTGCATGTCTGTTACCTAATGGTCTAAGGCAAATCATTCCATACCAATCTATACTACAACTCACTAGAAAAACATCCCTATTGCTTTATTGCTTTGTATGTGATGCTGTATCGGGTTTGTGTGGCAAGATTTTAGTAGCGGTAGGGAACTGCCTCACCTCTGTGCCTGAGAACATCATGGAGCAGATCCTCCTAGAGGACAGGCTAAGGCACATACAAGACAAGAAGGTGACCCAAGGCAGTCAGCACAGCTTAACTAAGGGCCAATCATGCTTGACCAATCTGGCAGTCTTCTATGATGGAATGACAGCAATGGTCGACAAGGGAAGACTGAGAGATGCCATCTACCTTTGCTTCTGTAAGGCCTTTGATGTGGTTCCACACGATGTCCTTATCTCCAAACTGGAAAGACATGAAT
Organism: Cyanoderma ruficeps; assembly: GCA_008694505.1. Taxonomy (NCBI): domain Eukaryota; kingdom Metazoa; phylum Chordata; class Aves; order Passeriformes; family Timaliidae; genus Cyanoderma; species Cyanoderma ruficeps. The sequence goes on from VZDJ01000302.1 coordinate 1,268,258, forward strand.
GTACTATTTAGTGGGTAAGGAAGTGGCTGGATGGATGCAGCCAGCAAACTACACACAATGTCTCTGTGTCCAGGTGGGAGCTGGTGACAAGGGGTGTCCTTCAGGTCTCTCCTGACTCTTGGGACTGGTGCTCTTCCATCAATGACATGGTGAGATCGAGTGCACCCTCAGCAAGTTGGTAGATGACACCAAACTGAGTGGTGCAGCTGACACAGTGGAAGGACATGATGCCATCCAGGGGGACCTGGCCAAACTTGAGAAGTGGGCTTTCCCTTGAAATTCAACAAGTCCAACAGCAAGGCGCTGCACCTGAGTTGGGGCAATCCCAGACATGAGTACAGACTGGGAGAAGCAGTCACTGAGGGAAGCCCTCTGGAGAATACCTGGGTGTTCTCATGGACGAAAAGCTGGATATGAATCAACAGTGCTCACTGGCAGCCCATAAGGCCAATGGCATCACGGGCTGCACAAAAAGCTGAGTCAAAGGAGGTGACTCTGCTCCACTACTCTGCCCTCATCTCTCATGAGACCCCAGCTGGAGTGCTGTGTCCTCCTCTGAGGTCCTCAACACCAGAAAGACATGGAGCTGTTGGAGTGGGTCCAGAGGAGGACCACAAAGATGATCAGAGGGTGAGAGCACCTCTCCTACACAGACAGGCCGAGAGAACTGCGATTGTTCAGCACGGAGGAGAGAAGGATTCCGAAAGACCTTACTGCAGTCTTGCAGTACCCTAAGTGTCTTATGAAAAGGGACAGGGATTTTTATATGGACAGACAGTGATGGGACATGAGGAAATGGTTTTAAACTGAAAGAGGGCAGGTTTGGATTAGATGTATTACAAAGAAATACTTTGGTGATAGGCACAGGTTGCCCAGAGGCTGTGGATGCCCCACCCCTGGAAGTGTTCAAGGCCAGGCTGGATGGGGCTGTGAGCAACCTAATCTAGTGAATGGTATCCCTCTGTCCAAAGGAAGGGCATTGGAACTTGGTGCTAACACCTAACCTTTGTATGATTCTCTAAGATCAACTCACCAAAGAAGCCAGATGTATTCACTGTCCACACAAAGATCAACTTTAAAGCAACCTTTTCATATATATCACTGGTTTGCCAGAATAACTCCCTACCACCCCCCAGGATACAATAGCAGAGACTTCAAGGTTTCTATTGCACACATTGAAACTTTTTTAAGTCTTTCATCTGCTGAGATCTCATCTATTTCTGTGTGTACAAGAACCATCCTAAACACACAGCCTAGATCAAACAAAGGTTTGGTTCAGGACCCAGATGCTTTTTCAGGAAGACTTGTAGTTTACATTCTTTTTCCCCAGTTGCTGGTAAAGAAACACTGCAAGCCTCATCTTACAAATGCTTACACCATCACAACTGCAACACACTTATCAGATACTGCAGTGCTCACAGAGAAAATGTAAATTAATTTAAATGTACTCAGAATCATTGCCTTCATCCAGACTCATATTTAAATAAATGAAAAAGAATGCTTCTAAGCTTTCTAATCTGTTGCTCATTTAGAGTCATCAGATATATTGTTAAGAGGATACAAGTACTCATAAAACTCTGTCACAGAAATATTTTTTGGTTTACTTTCCCCACTGCTTCATTATTCTTCCAGACAGGCTTCTATGCAAAACAGCTTTTTATCTTCCAGCTTTGATACCATCAGCTCTACTATATCAACTATGTAACCACAGTGAGGTTGCATTTTCACGTTCTGAAGTAGCACTACATGAACAGTTTTACAGGCTCCTCACTCTTCCTAAGAGCTGCAGATTCTTGCTCCAGTCCTGCACCCTGCATTATGTCAGCACTGACAGAAAATCTGGGGAAGGAAACTAATTCAGGCAAGAACCCCTCAAGCAGCAGAGGAAGGGAAAAGATATTTTTCTACCATTACCAGTTCCCTCCTCCTGCTCAACCACACTAACACAGTGCAGCTGTGACAGCACAGCATAGGTAAGGTCCATCCAACTATTTAAGTACTACAGATACCGAGCAAATTTCCATGGACTTGTAGCCTAATTTACATTTATAGGTATAGATTTAAAGAGCTAGTGCTTAAAAAATGCTTTAACTTTCCACTCTCTAAATTAGCTGCAGAGGCAAAAAAAACCCAGTCAAAAGCACCTCCAGTAACAGGCACTAATCATAACCTGATACTACTGAGATATTACGTGAAGCAGAGAGCTCAATAGTGAAGTTCTATGATACCAGTGTAATGGATATCAAGCACAGACATTCCTCTGCACGTGAAGGGAATTCAATTTCTCAGCTGGCTAACAAAAACACCCACACCCTTCCAAGAACTTGATGTCCACAGAAAACCAATGATATATACAGAGCATTCATTCCTGGACAAAAGTGTTCATGCTCCTGGAAAGCGAAAGCATTTATGAAAGTTCTGTACTTCAAAGATGGAAATCATCTGCATATTCTGGTAAATGACTGTGGTTTTTCAGGGCTCGCATGCACATTGGGCTGCTTACATTGCAGGATATTGCACTGATGACAGGACTGAAGAACACAGAACTGTGTAAGTTTGATCATTTGCTGAACTGTTTAATATTTTTTAAGTATTAACAAGGAGAAACAGAGGAGAATAAAATGATAGAGCTTTGAGGTATGTTAAACATTTTCTTTGTGATGCCTTTGGAAGTTTTTCTGCTAAGGCAGCAGTGATAACCACACCATGGACAACTAATGCTGCTTCACCTTTTCTACTGATTCTCTCAACAGAGGTGTAAAGGTATCCACCCCACCCAAGGATGCTGCCCTCATGACAGCAGCAGAAAACAATGCAGAAGTACTTCAAGAGGCCTTCCTTGTCTACACCAGCAGCAAAAGGAATGCTACAGAAAATTGTTGGCATTTTCTGCTCAATGAGATAGAAATCAAGTAACAAAAGACATGAAAAAGAAAAAAACAAATTAAGAACTCAATCCTTTTTTTGGTCATCCCAGATTTCACTGCTAAATTCTGTCTTCTGACCTCACAGTTACTCAACTCTACCAACAGAATCTGTGGGAATGAAGTATCACTCAACATCAAGGAAGATGTGATCAAGGAACACTTAAGCCAGTTGTACCCAAAGATGGGAAAAACATCATTGCCCTTCAAGAAGGGCAACAAGGATGATCTGGTGAGCTACAGGCCAGCCTGCAAAAGACAGAACTTACTGTTTACCATGTGTGTGCTCAAGAGTGGACCACACTGACCTGAGAGGCATTAGAGACTGGACAAATCCCTGAGCAATCTGCTCTAGCTGGGTCTGGCTTGAACAGGATGTTCCAACCCATCTGAATCCAACCAGCTGTCAAGTAAAACCAGTGACTATTCATAGGTACAAAGCATCTCTCTAAAGCAGCTGCACCCCCAACACAAAAACTTCCAAAAAGTAGTACCTCAGTCACTTTTCGTCTTTTCCCTCTCTGAGTAAGTCTGACTCCCACTTAAACTTTCCACACAAGTAAAATAATTTTGAGTAACATCAAAAGCAGGAACCAACAATAAACAAGGAAAAAAGGAGACACAAACAAAAAAGTAATTTTTTCATCTTCAGCATTATGAATTCTTTACTTATGTAAGACCTCTATTGCTAGACTGGAGATATACCAAAAGTTCAGAAATTAGGAAGAAAATTTTGTTATTTTTATAGGAAAGTTAAGTCTAAGAGAGGTATGTTCCTATTTTATAGATAAAAATAGAGGAGAAAAGGCGAGGTTAGCCTAAGAACAATTTTCAAACTGCCAATTCACTCTCAAAATGTGAAAAAATATATAAAGCTAACAAGCCATTTCAAGGAAGATGACAGCTGAAGAAGAATTCCAGAATACAATTTCTGTGGCAAATCAGTATACAACATTAATCACAGATGATCTCAAATTCTGAACATTGGAATCATTTTAGACAATGAGCAAAAAACACAGCAGGAAACCACACAGTATGGTCTGCACACTTCATTATGCACCATGGGATCCATTTTCATACAAAATCTAAGCTTGGGCAACTGAGAATACAGCAGCACTAAACAAACAGCAAACTATTTTTAGAAAGAGCTGAAAGGCAGCTACATACAGAGTAAGATTAATAACCCAGCCAAACTACCTGGAATTAGGAAACTGACACTTCAAGGTTTCCACATTCGCTGCAGTAATTGGAACATCAGGTAGAAATAAAGCACTTGGTATTCACATACCAAGAGGAAGAAGAAAAAAAAAATTGAACTATTTAATACTTCTGGTTTTATCCTGCAACATTTCATATTATGTCAGATAGATACTATCCCCATCATAAAAACATACAGAAATCAAAAATCCAGAAAGGTTCCACAATCTCTGCAAGACCTTAACTTGCATATGCAGGACGGAAGAATTAGAGACTCACAGAGTGGTTTTGGTTGGAAGGGACCTCAAAGATCATCTACTTCCAGGCCTGCCACCATGAGCAGGGAGAGGAACATTCAACTAGAGCAGGTTGCTCAGAGCCCCATCCAGCCTGGCCTTGAACACTACCACAAGAAATGTTTCTTCCATAAGAGGAAACTCTAAATGTAATTAAAGCAAAAAAAATGAGCAAGACACCTCTTTGATATTGTCAATTGTTCAAAAGTCACATGAAATGGACAGCAAAGCCAGCATACAAAGATGATGTTCAACAGCCTCAAAAAACCTCAAAAATTTGGTCACGTGAACAAAACACATTTCAGAAAAAAACTGAATAAGGACAGGATGATGAAAAGAGTTAGTTAAACTATTTGGCAAGAAAAATAGTTCTATTTGCTTTTCTGTAAAGGCTAAATACCTGGAGTTTTCTCCAATTCTTAGAGACACTGGCAAGCTTTCATACCCATCGAAGGCAGCAGTCAGCTGAGCTGGATTTTTGTTTCTTCCACCAAATGAGCAGTACCTTTTCCATCTAAAATAGTCTTTGCTACATGATAAAGCACATTTTACTTCACCAATGACAGATAGTTTTTTGTGGTATTTATCAAGTAAAGATTCAGCTACAACATATTTGCCTTTTGGCAGAACTATTAAATCTCCACTGAAGTTTTACTGTCCCAGGGCCAGGTATATGCAATCACAACGACCTGGGCCAGACTAGTCCTGAAGTTCACTTTTGAAAGTTTACTCCCAATTGTAAAGGATCCTTAAATTGTCTCTTAAGCAGTATGCCTTGGTAGAAATAAAATTACAACAAACTGTAGTAAATGTTTCTAGAAGTGAGCCTCAGAAATTACAAAGGCAATTGTAAATATGAAACCTAACATCTACTGCATAGTTCAAATTCTCATCTAATGGGCTCTTGAATAATCTTTCTGTTAGACTGTTGTATTAAATTCTGTCAGCAGGATATTCATATTTTGCTAAATGAGCCATAAAAATTGGACATGTCAAACAAATACAACATTATATCCTCTGACATTATTAAAAATACATCAGTAGAATGAATTTCAGTACAAATTAAACAATTGTATGACATTGAATAAAAGAATACTCATAAAATAAATATTTTGCAGCTGTTTCTTACGGACATAAATTTCTAAGATTACATATTATTAATCATGTCATACAGTAATATGTTTTACCACACCAGCTGAATATTATTGGTATTTTTCATTCCTAAAACATTGTTGTGGCAAGTCTTACAATAAAAATAAACAAACAAAATCTCAGGGAGATATGAGCAGGGAAACCTTGCTCCAGCTCATATGGTCTGAAAACAAACAAACAAAAAGCCAGGAGGGCTTAACACAGAGTTTTGAATCATCACTGTTCTTTATCTATCATCACTCAAGATTAAATCAGAGAAAGATACCCCAAAGTCTTTCACTCCATATTCTTCTTTCATAGGAATTACTGGGACACATAAGCAGAAATGTTTCCTTGCCTCATGCAGTGCTTACAGCCTTTGTCTGTTAACAAAAACTTCTTAAAGGTCGGCTGACCAACCTGGGAAGAAATAACCACAGCCTGTTAATTTATTCCCTCCAGTCTCCAGCCCTCAGCATAACCTTGTTCTTCACAGAAGAAAACCTGCTATTTAAAATAATTGTGTTTCCTTGGGCAGAATAAAGCTGCTCTTACACTAAAATACCTATTACCAAGTTTAAGCTGTGTATTACACCTTGGCCTGACTTAGTAGATCACCAGGCAGAGACAGAACAGGAAATGTCCTATTCTTCTCACAGGTAGAGAGAGAAGTTGTATGCTCTCCCCCATCCAAGTCATTCTCCTGCATCTACCAGTTACCCTTCAATGAGCAAATGCAACAGAAATTTGGCAAAGTGCCAACCTGGCAAGACAGAACAGAGTAAGTTCAATCTTTCTGGCAAGAAAGTGGTTAAGTCTCCAGGGTGGTGGAGAGTATGTGCAGCTCTGCTTCCAAAATGCAGTCCCAGCACCCACTAACGTGACATTCAGACACCAGTTTTGACTTAATTACAGCTTAAGGTCAGCTTAACCTGAACATATTAGGCATGCTAGGCTGCTGAACACAGAAACAGGAAGTTAGGAACAGATGCTTTTAAAAATTAGATGTGCAAGATAAAGCTGCCAACAAATTTAATTCTGTATAAGAACAGTAATATTTTACTAATGCTTCAATTTTCTTCATAGAAAGTAGGTACAGAGCATTAGACAGATTTTAATCTATGTAAAAATACTGCTACCTTAAAAAAACCTTCGAACTGAAACCAAGTAAGTGCCAAAACATGGGCCAAAAGAAAGGAACTTAACAAATGTGCTCCCCTCACCCCCAATGCAAGTGCCTTTTAGAACAGCCAAGTTAAGAGGAGAATTACATTTGTCCTTTCTCCCCAAACCCAGATTTGTTCCTGGTATCTCTACAATATCCTCCACCACAACAGCTGCATTTTTATTTGGTTTCTCAGCCTCCCAAATCACCTTAAGCTATCCTCACACTCCTCTACTCCTTCCTCTGCAACACACTTTGCATACACTGTCCTGCGCCCCACGTCCTCTGGCTGCCCTGACCCCTGACTGTTCAGCCTCTGAAGGAAATAACACCAGCGAGCAGCAACTGAACCGTGCTCAGGCAACACTGAAACCTTCGCTTCAGGGACACTAATTTAGACTTCTCTGCTTAATGGAGTGAGCGAGCTTCACAGAACTTATATATTTCTACCTGTAAGCCCTTTACATCACTGTAAATAAAAGGGTTTAAGTTTTGGAAAAATAAAAGTTATGCTACCATGTTTGTTACTTGTAACAAAACACTAGCCAAGGACATTGAGGGTTTAAGGCACTTGCACAGGCTGCCCAAGAGGGCTGTGGATGCGCCAACTCTGGAAGTGTTCAAGGCCAGGTTAGATGGGGCCTTGAGCAGTCTGGTGTCCCTGCCTATGGGCAGGCAATTATTTAGAAGTGGCAAGTTTGGTGGTTAGTCTCACGTTATAGGATCTGCTACAACACAAAACCCCTGGGTGCTCCTCAATGATGAGACAAAGCTAAAACTATAGACTAGGTGAAGTCTGATACTGCACCAAAATCCATGCACAGTCTTCCAGAAATAACACCTAAATAATAAAAGCCAAAGTTGCTGTTGAAACCATTAAAATAAATAATCCATTTTGTTTTATCCTTGTACATGAAACAAGAAGGAAGAGACCGAAATATCTAAACAGGCTCCTATCTGTGAAAGCATGACTTGTTCTAACTGTTGGTTAAATGTTACCTATCCAACTACACGTTAATGTTACTACTTTTGTTACTACTACTACTTTTTTATTTATACTTAAATAAAGAAGAGAGTAAGGATCTCTTTTAGGAATTCATTTCTCATTTAACTATTTTTTTGCCACTAATACCTACTAAAAATTCTGTACTTTTTCTGAGGAAAGAGTAGTGCTTTACCACCAAATGCAAGAGCCAGAAAATAGTGGATAAGGCATCCCAAACAAGACATTTACTCTTACACAGAAGCTTCTACTTCCCACTTTAAGAGTAAAAGAGTAGCAGTTACTTTAGCAGTAATAGAGTAGCAGTTAATAGGGCAGCAGTTACTCAGGAAAAACTACGAAATAATAAATGCCTCCAGAATGAAAACCAGAAAATTGCACACAGATCCTTTACACTTCAGACAGCTCAGGACAAGCCCTGGCTCCTAGAATCCTGTCTCAAGGAGGTGATGATGTGGAAGAGGACTGGAGCACAGGCTTTTACCTTAGAATGTGCTCCCAAGCATATTGCAACACACTTTATAGAGCAGTAACAGATTAATTAGGTTTATTTTTAGTATCTTTCTACATTCTTTAAGAAGCATCCTATCTTTCTTAAGATTTCATGCCACCTATCACCCAAGTTAGTCTGGCATGTATAAAAAAATAAGACAGTAAGAAATGTTTTCAATGTGACTTTGTTGAGAAATAGTTCTCAACAAGTGAGTTTCATTCATAGAGAATAACCTGTTACTCAAGTCAGAAGGTTCCCTATTCTCAAAACCACTGGACAGGACAGCTGAACATTCTTCAAGTCTAAGAAGATACATGTGCAGTGCTGGAAAAAAATTCTGAACAGGTCAAAGGACTGGGATATATAAACAAGCCATGGAAGTCACAAACTTTGCACTTTCTCATTAAAAAAAACCAAAAAACACCACACTGAAGAAAAACAGGAAAAAAAACCTGTCTGGACATTGATGGGACAGATACAAACCAGACAAGAATTCAACAGGATAAAGCAGGAGATCAGATAGGCACAGAAGATCACTGATACCTGAACCAACTCTTCCCCACATTTTCAAACTAATCACAATCTCCATTAGATCACAAATAAAGCACGGGAGATTTTGATTAGAGATGATTACAACAATTAAAAATTAAATTTCACTGTTAAAAGAGAAAAATAAAGAGAAGAGTGGTGCAGGTAGGAAAGTCTGGCAGGCAGAAAAGTTTTAAGTGTTCTACCTGAATATAAACTCCACTTTACCCTCCTAATTTGTATTATCCCAGTCAGAGATTTCCCAGTATGATTAAAAACAGAAACAAAAAAACCAGAGGGGGGGGGCTGACCACCACTTGAAAAGAAGTCTGTAACACTACACGAATACACAAAAGCTGCATGTTTCTGTACCACCCTAGAATCTCAGCTACCTTTAAGAAAATACATAAGTCTACAACTCTTGCTTTGGTGACGACAATTCTTTACATGTGAACTGAAAGAAGAACAAAGCAGTCTTCTGGAGTCCTCTGGCAGACAACTGTGAAGTTTATACTACTGCTGCTAACAGGTAGGCCACATAGTTTTCTTTACTGTTATTAGGAAACCTGTAGCCAAGAAATAGGAATGAAAATTGAGCAAATTCCTGCCACAACTGCACTGAAATATCTCAACAGCTCTGAAGCTGGGGACTGGCAACATTCCTTAGAAAGGAGATCCTCAAAAAGAAAATTCAATACTGGTTCTCTGTGTCACTACTGTAATCACCAGGAGACTGAAATAAGAAAATAGGAAAGAATAATACATTTCTACCGTCTTCTGGAAAATATTTTAAAGTTTACCTATCATCTACTGCATTAACATAGTTAAACTTTAAATTTAACTTTAAAGTTTAAAAACTGTTGGAAAAGAGAAATTACAATTTCCTTGCAATTCAGTAATAGTAATAGTGAAGGAGGCAGAAAACAAGAGTTCCCACAATTTTTCTCCAAGGTAATAACCGCCAGTAGTCTTCATGCCCACATGTTTAACATGCCTCCTACCTTAAATCCAAATGAATTTGCCTACCATTCTTTGTATTTTACATGTGACTATCAGTTACAAACCACAGGAACTGCTGCAGACACAAATTTCTAATCACTACACTTCTCCTCCTCCATATCAGGAAAGAATTCCTATGTAAGAGAAATACTTTGTTAGCGTGAATTTCTGCATACTCAGCCCGTGACTTTGAAACATCACTGTAAAATAGCAAATTCGAAAGTTTTACTGATTTCACTTGCATCTAGATTAAATAACAAAAATAAGAGTACTTTTCCCCACTTCTAACAGTCCTGGCACTTCAAATGAAGTAATCATGCAGGCCCTGTATATCCACGTATATGTGGTGAACTATTATCACTGCTTCAGAATGATAACAAATGCAGCTTTAAAAAGAGTCCATTACTGTTGTAGGGATATTTTTCACATTTCCATTAAACAGTCTATACAATACAGCATAAAAAATTATGCACATTAGATACACAGAACTGGACAAAAAAAAATGTACTGGTATGAATTGCTATGTTCAAGAATGGTATTAGCAGAAAGGCAACAAATCAATCATGTAAGGAACCCTTCCAGAAAGACCATTTTGTTTCTACTGGAGAATAAAATAATAAAAATATTAAGAGGAAGCACTTTTACAGTAGAATGACAGACATATTTCTTCACAGTAACATCTGTTACACCAAATGAAAGAAAAGCAGTATCTCACTGGACACGTGGAATTAAAATCAAAATTCTGAACAACCGTCATACTGAAAAGTAATTTATTTCATTTAACTGTATATTTACCTTAAGTCTGATCGATAGTCAACATAAGCAGGACAGCAGCAGAAATGTCTGTGCACATGTATGTATACAAACACACACATGAATGTATGTATCTAACCAGCACAGCGTCCCTCAGACTGAGTTTAACTGGAGATAGACACAACATCCATTTTGCCCAGACTTCTTCTACTGTGCACATTTAAGGCAGGGATGGACAGAGGAGTCCTGCCCCTCTCCCCTTTGCCAGTCTTTCAGAAAACACTTCCAAAAACATTAAGAAAACAATTTTTGGTTGTTGCTTACACAACCTTCAAAGGACTCCATGAAATATGCACACTCAGACAAGTTATAGCTACAGCTCTAGGCTCGTGTATTAATAACCATCATCCAGCAATAGAAGTTGCCATATTTCCTACTCTGCACACTTTCATCCCCTTTTTTGTCCCCATTATACTTGTTTCACAAATCTGGCACTCTCGTGCTTGTCTAGCCTTTGGATAACAGGGCTTCTAACATCATTAGGTTGATCTAATGCTGCCTTTCCAGACTGCAGATTGCAAAAAAACTCATGTATATATATATACGTATTTATAGATATTCTATGCCTGTACTTTTTCTATAAATATCCCTAATAAGTACCTATCAAATAACATCTGAAAGCCTTTTCCCTTTGCTTCAAATCAGTACAGATTTTACCAGCTCTGACTAAATCTGCCCAAGTATGACTGTCCCACTTGGACTTGGCCCACCCCCATGAATTTTTTGTCACCACCATCCACACTAGATTTTCTTCACATGTGGCTGCACTCTTAGGGCTTCTATCACATCATCAGTTCTAAAATGAATGTGTTCCCAAACAATGGGGAAACACAAAACCAGCAGATAACTCAGTTCATCCATCGTGGAACATTGAAGCTTCAAATGGAGATGCTATCCAGTGTTGTGTTGCTCCTGCTGTTGGAAAGAGAATTCATAAGCAAAAACAGTGTGGATATTGCATATAAAATCCATCTTCTCTTAGCCACTTGTCCAGCCAGCAAGTACTCAAGGTGCACATAGGAGACAGTGACTAGTCATCATCTTGATACTTTTAGCTGTCTGCACAAACCTGACTATAGTCTGTGGAAACTTCAGGAAAAAAATGGAGCGCCTGCATTTCACCACCAAATCCTTTACAGGTATAAGGGAGGTAACATGACAGCTGTTATTAACCAGAGTTTCTGAACATCAGAATTCCAGATTAATTATTCAAAACAACAAGTAGTATTTTGTTGGCAAAGTACATCTATTCCAGAACATCTTGTAATAAAAAGCCAATATCCAACATCCTGCAGCAAGAGAAAATCTGCAGGAGGTTATGTTCTGTGCAATACAGATACTGCAAATCTTCAATGCTGAACTTATTCCTGACTTGAAAAACTCTGCTTATGAGGAGTACTTAATTTCATTAATTTTTCTTTGTTACCATCATGGTAATTCATCAGAATTTACCAGACTACTGGTCTATGCCATCGGGACATGTGCTTTTAGCAATTTTGCAAGACTACAGTAGTAGATTTTTCGATGTATCAATGAAACTGTAAAGACGCAACAGTTAAAATATTCCAATTTCAGGGGGCTTTTTGCCTATAATTAAAAGCTTCATAGTGACAAAAAAAATCCCTCAAGACACCAAAACCGTATAACAAAAAAAAAAGGAGAAAAAAAGAGAAAAAAAAGAAAAAAATAGAAAGAAAAAAAATCAAAAACTCAGGCCTTTCCAAACGCAAAAGGTTTCTTTCAAATGCAGGTAATAAGGTTCATCATTCCCTTCGTATCACAATTCAAACCATTACCCCCTCCCAAAATTAAACTCAGTCCCAAACCTTTACAGGAGCCTTTTAGGAGCAGGCGAAGACTCATTTTATGGTGGGGCCAAAGAATACGGGCCAGGCCGGGGCCTGGGAGCGGACTGAGGGCAGGGCAAGGCAGCCCCGGCCTCCCCCCTCACCCAGCGCTCACCCTGCCCGGCGCCCCCAGCCCACCGAGCCACGGCTCAGTCCTGCCGCTGCACCAAGCCCGGGCTGCTCCCGGCGCTGCCCCGACAAAGGAAAGAAACACCGCACTCCCAACGTCTCGGAACAGTAAAAGAAAGAAAGAAGGAAAAAAGAAAAATGAACCAAATCGCCCTCACTAAGCCCTCCCTCAAAAGCAGGTCTCTTTTCACCAGACCTAAGCACGGCAGCCACCCTTCCCCCACCACGAAGCCACCTCTCATTGTCGTCGCACCCAAAGGGGACCCATAACCCCCACCCCATATGAACTCACACGCCCGCCTCCCCCATTCCCCAGTTTGCGCCGTGCCCCTTTACTGATCGCCAGAAGGGAAACGCGGCTCGCGGGCCACATTTCCCTCCTCGCAGCCTTGCACGCACCTTCCAGAAACAAGCTGTCTCTGCAGCCTCCGCCGCCGCCGCCACCGGCCATCTTCCCGCTGCCGCGTAGCGCTCCCTCACTCCATCGCCCAGCGCGGCGGCGGGGCCCGGCCCTTCCCCCGGCCTGCCCGCCCCCACTGCGGAAGGCTGGGTGGCTGACCCGCAACGGCGGCACTACCGCCGAGGCCCGGCCCTCTCCCGCTGCCGGGCCGCGCTGCCTTCCGGCCCCCGCGCAGGAGGAAGCGGCGGCAGCGCGCCCGCTCCTCCCTCAGCGCGCCCGCCGCCGGCACCCCCGAGCGGGCCCGTTGGCGCCCGTTGGGCAGGCGGGCCTGGCCGCGGCTCCGCCGCACGCGTCCCCGGAGCGCGGGAGGGCGAGGGCACGGAGCGAGCCGCGCTGCCGGCCCTCCGCTCCCGGAACGGCGCTGGCCTGCCCGACCCGCGCCTCTCCCGCCGCGGGGACCGCCGGCCTGCCCGGCCCCGGGACCATAAAATGGCCGCAGCAGCGCTGCGCCCCGCAGTACCTCGGGCTCTCCCGCTCCCTCCTCGATCAGCCTGGAGGCAGCAGCTTTTGGGAGACGAGGAGGTGGCTCGGATAAAATGAATGAAGTTAGAGGAGTGCGGGAGTCCATGGCGGAGCGCTGGGGCCTGACGGCCTCTCAGCTCGCTGAAGCTCGGGAAAAAGGTTTTCGCAGGATTCAAAGATTCCTGTTAATCTTAAAATCTTCCGTGGCCTGATCATACCCAAATCCAAAAGTTGGATTTTGCAAAATGTACAGCGTGGCCACGCCAACTAAAGTGAAATTGCAAGTCATGGCCTCAGGTATATTTGACTTATAGCATGTATGATTTTACGTTTTAAATAGCTTTCCCGTGAAGCTGAAATACAAAAAACATGCATCCTTTAAAAACTAAATAATAATTTATGACAATCTATAGCTAGGGAAAACCAGATACTCCTTTCTTCGTCAGGTTCTTTAATCTGGGATTCTGTTAACTCCCCCTTCCCTGCACTTCAGTGCAGATTTGGAGAATTCTAATGTGTAATGTACCTGGCTCCTAACATTTCTAATTCCTGAAAAGTGAGCTTCCAAAAATGCTTTAACTGAAGAGTTTGTAGACTGAAGTCCTAAATGAGGTAAATTAAAGCACCTATCGCATATGAAGATTAAAGGCTAGAAAGAGGATAGCTGTTGTTTTCCTTTAAGTCTTCTAAATGTGTTATTTTTGTTCCTGAACACCTAGCGTGTTTAAAATACTTCTGAGAGTGCTCAGTTTTTACACATTCCAGCGGCAAAAAAGCAGTCGGGAAGACACCAGGAGGTATCAGGCTGCTCCCCAAGTGTTCCATCACGCCACCAGAGCTAGCAAGTACTTAGAAAGAATCCCAAAGCTGCAACAGTGCTGGCAAACCTGCAAATCTGAGTCTTCAAAATCTCCTTAGGAAAAAAAAAAAGGCTTCCTGAGAGAGAGATCACAAAATATCCTTGTTTCATTAGTAATGAGATTAACAGGAAACAATTAGGAGAAATTGGTCCCAGCTAATTACTGAGAAACCAGAAAATCATCTGTTCACTAGAAACCTAATAGTTAAAAAAAAAAAAAAAAGAAATTTAGAATCTAAATTTCAAAAATACCTTCTTGTATCTCAGAGGGGTATTGTCCAGTTAGAGGGTTTACTGCTGAGGTTACAACATTAATCCACAAAAATAAATTCTTACTGACACTTGAGACTGGACTGATTCGGGTCTACGCAATTCTACACAATTTTTAAAGTAAGGATTATAAATTGTGATTATGAATTATTTGAATAAATGTTTGATGCACAGTAGTGGAGTTACTGATCAAGGTATCAAATGCAGCTTCAGAGTTTTAGTGAACTGAGGTACAGTATAGGTTAAAATACCCTTTAAAAGTAGAAAGGATAAGGGAATAAGCTATCAGTGTTAATCTAGATGCATGGTTGATTTTAGACTTTTTGATTGATAATTTCACATAAACTTTTTAATGGAAAAGAGCTGCCCAAAATTACATCTCATTGTTCTGTTCTTTTTTCCTTTATTTAGAAGCTCTTTAAGGATGCAAGAGGTAAAATGTAGTCAAAACTCTTATTAATTAAACTTTTTATTAGTAGTCTGTTCTCAGCCTTAGAGTGGTTTGTTTTTTTCATTTGAGAAGTATTTGTGAGTGAATGCAATACTGAGAGCACTCAAGTCTTACAAAATCTTTTCAGATCCTCTTAACTTTGCTTGGAACCAGAGGATTTTCTTCATGTATAAGAAGTAACAGAATGAGCAATGAGAAAATTAGTATTCTCATTCCTGCTGAGGGAATCTTACAGAATTGACTGAGTTTTCTTTCTCTCTAAAGGAAAAATGCAATTGTGTTCACAGAATAAGAGCTCAGGGATGACATGCATCAGGTCATTGCGTCCTGGCCTTTAGCATCCCCTAGAAGCTGACAATCACAGGACGGTGTAAGATCCAGAACTTGCAAACACTCGCTTGCGTGCAGCTCTGTTGGCACAGCTCTGTGTAGGGTGGAAAGCTGATTACTGCATTAGGCAGTGACAGAATTTTTGTCTCACCTTGGAAATCTATTTTTTCCTTTTCTTCCCACAATGAAAAGGTTATTGTTAATGAATGTGTCTTAGGTGATTCAGTACTGAAAACCACTTTACAGAAACTGAAAACTATTTTTTTCTTTGTATGTTTGATTCTTTCCAGTTACTTCTTGTTTCCTCTATGTTTTAGTAAGGTTAGCCAAGAGAAAATGGGGGTGGCTATTCCCTAGAAACACTAGTTCCTTACTTAAGAAGTAAAATGGAATTGGGATTGCGGTTTTGCAGCTTCTGTTGTGGTAGTGTACATTACTTAGTTTTCTGTACTGATATATAAATTGCATATAGACATTTAAGGGAATTTATAGGCACTTTGAGTATTTTTTTGTTATTTACAACCCATGAACCTGCTCTATACACTATAAATTACTTCTGTTTAACAGTCCCATCTTTCAGGAAGTAAGTGTTCTGTGGTGAAGTTAATTTTCACTGTTTTCCATTGTTGTTCTTAAAACTGTTTCTTGAACATATTAATGAAACATTGCCTGTGTTCTCAGTTTTATAAAAGTAACCGTTTTGTTCCTGTCTTCATGACCTGCTGCCTAGTGTTTTTCCTTTGCATTTTCAAAGCAAAATCAGATTTATTTCTTGCACTGCAATATGTTGTTATTAAAGTTATTGCTTTAATTTTAGGAGTTCTCTCATATTATTCCAGGATAGCTGGCATGCTGTACGTAGCTCTTCAGGAATGTTCCCACAGGGAAGAATACTATTGGTCTGTGTGCTAGGCCTTGCAATTGTACATCAGGATGTGGAAAAGGTTTTTTGTTTAACTATGATATCAAAGAATGATTGTCAAGTAGGTAGTAAATAACTAAGAACTGCTTAAGATCATTGGGATTTTGTCTAAACTATTTTCTTTATTCCTTCCTTGAAGGAGACCTGTTTTTTGTGTCTGATCAACTTACCTCAAAACTCAACATTGTGTTGTTGGAAAGTAACTATAATAAACAGATACCTTTTAGGTTTTCTGCTACTGTTACAAACATTTTGAAATTTAAAATGGCCATTATTCATTTAAGTATCTTTTGCATTTGATCATTACTGCATTAGAACTATTCAAAGAGAAACAGTTTTGCTTTAAATCTACAAGTTCTCTTACTGGGCTAAAAAAACGTAATGACTAATTAAACATCAAAATGAGTTTTATAGGTATAAAAGAGTGATTGAGGGATATGTCAACATTGTTATTTACAACATAGCATTAGATAGTACTTTTGGAAATAAAAATTTCTTTTTGCAGAGTTGGGCTACATTTGGGAGGTCATTTTTTACAGAGAAAAAAAACTTAGAGAATTTGTTGCACAGTCCAGAACCATTACATCATTTACATCTCTTTAATAGAAAAGTAATTATGATCAATGAGGAAAAGTAAAACGTTATAAAAACAATGATTTCAAATATATACGTGAAATGATGCTATAGAAAAACAGACAGTTATAAAATATTCTACTGGGAAAATAGGGGATAATCTTATATATTTTAATCATTTCCTAGTGATGTACATAGGGTAAATGTACATTAAATGTTTGACGCAAAGATTGGTCTTTAACTAACAAAAGACTAAAATGTTGATCGTTTTCTAAGTGTTAAAAAGAGAGGATATAAAAGGCTCAAGAAAAATACTTCAGATTTAAGATCCAGTATATATTCAAAACGTCTAACTTACTTTATCAAATTTTCTCTAAGTTTCCTGTAGCAACAATGTTAATCTTAAATAAACTTGTATTTCTTTATAGTATTTTTATGGTAATAGCCTAAGGGAAATATGGTTTTGCCTGCAGATTGATGAAATACATTTATTGATTGTGTATCAACTTTAAGATTAGGCAACAGCATTAATTTTTTCTTTGTCTTTCACTGTAACTCTTTCATTATTTTACTGATAAGATCAGAAGTTCTAACTGATTTAAAGAAGGAAAAATAGAAAAATTTTCATTTGTCATCATAAATAGTATGGCATAACCACAATAGTCTTTCATCTGGTAACAACAACAACAAAAAAGTATCTGCAGCATGAAATGCTAAAATCAAAGCCTATGTAATGAGGAAAATAAAAGAATAGAAATATTTACTACAATAAAAGTTAAGCATAAATAATAAAAGCACAGCATGACTCAGACTGTTACTTAAGGCATGCCAGGAATCCAAAAACATCCAGCATACAAAGCATACTATGCATTTATGCACAGGGTCAGATCCTGTCTCTCTAATCTCTTGCTTTTCAAATAAATGGGAAATATGTTTTAAGTCAACTTCCAAAGTATGTTTAAACACATTTAATAGATACTGAAACTTCTTTTGTATGAAATGATATAGAAGTCATTCTCACAATCATAGGTGGAGAGAAATACAGGTTCTTAATTGCCAGCTAGCAGAACTTGCAGATGGCCTTTCTTTAAAATGGTCCCATCATTAGAAACTGGTTTGTAGCTGATATCTTTGGAGATCCTTTGTCATAACCATTAGATTTAAGAATTTTGTTACTAGAGATTTAAACAGATGCATGTAATAAACAGAAAATATCTCATTGATACTGTTTCAGCAGTCTCACACCTCCTAGAGTAGGATTGCCTTTTCACTGCCTGTTTCATTAGATGCCTATGTGTCTGGAGCTTTAAGAATATTTGTGCTTCAAAGCAATTAAGGTAATCTTTTAGAAAAAGATGTTACATGTTTCAAATGGGAAACTTTCCTATATAATGGAATAATGTTTCTAAAAATAAACTATACCAAGAGCTCATAAAATGGCAAATATTAACCTGTACACACACAAGCAAAGGGTACATTCCAAAGAAACAAGTCAAACTTGGGTACCTATGAACATGACCCATGGGACTGTAGCAGTCATCATGAAAGCAGAGGTAAGAGAAACACTGCATCCTCCCTGTTCTCAATTTGAGTGACTTACTCCCCTGCTGCTCATGCTGCTGGTAAAGACACCAAGTTTGTTCCTTGCAAATTCCCCTTCTAATCAGAAGAATTTCTGAAACCTCTTCCCTAGTGTATATAGGAGATCAGAGGTCTGGACTGTGGAGATGGATGTGCTCCTGTCAGTGCACTGTACTGGTTAAGTGCTGTAGTGGCTCTGTCTCATCTGGGAAGTGGAGCCAGTTAAAGCATACTTAGCAATAACCACACTGCAAATAATAGAATTCACATTATACAGGATTTAAAAGAGGTAAAGGGATAATTTCATTTGTCCTTCTGCCTAGAAGTGTGACTTAAAATGTCACTAGTATATGCCCTTAGAAGTCTCAGTTTAAGATTGATCTTCAGTCCCCACAGTCGATAGTACACTAGAATGGGAGGAGTGGGAGGTGTCCATATTAACCTAAACAATCTTTTCTACAAATAGATTTCTTCTTCTTCAGTTAGAACTCACTGTGCCCTTTTTAGTAACCTCTCTATACTGTGAGACTGTAGATACTGTTGTCTGTCTCAGCCCTTTCTACAGGTCCTTCAGTCTTATCAATTATTTTCATTCTCCCTGGAGTCTCTTTAACTTGTCTGTATTTGAAGGTGGGGCATTCAAAACAGAATGCAGTACTAATGTAGCCGTCTCCAAAACTGAACAGAGTGGAATGACTGTCTTCTGTTTCTGACATACTGCAATTCCTTCAGTGTATCCTAAAATATTTTTCGGCAAAACCACAGATAATGGTCAAGCTGTAATCCAGTATAAATCCTCTGTCCTTTTCTGTATTGTTATTCCCTAGCAGCTGTATCTCAATTTGTATTACTTTATTTGATTTCTCCATCTAAAGTGTCTGATTTTCTGTTTCTTTGTTGCATATTATCTTGCTAGTTTAAGTGATTTCTTTTAATTCTAATCCTGTGCTTAACCCCTTGTTAGGTGTTTACAGTACTTGTAGTCTGGCAGTGAAAATAATAGAATTACAGCTAGGATAAACCTGTGTAGGATAAGCCTGTGTAGGATCAAGTGCCTCTCTCAGACTGTCAGGGAAGCACACACTGAAGTGTGTTTTTCCAGCCTATTTCCTGGTTCAGTTCTAAGAACTCATACACAATTGTTAATATCTTCCTGTCGTCAGTATCACTTGCTTTCTCCCCCTGTTGATCCTGCGTGCCAGCTATTCCAGTGAAGATGGACAGAGATGTAGCATGACATCAGAGCTTTTCAGTGATTCTCAGGAGGCTGGAATACAAGGCCCAGAGATCTGTAAGAAGACTTTCACATCTGTGTAGAAGTCCAGAGTGCTTTGATCTTCTCAATGTTTTTGCTCAAGATGAGAATGGCTTTCTGAGATATTACTTCCCTCTGTTTGAAGGATGTGGATGTCCACTGCTATTTTTGAAGATGTCATTTACATTCTTTAATGAAGTTATATCCTAACAGCATCAGTCCACATGAAATACTGTTAGGCATGCATTAATTGTCTAATGCCAGAAGGTATGCTTGGAAGGCTCAGACAAGATGTAGTTTTCTCCAGAATTATAACTCAATTAGTCGCTATATAAACCATATGAAATAAGATGTAAGAAATATTTGTGGTGTAGAGTGTGGCCCTGATAGAGTCTGTAGAGAACCTTGATTGATGTAAGCAATGTGAGCCCTGAGACAGAGGAGGTTAATAAAATTAAGAGTTACCTTTGTGTGCCCGAAGTTATACTGTATAAGGACATCTTAGTGGGAGGGGATGTTCTAACTCACAGTGACTTGTGAGATCTGTGGTATTTGTTAACAAGCTGTACCAATTTGTAAAGTGGCCTATCACAAGCATTTGTTTTAACTTTGAAGATTCTCCAAGTCTTTATGCTCTTTGATAAATGACGATGTCAGTCATTAAGTGTCTGTCTTTGATTCATTCCAGGCGTGTATAATCCTTATCATTAGCTGCCTGTATAAAAACAAGATGAATCTGGTTGCCATTGGTGTGTTATTTCTAATGGGTACCATTAGGTCATGTTCTTCTTCAAGGAGATGTAGCTGTTAAAAGTCAGAGGCCAAGAAGCTGAGAGATATTTGGGGTGAGGGATTGGCTGCTACCACTGTGAGTCCTGTCACAAATGTTGGAGCCCCCCATAATAACACAGTCATTCACATTAAAATATCAGCAGTACTGCTGTTGGTTTCATCAAAAGCTATGGGGAACTTAACTCCTATGAGCATAACTGTTATGTGACTGGTCTGCAAACTTTTACAGGAGTGGTTTATGCTGTGTTTTGTGTTATTGTCCATTTTATGATAAAAATGGTTGAGTCACTTGAGTAGTTATTTGTCTTTTCTAGGAGCCTTTCTAGGAGGTCCACATCAGCTTGCAAGCATATTGTGAACATATGTAAGCGTATTACTCAGATTGTTTAGTGCTCAGAAGAAAGATAATGTTCTTTTTAATATTATGAAGACATTAATCTCTATTTCTTTTCAAGAAAACCCTGTAACTTGTGATAAAATTTGCTTAGTTTAATACATGGAACTCTGTAAATTTGTATGTACATAACCTAGATCGCAAGCACTCTTTTCTTTATTTTCGAACAAAATAAAGATAGAAAAACTAAACAGTTTTCATCAGTTTGAAGATGTATGTACTTTGACCTAGGGTCTATGGTTCCTAAAACAATGTTAAACTTTTAACAGACTGTTTAAATTATGGTTACCATATGAGGACATTAAAGTGGAACTGACCTATTATTAATGTCTGTCCTGTTTGCTGCTTGGTAGTTGTCCTGGGTTATAGTCTATTCAATTTCATCTGCTGAAAAACAGTTGGGGGCGGGTGCCTTTTGATAATGGGCCAACGGTCAGTATCAGGTAGAGCATTGTTCTTATCTTTCTCCATAATGAGCCATTAACACTCTTCCCAAGCCGTCTCCCCTTCCCAACACATACCTACATCCTAGTGTACCTATTGTGTGATGCTCCACCCCGTGGGAGGAGCCAGCCATTCTTACCTAAATAAAGCTAGAACTTTAAACCAACACAATGTCTTGCTTCATCCGATTACGAAAAGAAAGCTGAACCCTTCTCACCACCTCAAGACCCTTTCTTTTCTGCAACTAGATTATTTCTGCCTCAGCAGAGCTGTACCTGCCATTCCAGGAAGACTCACTTTTGAACTGCTTTCGACACCCTGACTAACAAAGTTGTAGCTTTAACCCTGTCAGGGCTTTTCAAAACTGTTGTTTGTTTGTTTGCTGGTTTGGTGGGGTGGTTTTGTTTTCTTTTTTCTTTTCTACCACATTTGTATTCTTATATTCTTAGTAAAAAGCTGTTATTCCTACTCCCAAATCTTTGCCTGAGAGCCGTTAATTGCAAAATTAAAACTTGGCGGGGAGTGAGGGGTTTACATCCTCTATTCTAAGAGGAACCCCAGTTTCCCTGGCAGATACCTGTCTTTCTAAACCAAGACAGTAGTATAGAAATTAAATGTATTGGTTTTCAGCATAGAAAAGTCTTAAAGTGCTGTATCAGTTTTCATCATAAAAATTCCAGACTCTCTACCACCCATAAAGATCAATAAAGATTGTAATCATTCTAGGGAATATTCAGCAAGTTAAATATAATCTTCTCAAGAATAGATAATATAATTTAAAGAGAAGAAAACTAAATCTTATTCATGACCCACAACTAGTTTTACAAGAGGAAAATCATCATTGAAATCATCATCATGACACTTGAAATATCCTGTGAAGAAATTCAGTGCTGTAGAATGTTTCTAGTTTGTAGAATGCATAAAATTTTGTTACTTTCATACCGCAAAAGATTTTAAGATGCCTTAGAACAATATATATGCTATCTATTCTCATTTGTAGGACTGATTAATGATATTTTCATAATTTGGGGGTATTTTGAGTTATGTTACTATCCTAATTAGTTCATTTTACAGCAACCTGTCAGCTACCATTTTCTCTTCCCCAACAGACAGACTCAACCTTGTTTTCAGAATCTCTTTATCCACTTTCCTCCCTGTAGCTCCTGCACTAACTGCAATCCTTCAACTTCTGTCATTGCTTATTCTTCCCTCAGTCTCCCCGAAAATCCTTTCCTCTGGCTCTTTCCTTTCATTCAGCTTCTGTTTTCAGCTTCTTTCCACCTAATCTCTCCATACCAAAATCCTTCCCATGCTTCCAACAGAGTCTTCTCCAATCCTTTTTGTCCCACAATTGCCACCTCATTCTTGCCTTTTGTTGTGGCTCCTTCCCACTGCTGCTTCTGCTGTATTAGTTTGTTGGGATCCATGATTCATATTCAATAATGCAGGATAGTGTTATCTGAGATTAGCTACATGAGTGAAAAGAAAACCTTGCTCTTATTTCTTGAGAATATTTTCCTTAATGCCATGACTCAGTTTTGTAATAAAATACATTCTTCTCTTATGTATTAGCTAACACATGTAATTCTGTTTTTAAAAACGTTGCATACATACATGTAAGACTGAAACAGCATGCAAAATAAATTTCATACTCGGTGCAGAGAAGCTCAACCAAAACATAATTAATGCAACACAATGTTTGAGATTTTAAGCCAACAAAAGCCAGACCATTTAGAGCTAAGGTTCCCATAGCAACCTTATTCTGTCTTCTCCTGTGTCTGTGTGATAGGGTCTTTTTTTTACATGACCACATATTGCTAGAGAATGGGCTGTATTATTCCATGAATAGAACATCAGTTTAATAGGTGAGTTAACTGCACAAGGTTTTGTCAAATTCTGTGTCTTCAAAGGAAGTTATATCATTGTGGCTTGTAGAGCTACTGTACATATATAAATACTAGAAAAAAATGTTACGTAAGCTGCAACATGTTGTTACAACATCATTAACATAAATCCTGCCTACAAGTGAATTTTCACTATGTTTTTAATTTTCCAGTTATCTATATGCCTGTGTATAATGACTAAATAATTATGGGAAGAAAATAATTGGTATTTCTTAAAAAATAATACAAGGAGACTCATCAGTTATAAGTAATTATATTTCAGGGTAGGCAGCTACATAGAAGCGTGTGTGAATTAATATGGAGCAGACTTCAGGGGCTGAAATCATTGAATTTAACTGTAAGCAGTTAGAAAAGGGGGCCAAAGTTATATGTACACCTCACAATTTCTCTACAGTTTAAGAAGGTGGAAGAGTGTCTCCAAACAGTGATTCAGTTCTCCTGAGATGTGATGTACCCTCTGCCTGTCTTAACACTACTGACTCTACAGTAGGCCCAGAGAAAGCAGTCAAGATTCCTTCCTTGCCCAATTTGTTGCTTCAAGTAGGATAAATCCAAGCTGTGTTGGCCAACAAATAGGAGTGAGATTTTCAGATAATTCTGAGTACCTAATGTGTCATGTGGGTTAGATCCAGGAATCTCTCCAGACTGCACCAATACCAATGTCTAATCAATGATTTCACATTCACTTGACAATACAGATGTGTTGTGGATTAGATAGGGCAACACAGACCACCACTTTTGAGCAGATACAAAACAGTACTTTGATTATTCAGAGTTTACACTGACTGCAGAAAGACAAATTATCTTATTGGAGTTAGTATTGAAGTGATGCAGACAATAATACCTGATTTGCATATAAAGACTGTTGGAAGAACTTAACTTCATTTATGTGTGTATTTGAACCAGCAGAGACAGTTAACGTTGATTCTACTCTTTACATTCTTCAGCTGTGAAATTTTTGATATAGGACTGTCTCAGAGAACATAGAAATATCTATTTTACAAGCATTGGATAAGGTTCCTCAGCACTCAGTTCATGACTTTTGATTCCTACTCTGGATACTAGGTCCAGGCACTGCTGCTCAAAGGTAATCAAACCCTAAGTTTTTGTTGGATTTGGATGAAGGTGAAAAGTTGAGATCCCTGGAAATTTTTCTGCACCCTTGAAATGTACTTTTGGAATTGGAAGTGTTCTATGTGGCACTGATATAAAACTCTGGCAAACCAGATGGCAATCTGGTAATTTGGAGAGGATTTTGAAACAAGGATAATACAAGGAAGAAAAACACTACCAACACAAAAGAGAGAAATGTCATCCATTCCCTCAGTTGGGCTGCAAAATAAGTCTTTCCATATTCAGTTTCTTATTAAAAAAGACCTACAAAGAAGACCTGGTTAATGTTTTGAAAGTTGTTAGAAGTTAAGTGGGTGGATACTGCTGGCATTTAACCACTGTTAGCTCTGAAGGAATCTGACACTCAACAATTAGATGACTGGCAAATCCCTGAAGTATCTGCTTTCCTGTAATAATATATAGACAACAATGAGACAATGTGTCCAAATAAAGGTGAGTACCAGTCTGAAATATTGAACAGTTCCCCCACAGATACACTAATGAGGAACTATTCAAATAATATCATCTTTCTCACAGGAATGTTCCAAAGCAGTAATCCCACTGTGCTCTGCTGGATTTAACTTCTTTGGAACTGGCACATTTAATTGTAAAATCTTCATTGAAGATAGTAGTGAGAGAAAGATTTTTTTTTTTTCACCCAGACAAAAAAGCAAATGCATGAGATCCTAGGGATCTGAATGTCCAGAATGAGAAGCTTTCATCTACAGATAGTTTGGTAAGGCAAAGTGAGGAAATAACTCAGATGAAAACACAACAAATGGAAACATAATGGGGAAAAAAGCTTGGAAGTTTGAAGTGTACAAGTGTGTGACTGCTGTTAGAAGTCAAGACTTATACATCAGAGAGCAGGATGAAATGGTATCTGATGTTATGAACAGGGTAAGTTATCTAAATCCTATATACACTGGGAAGTACAGTCTTGCCAATTCTCTTAGGTAATGCAGAGGCAACAGGCATATTTGACCTCCTAACCAGTTTGTCTTCCTGGTTGAAACAGTTCAAAACATTCCATTTAGTGATAACCTGCATGACAAAGTCCACAGCCAACAGCGTATTATTTCCTCTTCTAAGACAGGAATAGCTGCAGCTCCTTAACTGGGAAGGAGAGCAGCCCCCATCAGCCTCTGCTGGTGGGTGAGGAGCGCCATGATCGTGAGCTGGCTGTATCCTGGGACAAGAATCTCAGTAGCCCTGAGAGTCAAAAGCGAAAAGTGTTGTTTTCTTATGGGGTTTTAGGTTGGTTATATATTTTAATTTCTTCACACATAGTTACTTACAGGTTATGGCAACTGTCTGAAGAAAGGGAGTTTTGAAACAGGACAAGGAAACATTTTACAAAAATCCCCTGTTTGGAGAGCCTCCTGGTAGGATTTTCTGGAGCAACTCCAGGTCATGTCCATTCCTGGCAATGTCACCTCAACTGCTGCCTTGGTGCTTGCCAGCTCAAGGGGCACAAGAGCCCTGAAGTGGGCACAGCACTGCCTTCCACCTTCCTCCTCTCCTGTAAATGCTGAAAAGTGGGGCCAGCCTTCAAAGAAGGGCTTTGGCATTCCTCTGCTCTGGCTGCACCTCATTGGTGGTAAAGGGGGAGGAAAGATGGAAAGACCTTGGCTGAGTGCAAAAATGTTATGACCATCTAATGAAACCTGGGGTTACTGCTATGGTTAAATATAGACACTGTGTTACTGGTTGCCATGTTACTTGAAGAGAGCAGTTTGCAAATCTAGTGAACATAAGCATTATTTTCAGTTGAAAACTCACAGGCCTTTTTTTTTTTTCTTTTAGGCAGCTGGTCAAAACATTCTTATTTTGCTCAAATTATTTCTTATGAACTTCATAAGCATCAGTGTTTCCTTACCATTAATTATTGCGTAGGATGTTTGTAAGCATATTGGTCATAGCAGTTAGATTACTATAAATAAATATATTAGCCTCCCAACACTTAGGCTGAGATATGTATATGAAACTAGTATTGCAAACAAGTGCAGTATTTCAATTTCTATAAAGTAACCCACAAACAAAAACTGTACCAAAGAGTATTTTAAATTGCCCATAATTTATATGTACCTGTAAGAAGACATACCACCAAGGGTAATGCAGATAGTTACCTTTACTGTCATCATTTGCCTGTCTTAGGCCCTGATGATGTTCTTGATGCTGTTAGACTCCTGGTGTACCATCTGCAGGACATTAGCAAGCCACAATGTAATGTCATGGATTTCTGATACAGATCTCTTTGGTTTAAGCAATAACCACTGCTTCTCCTTAGATGAAGTCAGAAACTGGCAACTTATGTTTCAGATAGTTCTGTTTGTGGATGCCTTTCTTCAGCAGAGGTTAGGATTAGTTTGCCGGAGATCTACCATCAGTGATTGTCTGAAGCATTCCAACTTCTTAACTGGACCTTCTGGTGCAATATGGTGTAAGAATGATGTAAATGTTAAATAAGTTGTTTTCTCATAGATCAAAACACTAAAGATCAGCAATGAGGTATCTGTGCTGTAAGGTAAATTAACCTGGCACCATGAGATAAAATAACACTTAGAATATTGTTTCTAAGAACCAGCAGCCAGCAGGGGAGAGGAAAATCCAGTTTGACTCTAGCTTAATTTTAAATTGATCACTAGTACCAAATCTTGAAAGAAGTTGGAAGAGGTAATTTGTTCAAGTTTCAGACAGAAGTGGTTGAATGCAGCAACTCTTTCAATAGTGGGAGCATGGAGTCAGTAGATCCTGAACTGGAGGGGAAAGATAACAAGAATGAAAGGGGGCCAAGAGATCCAAATAAAACTTTTAAGTCCTTCATCAGGACCAGTTAGTGAATGTTTTGGAGAATGGAACAATTTATTTGGGCAATTAAAGATGAAATCAGAAAATTAGTACTTGGTCTTACTTTATGTTTTTATGAGACAGCTCCATGATACAGATAATAGTGACTGATGTTTGTAAAATGTGTGGATGAAGCCAGGTATTATTAAGAACAAAATATTTCACATATATGTAATCTCAAAATATTTTTCCTTAGAAGTAAGAATTCTATTAATTCCATTATAGAAATAAGTGTCTGTTATAGCTAGCTGGCCCCTGCGATGTCAGTCTTTGAACTATTCACAGCTTCTAATGCCTTAAAGTTCTCCTAAAAATTAAGAAATACAGTTACCCTCACTTAAAGAAACATAAGCACTGATGGGATGTGTCTTTCATGTTTTTAGATGAATGCAGAACTAGTCTACATCTAAGCAGGAGCTCTGTCATTCTTTTATGTTTAATGGAGAGAAATAAGCACTTCTAAGGTATGACTCATTTGAGATATATTTAGTTATCTACTTTAGAATGAGATTAATTGCTTCCTTTAATCTCCTGTTTCTTTTCATTTACTATAAAGGATATCTAGATGTCTAGCTCAAATGTAGATTTCTATAGTGTAGGAGTCCCTATTTGAATAGATGAATTGTATCCTGACAGACTTAACAGAAAATACAGGCTGGCTATCTGAATTCCTGAATCACACATAAATCCCTACTCTTAAAGAAGAAAACACTGGATAGTGTTAGACTGCTGAGCCCTCTGCAATTGTCTCAAGATTAATTTAAATTTTTATTCCTTTCCTCACTGATTTTTCTGGGCAGTTGTAGGAATGAGGTGTACTGCCATGAAATGTGCCATGAGATGTATGAAAGGGTTACTGTGGGTGTGATGGCTTTCTGATGGGTTGAAAGGTAATCAGCCTGAGGCCTAATGACCCTTATCAATGCAGTAGAAGAGAGACTGATACTAGCTTGTCACAGATACACTCTTGGGCAAGACCCACAGCATTTGTAATCTCTTTTTGTAACTATTTTGCATATAAATAGTCTTCCTCTCCCTTCCCATCCATGGTGGCAATGGCAGGATATTTGACTACAGTCTCACCTCTGCTTCTGCCAAAAGTGAACTGGCATTTGAAAACCTCCATGCCAGAGGACGAAAATAAGATCACCTTGCAGACAAATTGATGCGTTTGCTCCTCTGTCTTCCCCAAAGCAGTGATGCCTCTTAGTTAAAATTTGCACTTCTGACTGTGTGGGAGTATACTTGTGGGCACTTGCACAGAGAACGGTACACATATATTTTGTAGAGCTAGTGAATCTGTCACCAGCAATCTCTGTTGTAATAATAAATTAAGCTTAGCTACACCTAAACACCTTCAACCTTCCAGGACTAGCTGGAAAGCAAGGGGGTTTATTTTCTGCCATATTTCTGTACTTTTACTGCAACCACAGGTTGTCCCCTAAGGCTTTTGGACCCTGATTAATGTTCAGAATATGCCTAAATGTCAGGCAGTGATTAGACAGAGTCTTTCTGTGCCAGTGCTGAAAACTGATTCAACCTCACACAGCAAGTGTTCTGGGCCAGCTGAGAGTGCCTGAGTCCGAGGCCTGGCTTGGCCCAATAACCATGCCACTGAGCAGCCTGCTTAGCCCTGGCGTGGCACAACCTTTACTGCACTCACATGTGTCTTGATCAGCACAGATCATAGGCAGAGGGGGCCCATTCAGAATAACCACGTAGGCAGAGCTGCAGGACACTTCCTTCTGGCTGTTTTGCAGAGCAGCTGCACGGTTTGCTCACCTGATTAGCATTATGACTGTAATAGGGTAGATCACTGCATGTAAGTAAAATAGAAAAGACAGAACGATGTCTTGAAATTGGTGGATTTTAAAAGTTATTCATTCTTTCTTCCATATGAGCTGATTGAATACACAACTCTAAAGAAGAGTGTCCCGTTTTCTAGATGGGAAGAGTAAAATTTGGTGTTACACTGGTGTGAGTAACAAGGAACTAACAAGCTATTTTTAAACTTGCAATCAGACTAATTAAGATTAGAAAATGTCCTTTGTCCTATAGTGGGCAAAGGATATTATGTACAGTCATTATAGTAAGACTGAAATTC
The DNA here is from genome assembly GCA_008694505.1 of Cyanoderma ruficeps. NCBI lineage: Eukaryota > Metazoa > Chordata > Aves > Passeriformes > Timaliidae > Cyanoderma > Cyanoderma ruficeps. The sequence continues at coordinate 1,297,547 of VZDJ01000302.1, forward strand.
TCCCGTGAGTTGGCTTTTACTAAAATGATGTGTTAATCTCCTCAGGAATTTCAAGTGACAACTACACCTCATGCAGTCTGCATCTATAATCATTGCATCCACAGTATCATTCTCCTTTTTTATTAGCTTCATCACTTACTGCAGAAACAGCTATATGACATTTTCCCTTAACTGTTATCTCCTGAGAACAGGGAATTTAGACCAAATTCTTTCTTACCCTGCCTCATATAGATATCATTTTACTTGTGGAAGCAGCACCTTTAATCAGTTTTTGTTAGGACTTCTCTCCTTTGTCATCTCTGGAATTAAAATTTTTCAACTCATGAAAATGTGTTGTTATGGCAATGTTTTATAATGCTGACCAATGCATTTGAAGAATATAAACACAAAATTTTAAGCAAACATAAAAATTTATAGTCTACTTGTCTGTACTTCAGAGTAAAGTGGAAGACTGTCCTTCCACAAGATGTTTGCAAAGTAAATTAAAGGATTATGCTAGTTTGATTTTTGATTCCCTTGTGAAGTTGAAACTGAAGAATGACCCTTCAAGTTTTTGAGGGAGCGTTCTAATTAGTTAGCTGAGGAACAGCTCCTAGATATGTCAATAGTTAGACAGTCTTGGCTTTCTAAACTACATATGTGCAATAATAAAAGAGCAAAGCTCCTTAGAAATTACTTTGTCATCTTTTCAAATCATGCTTTTAGTACTATAGTTTTAGGCAGATGAATTCCAGCTGAAATGATTTCTTTTTTATGAAGCTAGTTTTGTCCACATGGTACCATTAACATACAACAAAAAAAAAAAACCCCACCAACCCTGTCTTGACAGTCTTTATCTGAAAAATAGGCGAAACTAACCATGAAAGTACCCTCTCATATCAGTAAACTCTGTGACACAAGGGACCACAATACCAGGGTAAAAGTAGCCAAATTGGAGTAAATCGTCAGCAGATATAGCTCTGGTGACTTTTGGCAGGTTGTATTTAGTCATACCATATTGCAACAATAGTATCAAAAAGCTTTCAGATAGCCAGATAACTTTGATTCGAGTTTCACCCACTGAACGCTTAATTAATTTTTTTTAGTGGGAGGACTCCAGATTTTGTTAATGTAGCAATTTCTGCTAGTCTGCCACAAGGAGGCAGATTAGTGCTGTTGAACTGACTTCCCCCAACAGTCAGCAGTACCAGTCAGCAACTCCACGACAATGTTCAGACTTACCACTTGGGAATTCTCAAAATACTTTGTTGTCCACAGTTTGATTTCCTTATCAATATTGACTGATAAGGGATTTAGTTAAATATTTCAGTCACAGAATGAATGCTCTTTCTGTATTTGTAACTTTTTAATGTAAGAAATGGAATTAAACAATGTATTGTCATGGATTTTCCATTCTACTCACTACTCACACAGTGTTCAGTCGACCACTTCAAATTATTAGCTAATGCCACTTTTATAACTTTTATAACTTAAAAAGGCAGGTGTGAAAGATTTGATCAGTTAAAGCTTTTCTTCAAAACTTCAAACTCACAGTTTCTGGTAATCATGTGTTAACACTGTGTAGTACCCTTTAAAAAAATTACTTATGAAGATAAATTGAACCAGTAGAAATATAGTTCCACAAATAAACCTCTTTTTAAAAAAAGCATACCTTTATTGTCTCTTTTAACCTTTCTTCTATGGTATTCAAAGTAACAGCATCCAAAATTGTGTTACAGTTAGACTTCCCTGTGTTACATATTACTGGAAAAGGAATAGTGCTCCATCTTACAGATTTGTCAAGATAAGTCTGTGCTCAAGACCTTAAACACTTAGTACATGCTAGTGTCTAAGTCAAACAAGCTGTTAAAGGATCTCCTGAATTTTGACCTAGAAAATAAACACAAATATTTGCTTTGTGTACCAGAGATAATTCCATGGAATTCCACTTCTAACCACATGTAAGAGAATAGTTACCAGTGACAACTACTGAAAAGAAAATAGATGAGAGATGATGAATCAAAGTACATCTAAATGCACTTCAGGGATTAATTTTTCCAGAATACTCTGTCTTCCCTCAGTACAGATGTTGGTCTATACAGACAGAATCTTCTATCTGCAAAATGCTTAACAGGTAGGTACAGTTTTAAGCACTTGCCCATTAAGCATGTGCAAAATGAGATCATTCAGAAGGTTATAGTTTGATAATAGTGGCTTTACACTGTAAAAGCAACCCATCTTCAGAAGTATTGGGTCTCCTATGTAAGACAAGATAAAAAAACCCTCCTTGTTTTTAGCAGAGTGGCAATTAATCTTTACAAGAGGATAGCGAGAATTCTTTTCTGAAATAAAACATCTCAAACCAAATAAAAATAACCTGAGCCTGAAACTGAGGTCACAAGTAGAAAATGTCAGCTCAGATGTTTTCAAACACAAATTATTTAAATGGGATTATATCTCTTCATATGTACAAATACACATCCTCAAATGTCTGGATTTGGTACAAATGAGCGAATGCCATAGATCTCTTTTCTCCGTCTGCAGGTCATGTGTACGTGGGATGAAGTACACAGTGGTGATTGTTCTAAGATCAAGTGAAAGGCATTACAAAGCCTTGTTGACATTTATGTTGTTTTTTGTTTGTTTTGTTTTTAAGAGCAAGATGTCAACTTGCCATTGACTTTTTCTTCTTAAGAACAGCCTTACTTACATTTCCATAACTGTTATGTATAGTTCTTGTATTTTTAAGAGCCCCATGGTAGTAGTTAATGAGAGAAACAGAAACATATTTATTATGCCAAATATTTATTCCATGCTGCCACTACTCCTACTTGTATATCTGGTGTGTACTGAACTTATTCATTGTGTCCAGGACATTATGTAAGGGAAAAATATGCATAATGTTTTTGTGGACAGCACATCCCACACTTAAACAGAATGAAAGTCTTCTTTAAGACATTTTCTAAAATCTAACCAGAGATGCAGACCAGATGGCAAACATTCAGCATACTGTGTTTGCAAATTTCAGTGTGCCCTTTAAAATCTTTCTAGATGTGAATGGACTTTTTACTTCTTAAGCACTTTAAAACATTGTTTAGGATGTGTATCTGATCTTTTCTCTTTGATTTTGCTTTTAGTAACAGAGTAGAATGACAAGGAACTTTTGGAAAACAGTGACAAAGGTGATGGTAAGGAAGTGTTCTTTTAAATTCAGTTTTATATTATAGTATTTATAGAATTAAAATGTGAAAAAATGAATTTTGAATCTTAATTCAGTGGGAAAAAAGAATCTACTTAGAAATACCTTTTTAAATATTGAACTTATATCAAGCACAGTATGAAAGAAGACTTGATGTAATTTATGATGTTGTTAAAGGCTATATTGTTTGACTTGGATTTTTTGACAATGTATGCTTGTATATACATATGCATATATGTAAGGTGCATGATAGTAAGATATTTAGTAAATTTATTACAGTTAGAAAAAATAATTTCACTTCTGATTTTCAGGAAGATATTTTTATCACTGTTTCACAGATTTTGTGGCAAATGATTATACATTTCTACAAGGCAGACAGCACACAACTGAATGGGATTTGAATTTATTTCATTTGGTTTTGGGGTTTTTTTCTCTTTCTCAAGAACTATTTTCATATTTTGAATTATGGTTCCTATATGTTCCCTATCCTGGAAACCTGAAAATGTGTGTTTAATGCAAATTTAGCAGTTTAAAGTAAACAACGACTGAAGCCCTCTAGTACCACTAGATGTCATCCTGTAGTCATTGAAGATGTATAAAAAAGAGCAGACTACTAATAGCCCATAGAAGTTACCTGAAAATCGGTAGAAAATTGAAAATGGGTGCACCACAACAAATATTTTTGGTTACAAGTAGTAATAAAAACATCTTATACAACTTTTAAATGTATCAGTGTAAGTTTACAACATAAGATACATTTGCATACTGTTTTTTTAACAGCATGCCAGTAACTGCTAGTTTATTAACTCAGACTAGCTGTTTATACACACTTTAAATGATCTCTGGGATATTTAATATTAAAAATGGGGCAGATGACAAAGGCACTGTGAGTGCAATGCAGTCATATAATCTAAGGTTTCTTCTGCAGTGCCACCATTTGTATCCAATCTTGATTTACTGCTACAGATGGGTTTCACTTAAAACCCTGGAGATGAATAACTCCAGAGTCTGATGATGTTCAACACTCATTTCCAGTTAGGAATTTTGCAAATGTTCCCCGTGTTTAGAATGAGACTAACTCCTGAGACCAATTATTCATAACTTTTACTGCGCTTGAAATCCAGTCTCAGATACAAAATTTGCTGCCTCAGTGTATCTCTACCAAGAGAATTGCAGCCCCTGGGACTTCTTTTGACAAAGCCTATTCAGTTTGCTCTTTGCTATGATGGCTTTGTAATGAGAGAAAATACCCATGAGAAGCTACTTTTCCAGTGCTTCAGTTCTGCAGACAATGCCTGTAGCCCAAAGGCTCATCTTGGTAATAATGGCCCCAGTTCTGACCACTTCTCTACAGGTGTAGAGCTTTTGCTGATTCACCTTCGTAAATTAAAGAAAATCTAGGTTTTGAATTTCTCTCATGAATTTTGATAAAAATTCAAATTTCACTTACCTGTGAGTCTTGTTTAGACATGTTTTTAGTTAAAGCTCATTTAAAAATTCTTATTTCTTTCATTAAATTTCTTGTTGGGAATGGTGTCAGCAGGGAGTGGAGGGTCTTCAAATCTGGCCATGGTGGAAAACCTCAATTTGTGGCACCAGTCTTTTCCAGATCCAGGAGGCTGTGAAAGTTTGTGGGCAGCTTTTTTAGTGAATGCCTGGGTAGTCAAACTCATAAGTGGATCACTACAGGAAAAAACTTTCTATCCTGTATGCTTTTAATACTTGCCATTAGAACATGTGAACAGAAGATATAAACTATATATGTAATTTTGAGCTTAATTATTTTCAAACTTAATTTGATAAATTTTTATTCAAATTAAGATATAAAGGTAAATTGTTATTTCACCACTCATGCTCTCTCTATATTGCATAGTATAATAGAATAAGTTTAATATATTATATAATGTACTGGGACATATATACATAAAATATACAAGTGCATTTCATATAGCCTTCATAGGTAAGTCTGTCTGCTACCAACTTAGGTCT
>VZDJ01000302.1:1302739-1388937 GCA_008694505.1 Cyanoderma ruficeps
TCTCTCTCTTTCTCTCTCTCTCTCTTTCTCTCTCTTTCTCTCTCTTTCTCTCTCTCTTTCTCTCTTGTGGGTTTGTGGGTTGATTGGTTTGTTTGGGGTTTTTTTGCATACACTGACTATGATGTAGCATTCTTTATAAAGATCTGATATAAATAAGGCTTGAATCAGAGTCATTAAACTTTCCTGAGATAACGAGAATGCTTCCAAGAGGTTTTGGTATTTTGTGCTATGCCCTTTCTTGTTTATACTGGCTACAGCTGATATAAGCATGACCAAAGAGATAGTTTATATCAGGCTCAAGTTCAAATAGAAAAGATGAGTTGAAACTTGGAGAAAAACCTTTATCAGCCTAGCTAAGTACATATCTCTGTTGATCTAGTCAGTAGGTCTCAGTAATCTTCACTGTCTGTGGCATGATTTTCTGGCTAGACAGAAAAGCTGAAGAAAAAATCGAAAACATAAGGCTGCCTAATGTAATAAAAATGGAGAACAGAAAATTAGCTTTCTAAAATAGCTTTTTGATTGAAAGCTTTGTATCTTTAAAGGAGTTACAAATAACCTGGAGAGAGGAGACAGATACCTGAGATCCCAGAGCAACAAGTTAAGATGGGAAGGGTGAGAGTCATGTAACCTATTTTCAGATGTCATGGGCACCTGATTTAAACCCAGCATCTTATGATCAGTGGAGAGAACGAAACACTTCTAGGGAGTGATTTCACCAACAGTATTAGCAGGAGAGGAGCTCTGCTTTAGAAGTGCTTGTTTCTGTCAAGAGCACAGGGAGACTGGGTAAATAACTCAAAAGCATTTTAGTACAACTGAATCTTAAGGTGATGTACATGACCTGTGTTATGGGGGCTATCACTTGCAGCTCACATCAAACTGCCAAAGGGGAAGGAGCCTCCTTAGCCCTCCTTTCTGTAGAAATTCTTCAAGCTTTGCTTGCAAAACTTTTTAAAACTGATAGGTGTTTTGTACCAAATAATTAAATCAATAAGGGAGGTTTTAAGCTACTTTATTACCATCTCTTTACATACTATATAATATATAGTTATCTCAAGCTCATTATGGTTATGTTTTCCTTCCATTTGGTGTAAAGTTCATTGGCTGAAGCCCAAAGTCACAAACAGTCCCATGAAGTTTTGTTAGAAGAGAGTATCTAATCAGATTTTTCACAGATCCCCTCCTTGTATGAAGGATAATTGTGGGGTTTCTTTTTCTGAACAGTATTAAAATTAAGTATTTCTGTGTAACCATTATGAACCTCATGAAGTAGTCTCAGAGCTGTGGGATAAAGTTTAAGCAACATTTTTGTATTAAAATATACTGAAAAGTTGCAATATGAATTTTGTTAAATTGATGGAACTAGACAAGTAACAAAAGTTAACAGAGGAAGTGTCATGCTGGTTTTTTAACAGATAGTGCATTGCTGCTTTAATATGAGGCGTACCTCAGAAAGAATCAGAAGCTTTAGAAGCTGTGGGCAGTCCAGGGGAATGTGTATCTCTGTGATTCCATTTTTTGCAAAGGTCAGGCAAAGGATTACCTCATTTTGTTGGTAGTTGGTAACAGGAGACAAACCTGTTTACGTTCCACAGGAATTAATGTCATGATTGTGGTTAAGTCAAAGAAGAGGAATTTGGGAGGGTTTGTTCATTAAGTGATCTTTCTGCGTAACATTTCAGTGCTCCTTCTTTTCCTTCTATATAGTTCATCTCATCTCTTCTTATTTTATTCAAACAGTATAAAAGGCAAAAATTTGTCTTTGTTTCTGAAGTTGTCATAAATATAGTTTGCTATACCTGTGCTTATGTTGTTGTTACAAGGAAATTTTGTAATATTTATAAAATTCTAATTTGTGAAGACAAGGATGTTGAGGAATTATTAAAAATATGTCAGACTTATTCTGCTGCCTTCTCTTGAACTTATTTATTCATTGAATAAACCTGAGGTGAGATCTGGGACCTCAGAAAATGTACATAAAAGAATAGGGAGATATTGATGTTCAGTTCTATAAATGGGTTTGGAGTTTATATGAAACACATATTTTTGACTAGATTTTGTAATTTGTGGAATTTCTCAAAAGTGCAGATCATAGTATTTGTGAAGTAACCTTTTTTTCCATACATTCTTGTCATGTATCCAGGAAAAAATATCCAGGATAAAATAAAAGGACATGCACTAGCTGGGATTAAATAAAAAAACTGGTAATCAGTGATAACAAAAAAAGAGTGACTAAATAGTCAGATAGTATTCTCTAAAGTCTCTCCAACTTCTGTCTATGACCTGAGGACAGTAGTGGAAGAACTTCCAACAGTGCCTCTGTAAATAAATATTTTACTGGTTTTGATGGAGAGAGAGATCTCAAAGTGAGGGGATACTGCTGTTCACTGGGAATTGAATCCTTTTTTTTTAGGATGCAGTGTTTTCCTAGTCTTCCTAATCTTGTCTATGTCCTTGCCAACACAGTGGAGGCTGTTTCTGTGTAATTTCAAACTCTGGTCATCCTTTGAGTTGCCTTTCTAGTTTACTGCAATCAACTACTGGTAATTCCCTTATATTCAGCAGGAAAAATATGTAGTGAGGAGCTGGTGAGGAGCTGCAGCCTTTCCTACCATCCCAATAAAACTTCTCATATGTAAATCTCATTCTACATCTATCTCCGTTCCACCTGTGGCATCCTGATGGTTTGAGATCAGTAATCTGATTGCCCAGGAGTGCTGCATAGATTACCAACTCCGTTCAAGTGCAGTGTTTGTCCAGGTTTACTTTGTCCCATCAGTTTTAGGTCTTCCCAGGGTGTGAAAGGCCTGTGATGGGCTGCTGTACCCACTTGCCACTACTCTGACTCTGTGCTGCTGCGTGGTGCACTCCATTATCCCAAAGACCTACCCTCATCATTTGCTGATGAGCAAATGCAAAATGGTTATTTTCTGTATTTTTTCTCTATTTGTTTATGTACTTCCTGAAGGAATGTAGGGAATATTTCCTTTGTGGTTTGAGCACAGTGATTAGGCTGATCCTGTGAGTGGCAAGATATATAATGGTTATGTGTGTGGAATCAGATGGAAAGCAGGCACTCTGGCTGCCCTTCACCTTTACTGTACATAGAGATGGGCTGTCCATTCCTTTCTGTTGCTTGCTTCCAAAAAGAAAACATTTTGAAGACAAAATATTTGTACAAAAATACAATATTTGTATTTTGGCCTGTTAGATATGAATGTTGGCTTCAGATGTGTTTGAGCTTCTTGAGTTAAAGTCTTTCCCTCAGGCCTGAGGAAACCAAAGGTCTTTATAGTAATCAGCGTTCACAGGCAGCTACTTCCTAAAATGTAATGGTTAACTGGCTTCTATTATCAGTACAGGAAGCTAGTTAAAACCCCTTACTAATTTACTTTATTATTTCTCATCATATCTCTCTTCTGACATTACAATAATCCATGCTTTAATGATTGTTGAAGTTTATTTAAATGTTTGAAGGCAAATTGCTTTGTTATGTGTCTATATATGTAAATGAAAAAATAACAATCACCTTGTTTGCAGATCAAATTCTATCTTAGTGGCTACCTCTTGCTCTATGTGACACCTCCTATTTTTGTTATGAATGGTAGAAGTAAACCTCAGTGCAGGTAAAGGTTTGAAACTCAGAACACTCCTATAAAAAGTGTTTGTTACTCTTGGATTTGAAGAGACTTACATTTCACAGTGTGTGTCAGCTGGCAGTGTAAGCCAAAGTGAGTGCACAAAACAGTTGTTTATGTCTAGTTGTGTTCTTAGACTCCCCTCATCCCTGAAACTTCTGCACTTCTGCTAAAATATATTGGGTGCACTAAACTGCCCTTCCCATGTCTTCACCGCTTTCTTTTCTTGTTTGCATCATGGCATTTTTCTGTTTTCTTCCCTCTCCTGATTAGATTATTTGTCTGTATCTGAAGAGCTCTTTTTCCCCTCTTATTTGTCTGTCCATTGCTTAATAGAGAAGCTGCAATTCCTACTAATATTATAATATTAACAGTGAAGGATACAGAGCCCTTCTGCGTCAAATTTTGCTCCTTCTTTGACTAGTAAGCAATTCTGGGCAAACCTTTTTTTTGGGGGGGGGGTTGGTTGTTTGTTTGTTTGTGGGTTTTGGTTTGTTTTGGTTTTTTTGTCTTATAGAACACTACAGCAATATGTGACAAACCAGCCATATCTTTCAGCTACAGCAGAATTAATATTTTCTTCAGATGCCCAGGTTTTGCTTCAGTACTTTGTTATCCTTTGCTGAGAATGATTTATTTTACTTGTTTTGCAATGTTTTACTGATTTGTCTTGGTTTTAGCTTAAAATGGTCATGTTGTTCTATTCTGTTTAATTCCCAACTATGTCACTATGGTCTGGAGACCAACAGGGTTTTTTTTCCTAATAGCTGTTTTCTGAAGGGTAAACTGTCCCCAAAAGAGTCTTAGTTATGATGCCTTGGAGATTTGTTATGTGCTGCATATTTTTTTATACCCCAACCTATCATAGATGCAGCACTAATAAAAAGCAAGCAATGCAGAAGCATTTAGTGGATGATCTGGAGGCCATCCTTCTGACAGATATACAGAAGAATAGTTTGAGATGCCTAAGTGTATTCTTGTGTTTCTAGAAAGATTTACTTAGACCTCAGGGAGAAAGAAAATCTGCTTAATATGAAAGAGTTGTGGGAAAAACATGACAAAATAAAGTAAGCCTCAATTTTTAGAGGTATATATGTGGGAGGGAAGCAAAAAATACTCAAAAATCTTGGCCTCCCACATTCTGTAAAGGAGAAATGTGGGGGTAATATTTGCCAAAAAGAGATCTGGTTTTGGTTAAAGAAATCTTAGACTTAATGTGGGTTCTAGGGATAATACAACAGAAGTAGATAAAGTGCATCAGCTCTGAATATGACTTGAATTGTACGTTTCCTCAGTATTTCAAGAGATTCTCTGGACTTTTTCTTAGGTAGTTAAACTCTGGCTTCTGAAGTTAAACTCTGATATTTCAGGGGAAAAAAACCCAAAGAATTATCTGGTTATTTCACTTTCTTTTGAAGCCTAAGTTTTATTTAAAATTTATTTAAAAATGCATTACATAAAATAATAAATGAGAAATACTACTAAACACATTAATGAAAAAAAACAGATCATTACTCTGAGAAAAATACAAGATATGGAATTATGCTGCAGACAAGATTCTTATCAGATTACTTTCACTGTCCTAAAATGAGTGTTCAATCATCTCCTCTCAATGACTGATGTGGATTTTCTACAGAGGAAGCAAAACCAAGCAGCTCAGACTGTGTACCTAATTCATGGCTGATTTAGGGGACACAGATCTGCTCTGAGGTACTGTTCATTTACTGTGCTGACTCCATCTTTGGAGATACTCAGAAGCTCTCTGGACACGGTGCTAGGCAGCCTGCTCTAGGTCACCTTGTTTGAGCAGAAGAATGGGATGAGATGCCCTCCAGAGGTTCTTCTGAATCTCAACTGTTGTCTGATTCTGTGACATCTGTTAGAAAAAAAGGAGGGAAAAAAGACATTGTAAGTAAAAAGTAGTAATATGTTAATTTTTAAAGAGAAAGGTGACCTTATAGGAGGAATAGTATGATATAGTTTTCTTACGAATTTCTGTGGGCAGTACTATCTCTGGCTCCTCTGCTAAGCATTCTTTGTGCTATTATGTTTTTGATTACTGCAGGTGGGGATCCTCAGGAGGTGACTGATTACAGGTCTGCTTAAATTAGTCAAAAAGAAGGAAACTTACATGGCTGTCAGTGGTGATTGATGCTTACCTTTGACTCAATAAGTATCTTGTTCTGTTGAGGTTTCTCATACCCGCAAAGGCAGTAGTTTAGAGGATGAGAAGTGTTTAAGGTACTTGATTTGTTTCCCTTTCCTTTTTCAGGAAGAGATGCCATATGAGGAATCCTTCTGCAGTGTTCTTGCCATTGTAGGTTCAGTTTCCTCTGCATCCCTTCTTTCGATTTCTGCATTGTGCAGTAAAACATTTCCCTGTTGCCCATGGATTCCCCATCTCATCTCCTATTAGTATTTTTGTTTCTCTAAAAATTGAATTCTAATTACAAGGACTAAGGAGTCTCAGGTAATTTCTTCTAACTTAGAGAGGTTTCCATCTAAGTAATTTGTGTTAGTAGAAAGGTATTGGACACCAGTCTGTTCTGAGATTATCAGACATTCATTGCAGGTTTTGGTTCAGATAGATTTCCTAAGCAGTTGCATAGGCTCTACATGCGAAGGAAAGGGCTTTAGATTTGTTAGTTTGCTCTTTGGCACTATGAACATGTGGTTTAAATATGATGGGTGATGTTCCAGCATAGTGTTTTGTAGTCAGAATGAAGGTGGCAGATTTTATATTCAGTCCAAACATGTTACAGTTCAAATTTTTTCTGTAATTTCAACTGCTGACTTACTGGTAATAACAGGAGTAACATTTGGGGATTTTTTCACAGAGGATGTTTTTCAACAGATATGATTTAAAAATAGAAATCCTTCTGCTGTTTCCAAAATCAAACCAAAACAAAAGTATTTTTATAGCTTTAGTGCCAAAATATACAGAAAGTTTGTATGCTAGTATGGGCAAAACTGACTCTAAAGCAATAAAACCTTTTTTCCCCCCAAATTTCCTATTTCCACCTGTACTTGTTACTATTAATATTTTGTTATCTATATTATCCTGCCCTTTCAACAGTCAATAAAAAAGCAAAATTAATCTCTCCTAACACTCTCCAGTAAATTCTGTGCTTAGGTTTAAAACCAAGTCTTTTTTAAGTACTTTTGTCTATCACTGGCAAGCAATGTCTTTTCATATGCAAGTTACTGAAACACCAATTTAACTGAGCCCTCTTCATCATTGTTCACCACATTTTAAATAGTGGAAAGTAGAAACAGATTCCTCTTCCTCACATCTGTGAAAGTAAAACCAGAAAATGTAAATTATGTCAAATAAGCTGTTTTGCAAATATCCTCTTTTTCTTTACCTTGAAAATGGCATGTGTTTGATACTTAATGGAGATTAAAATATTGAATTTCAAAACTCTGCCTCTGATCCCTTGCAGAAATATTCCTCAGCAACAGATTTGTGCCTGAATCTAAACACCTTTTCCTTCTCTCTTGTTCTCCTGCTCAGTTGCACACAAATTATTCATACCAATGCTGTGACTGTCTCTGAGAGGTGTTTGTGTACTGTTTAGCCATGGGACTGGAAACAGCTCTTCATGAAAAAGTTAGGTGGACTGTTATGTACATCTGGAATACATCTATGGTTTATCTCTGGGGCATCTTGTCCTGAGGCTTCCAGGGAGACAAAACTGGCAAAGACCACTTCTTCCAGGCCTAGTCATTCCTAGATAGAGGACTCTGGGCAGGTACCTATTTTTAAACTTTTGGGATGATGATGAACTCCACGGCAGTTCAAGTCCTACAGATCCACAGATAATGTAATAACGAGTGCAGGCTCCTGTCAGTAAAATCTGGAGAAGTACTGATGATATGAGTGTTTGCTTACAATGCCTTAATTGCAATAGGATACGTAACCAGTCTGGTCTTGTACTGGACCATGTAAATGGCACCGAGTGGATGACAGAAACCAGTGTCTTATAGGAAATACAGCTGCAATCTGGGGATGTGCAGTGGAAGAACCCGACCCCTAGCCCACAGAAAACCAAGCAAGGAGGCAAGGGATAATGCAGGATTGGGTGAAAAGAACAGAGCTCCTCTGCCCGTCGTCTCCCACCGCCCGGGGTGAGGTAGCCCTGCCGCGGAGATAGGTGGCACTGTGTTCTTGGGGATGGCAGACCAGGGCTCCACATCCCATAGTGCTTGACGCTGTTTCCAAGGACAGGGCTTCCCCTCTTGGAGAGTTAGCCCTTAGGTGTCACGGCTTTAATAATAAATTCAGATGATCTCTTTGGAAAAAGTACTCTTTGCTTCTGGTTTACGTGTTTACTGTATGATGTTCTTAGTTTACAAACACTACTGCGTTTCACCTCCGAGTGTTTCATTTCACTTGAAAATTATTAATTTTTATGGGGCAGCGGGGGAGTCCTGGTAAAGAGAACTCCTCTTCAGGGTTGTTAATAACCTCAAGAACTTATTTAGAGTTTAACAAATTGAGAGAGGTTGAAGGCCACTGACTAACCATCACGGTCTAGGAGCTCAAGACAGCCAATATCAAACTGGAAATAAATTGCAAAAGTTGGGATTGCTTGAAACAGGAAGTGTAATTTACTCTTGGACTGCAGTATATATTGCTGTGGCAAATTATCCATGTTTGATTTATGTGTTCTTTCTCAAAGATGTGCCTTAATTCACTGCAACTTTCTGTTTTGCATGAGGAAAATTCCACAATCTTTCCTGTGTAGGAGGCTGTATTGGATTATTAAAATAGTTTATTCTGGCCTTAAAAGCAAATAATCCATTTTTATCTTAGTTTTTTGAGCAAGTTGCATACCACTCCTGGGGTGTGGCAGTGAAGCTAATAAGATGATTTACTCCAGTGAGAGCCAGGTTCTGGCTCTTTGGATTCAGAAGTGTTCAAATTATTCTAAAGTCATCACTATTTTTTTCTGTCATTTTTTGTAGACAGGGTTGTGCCTGAGTTCAATGGGCCATCTGATGTTCTTGATGTGGCTGTATATCTAACAGCTTCCCCATATCTCATCTGCACCTCACTTCATTTGAAGACACCTTATGAGATGCCAATATTTTTCTTTGTACAATGGGAAAACAAATATAAAATAACTGAAATGGATGTGCCTTTTAATATGTTTCTTTCATTAAGATTACAACTTTAAAAGAAGCAAAAAATGTTTCTTGCAGATAATATATAGATCAAGACAGCATATGAAGAATTGAAATGAAAGACACCCTGGTTTTATTTCACTGATAAAGCATGCAAAACTATTACAGAAAATATTATAATATTCTAACTGTTTCTGGAGGTTTGACTGTGGTGGGGATCTTTTTGGCAGGAATATAAAATAGATAACTAAACTGAATCAATGAACTAAGTGCAGAAATAGGTTTCTTTCTTTGCTGATAAAAAGGCAATTGCTGAGATGAAAATATAGCAGACCTAACGCCTAAAAGGGAGTGTTGGCTTCTATAAAGTGACAATAGTATCTGAAAAACTAAAAAAATCAATACCTATCCCTCCCAAAATACAGATTTGAGGGGGTGCAGCCAAGATCTTATTAATCAACACCCTCCCTTCCAACAAACTGTAAGGAAGCATGTTATACTGTCTATATAGTCTAAAATAATAGAGATTTATGGAAATGAGCAATAAGTATGAGAAATGACCAATAAGTATGTATGAAGGCAGGTTATCACAAAACGGTTGTGCATTACCTTTCAAGCAAATGAAAAAATAATTTGTTAGAAAGTAAAATATTGATTACTTAGTTCAATGCATTTTAAGGAGCAGCTTAATGAAGAACTCCCAGTGGTTGCCCACACAGAATTATACACATACTAGAGCTCCTCAGGACATACAGTTAAAAAACTCCAAGTCTATTCACATAGATTTGTTTCCAGTATATTGGTCCAGTTAAGGCTAATGTAAAATATTTCAAAAGGCCAGTGGTAGCAGGCTGTATCTCTGAATGCTTCTATGACTAAGAGAATGAGATATACTTGTGCACCAAAGTGATGGATGGCTGAGATAAAAATTACATAGTAATACTATTGTGTGCATTCCATAAAAACCTTATTTACAGGCATACATTTTAAGGTCAAGAGAAACCAGTAAGGTCAGAAGAAGACATCTGTTTTGATTTTCTCTATTAAAAACCCGTAGGTTTTCTGCCAGTAATTTCTGCCTCAAGCCTGGAATTTCTCTAGAACAGCTCGTATCATTAAAATTTTTCTTTCATTTTCTAGCAATGTGAGTACAAACAAATATGATTGAACAGTGACAGTCCCTCACCTGTATTTGTAATTAACATTACCTTTGAAAACAGCAACGGGTCTTGCTGCTGCTCTTCTCTCTCTAGTGCCACATTTTGTTCCCTTTTTTTTACATTGTTTTGGCCTTTGGTGGTTTGATTTAAATAATACTGAGATATTTGGCTTCCTTTACAAATTTTCTTAGAATTATTTACTTTGGACTCCACTATCTTGGTTGCTTGACTGAGATAACCTAATTATCCAAAATGATAAGGAAGTTGCTTTTTAGACTTTGTTGGAGGATGTCACCAAGACTTTGGATGAGGTTCCTTATTGACATTAGAACCTAATGTAGGATGCTAAACTAAAAAGTCTTTTTCGTGGTTTTGTTTTTCCTTTAATTTCCCACCTTCCACAACCTGTCTATTTAATTTTTTTTCCATTATTCAGCAGGGGAAAAACTTAGATGAGAACCATTTTCATACTGCACAAAGTAAAAAACTACACTTCCAGTATTGAATGATTAATTACACCCTTTCCCATATTAGAAATCTTTATATTTTCTCTGACTCACTTGCAAAACCTAATCTATCCTATTTTGCCTAATTTTTTTTCCTGAAATTCCCCTGGTGTTGGAGGATTGTAACTATGGTGCACAGCTGGGGAGTGAGTTTGCAAGTGTACAGGAATAAGCAGAATAGCACCACCAGGTCACTACTGAATCCCACCCACGAGGGCTGGCAGCAGAAAATGCCTCCTAAGAAGTTGTATTGTTTTCCACTCAGTGAATGTGCCAGTAACTAATGGGAGAGAAATGTTGAGAATCATTTGGTTTTTTCTGAGATCTATAAGCCAAGTTAATTGTTTTATTTGCCTGATTTATTATACTTGAATGAACAAAGTACTGTTAATACTGCACTTTGAGCAAGAAGTTAAAGCCAGAATAGGCAAAAAGTTACTTATCTGGTTGGAGCACTGAAATTTTATATGGGAGAACTAAGTTAGAGATTCTATTTAGAATGTGGATACCTGTATCTCACTTCAGTTCAAAGTGGAAGCCTATACCAACAAACTTTATGCCAATATATTATGTGTCTCTAAAATAATTTTCCAAATAACTGTTTCTGAAAAACAGAAGTTTTCCTATTTTTATACATTCTAACTATTTTGTCCAAGTCAAATATTGAAATGCAAATGGAAATTAGTAATTATTACTTGGTCTCCAAAACAAAATATATGTGACATTATTGAAGTGTTTGGGACTTTCATAAATGTGTCATCACAGTCTAAATATCAGTTGCTTGACATAATACCTAATATTTACTTCATTTTCTCTTTATGAGCAACTTGGGAATGAAAGTATTTTTTCATTGTTCCTTGCTTGTTTAGATAATGACACAGATCAAGCAGAAGTGATTCCAGAGACAGTGTTAGAGCAGGCTACAGCTAATCCCACAGCTGCTTCCCGTAAGGGCTTGTCCTCACCCTCTGGTATCTCATATCATTGTGGCCAGTTATGTTCCTGCATGTTGAAATTGCCACAGTGTGATACCTTCCCACTCCCCATCCTACTCCTTGCACAGGGACCCAGCATCACTGCAGGGTACTGTTGTGCTCTGCTTGAATCTTTTTTTGCTCTGCAAGGTTGGTGTGTCCTCATGTATAAATATCAACAAGCAAATTTTTTAGTATCATTTTACTTTTTTTCTTTCCTGTCTTCTTTCTTCCCTGCCTCTTCATCTAAACCTAGATCAATACCACAAATCATCACTAGAGAAAAGCTTTCCAAAGGAGGCTCTTTCTGCATTTAACTCTCAAATACTGCACAGATGAGAACAGAGTTGTTGGGGTAGGGTATTTTCCTTGCCAGAGACATTTACAGAGGCTGTTCTGCCATGAGATGGTAGAACCTTGTTTCAGAGTCTGAGATCTGCAAGATCTTGATATCATGACAGTTTGTGGGCTGAAAGCTGTCCAATGTTACTGCTGGTCTGCTGATTAAGAGACTTATGGGTTAGAATTAGAAGCAGTAATTAGATCCAGAATCGAGTGTGGATACATCAGAATGCATACAGCCCTGGAGTAAAGTGTTCCTAGTACTCCTATCAAACAAATTGTGATTTGTGTGGCTTTCCTTTCCTTCAGTGAGAGACAGTGTAGGAATAACTGCAGGAAGCTCTTGGTCTGGGAGAAAAAGGTTGTCTTTGGAATAAATATCACAGTGAAAACTTTCCGCCCTAAGCCTTTCATTAATTTCTCCATGTCATCTTAGTATATTTAAGCTCTGTAAGAAATTATGCTGCAAGAAGTTCTTCCCACGTGTAATTTTTCCTCAAGTGAAGTGCATACCTTTCAAATTATAAACTTCCTACTTGTCCTAGGAAAATTCTCACTGTATAAATAATTGAACTCATCTGCACTGAACACAAGTATTCTTTCTCTAGCAGTCTAAAATATATGCCTAAATACACATCTTGTACTTAGTGCTTTAAATAGTAATTACTCCTGTGAAGTCACTGGAAGCCCTTAAAAGGGTTTGACAGTTTCCCCACAATCTTTCAGTGAATGTAGTAGCTGGGCTGTGCAGTGCAACATCCACTGATAATTCAGCAGCTGAGGAACTCAGTAAAGCCTGCTCCAAACTTCTCAGCTGTTGACAGGCTTGACTTGCTGAGAACACTGGTTAAATATAGCACAAGCGAGCTGAGCTCAACAAAGTCATTGCTGTAACACTGTGTGAAGAGACCAGAAGAGGGGAAATACAATCTGAGAACTAAACTGCCAAAGCCTAACACCACCTAGCAACAGTTGAAAAAACTTTTAAACAAAAGTCTGGGTGAGACACAGACAGAGTATACCTCCTGTTTCTCCTGCCTGGGATTTCTGCGAGAAGCAGCTCCGGTCTTCTGTTCCCTACCTTGTTTCCTTCATTACTTCAACTGCTGGTAGACCTAGAAAAGTGAGAAAAGTTTCTGTCTTTGTGCTCTCCTGAGCTGGATCATTCTACTCCTGTGGTAGTGCTGTGGGACAGGGTACTGAGATCTTGCAGTGTAAAGGATATAATCCTAGGTCTGTGCTGCTGACAGGTAAGACTGAGTTAACCACTCTGTTGTTTTTTTATAAGAATCTTTATTTTCTAGTGTCTTTTTTACAAAAAATTTCATTTCTAATGCCTATTGTCTCTTTCCTTCTTTGAACAATCTTGTGAATGATTTGGAAATGTCATAGATGAAAGCTGGGATAAAAGTTTTAGAGGCTTTTTTTAATGTTATCATGATAGAAAAGCATTGCTTAAATAACTTTCGCAGTTCTGAGAACAAGCATAATAAAATAGCTAGTAGTAATATGAAAAAATGTGTGTAGATCTTGACATGTATCTTGTTTATATCTGCTTACATGCAGACAGAATATAAATCAACATTTAATAATAGAATGTGTATCATCTCTAACCAGTGACAGTCTAGCAGCTATTAAAAACAGTGACAACCTGTGTGACAAAGAAAAGGAAACAGCCATTCAGTAACAGAAGTAAGCAAATAGTTTGTGGCCCAGCGCATTTGTACTTTTTGTTTCCTTGCTATCTTTTAGGACACACCTGGTGCCTTTCACACTGCCTTTGTGATAACTGCTCTTGCTTCTTTCTCTTGTGCTTATTTACATAGAATGAATATTAATCTCTGCTGCTTTGATTAGCAGCATAATGCAACCGTCCTAAGGACTGACCTTATGTTTATTGTACCTAAGTCTGCTTGAGCTGGGTGGTTGTTGTTAAAGTGTATGTTTTCTTTCAGCAAAATAAATGAGAAACCAGTTCTCAGATGTTTTACCCTGACAGCAGGATGGAAACCTGTTTGTTGTTGGAAATGCACATCCTATGGCCTCATAGTGGTCTTGTAATTTAGAGGAGGAATTGCTTAGTGTGATTTACTTTGTCTTAACTGACAAAAGCTGTTTGGTCAATTGGAGAATGAATTCCACTCCTCCCTGTCACCTCTTTTAAAGCTGTTTTCTGCAAACTAAGGAAATCTAGTACGCATGAATTTTTAAGAGACGTACTGATTATAAGTTCATATGTAATATGAATTCAGTTATGAAGGCAGAGATTTAAAGAATGCACTTACCCTGTGCTAAAACCCTGTTCACAGATTTATGTAGAATTGTCTCAGATGAAAAATATTTGTCCTAAAGGAAGAATGAACTAACTGAGTCTGTGCTGACTGTCTGTGGTGTTTGACACTTAGTCTGTGGACTCTGGGAGTGCCTCAGGGAGATGAGAATGTCTTGCTTTAGCTGAATAATTCTAGTTGCATCCCTGCATACTACATAAATGACATCAATACCACATCTTAGCAGTGGATGGATTGGATGGAATTAAAATACTCTGAAGCAGCTTGTACTTGGTGACTGAGAATGTAACTGCCTATGAAATGATAAAATAAGTTAAGTATTAGGATGGAAGAAAATTCTTAAAAGCAAAAAGTAACACAGTGTACATTTTATTTCATAGCAAGGGGCACACTAAAGCACTAAACAGAAACACTTTTTTGGCAACTATCATTTAATGTGATAATCGTTATTGTGGAATTACTAAAACGCTATGGTATCCCAAATCAAAGTCTCAAAAGGAAACTTTGGAATTGCTTTTTAATAAGGACATATCCTGAGAAAGTTATTTTTTCATCAGAAGGCTACACAGTGAGAAATAAATCTGAGACAATATGATTTGTAGTCTTAATCATCTTGACATTAGAGTGAAAATTACTGTTTCCTCTCTTTAATGAGATATCTGGCAAATTAAACTGGAGACATGACAAATTTGACCTTCTGAAAATATAGGGATGGCAAAATCTGGGAAAATGCTATGCTAATATTGACTCCTTTTTTTGATTTAGTTGTTGCTCAGTGTAATGTGTGGTTAAACAACTTCCCTTTTTTGGCACAATTTACTTTTAGCAAAGTTTTTTAAATCAAAAGGCAAGTTTTCAGCCTGATAACTGTCAAATGAAGTGACATTTGAACAGTCTAATAGCAACTTCAAACTCTTAACACATGGAATTGTGGTTTTACATATATCTGTCTTCCTTTCCACTTCAAAATGGAGGAGGAGGCTAAAATTACTCTTTTCAACAGGTGTCCACAAAGAGGCTCTGGGATTTTCCAATCAAATCTGTGGAATATATAATATGGCTATTCAACAGATGGTTTCATATTTGAAAGATAGCCAATTCTTATGACTGCAGTGAAACCAAGGTCAATTTTATATAAAATCAAAATGTAATTTATGTTTTGGTGATAGACTCTGTTGTAGTGATTTTTGGGGAAGACAAGTAGACATAGCATACCCATTTATTTTCCCCCTTATGCATCATTTTGATTTTGTTTATATTTGCATAACTGTGGGATGAATGGTGCCTCTCATGGTGCTAAAGACTCCTTCCAATCTGAATCCACTTCAGACTCTATTGGTGGCTTTTTTGATTTTATTAAAATATTTTCATAGTTATGGTTACTATGAATTATTATTATTATTTAATTATTCTATTAATTTTGTTATAATTTTAGCTCATCTAGCCCCAGCTAAAGCCACCATCTTAACTGAGTGTTTTCATCACCTCAGTCTTTCAATCTTTTTCTAGAGGATCTGATTGTTTTTAACACCAAATTCAAAGACTTGAGATCCATCTTCAAAGCTCAGCACTGTTCTGTCCCTGCTTACATGTGCCTTGATTTTCCTGAAGTCCTCCCTCTCATACCTGGTAAACTATTGACCTTTGGCTCTGGTGTTTACTGGCACATCCTTTATGCTACTGGTTTTAGTGAGCTTGATGTTGACCTCATGACATTTGAGTTTTCTGCAGTGCCGCTCACTGTCACACCTGACACAAATGGAAAGACTAAACATTAATATTAATAGAACTATGTCTGCCAAAGTAGGATTCCTGAAGAAATGGATGTGCTTCCTGGAAGCAGCCTGTGGACTAAGCAATAGTATATTAGGAAATCTCTGTTTTGCTGGTATGCCCTGTTTTGCTCCTCTGGGTAACAATTTCACCAATATAGCCATTTCCATAATAAAAGCTTCTTATTGATAGAGGTGTATCACTGAAACTCCTGCTGATACAGGATCTTTCTGTTGGCAGAGGTTCCACGCATGTGTAATTTAAGGCTAATCTTATCTAACTCAGTTCAGGTACCCCCAGGCAGAAATTAAGAATGTGCCTCAGAGCTGTGCCAGTCAAAGGTCAGGTTTATGCCACTGAATTCAGAGTGAGATTTCCTTTGAATTTAATAGGATCAGGTTTAGTATTCAGGAATTAGCAGATAAATTTCCAGTTTCTTAAGAGCATTTAACAAAACAGATCATCTCTATTCCTGTCCAAATATTTTTTTCTAAGTGACATTTTACTTTTCCTTCATTTTCCTCTTTCTCCCCTTCCTTTTCAAGGTCTGTCTTGCAGGTTGCAATGTCATTTAAATGTATAAATTGAATTTGGAGCAGAGGTTTTATCCTTCTACATATCTAAAATGACAATTGGAGAAATAAAGTGAATATTTGTGAAGAAGCCAGATGAAACAACATTGCAAATGAGAAGGAACTCCATCTATCCATACTTCCTATTTCACCAAAAATGTTTAGTATAGAAAACCTAGGATAAGGGCTGAAGAACTGAAAGATTAAAAAGGATATTCTATTGTATAGAAATGTTTAAATACTTCTTTACAAGAAGCCCAAATGTCTAAACTTTTCAGCTTCATCATCTTATTGTGGTAGTTTTCATTTTTAGCCTTTTCTGTTTTCTTTCTCTCATTGTTTTCTACTGAAAGTTGTTTCCTAATTTTATACAGAATATTGGTGATTATTTGGGGACAACAGGCTTTTCTTTATTTTGGAGCATTTTGGATAACTGATAAAACAATCAATTCATAAAATATTAAGATTTTTGTAGCCTCTCTTTTTCTACTTAGTAGCCAGTCTTTGTACCAAGCTAGTGACACTGGAACTTGTCATATGGTTCTGTAGTTACGCTTTGAGGTGAAGGGCAGAAACAATTGTGCCTGTGTCCTGTTCAGGAGATACATTGAGAGTCTCTGTTCATGTTGAAAATGTGTGATGCCTCATGTATTTGTGGAAATCCTACATTTCAGGACACTTGATTAGGTTTTCCCTTTTGGTTTGGGTCTTTGCACCTACTCCTCTTGCTTCTGCAGATAATCTGTACTTTCTGTATTACTTTTTATTCTCAGCATCATGGTAAAAATAACTATTAATATAAGTGCAAACAGAAAGATTTCCTAAGTTGAGACAGCTGTGTTTTTTGGTTTTTTTTAAATTCAAGATATCTTTGTCCTGTGATTCTCATTCTGCTTTGTCTGGACTATCTCTCTGAATCTTTTCCACAAGTAAAGCATGCAAATTGTAGCTCTAAAGGTGATTTGTAAGATTACATAGATTGTGGCATCCTTCACAATGTTTTACACACTCAGCAATACAAAGAAAACACAATTAAAAGCTTAATTAAACCTTCATCAGAAATGGGAGTATATTGTTGTGTGCATGACTTTTGCAAGGAAGGAAATGCTTTTTGGCACAACAGAATGCTTTGCTGAAGGAGTGGGACAAACACATCCAAAGCACAGGGAAATAGGCTGGAGCTTGTACTTTTTCCCTTAAATGGACAACCCGTCTGGTTGCTGTGTGCTGAGAGGCAAAGGGGGGTGTGAATCCGAAAGATCGCTGCACTTTGTCCAAGTGAGTTTCATTTCAAAGCTGATAAAATGACAATTAAAATCTCAGCTGTCTAAGAGGTGGCCAAAGTCATTCAGATAGAAACTGCTGGGGTTTCAAAACAAGAGCAGAAACCTAGATGAATTTGCAATAAACTTGTCTAGTTTGATTTACACACTTTGAGAGCTCTGTAATACAATAATGGTTACTTTCTTCACTTTTCCTTTTTGGGGAAATGGTGACAAAGAGTGTAATGTTTTGTGATTTATGCTGTTCAAAAGTCTGTTCCAGCACATATGTAAAAGAGATATTTTGTAATCTAAATCCATTTTCTATCTGAAGTCCACAATATTTAGAGGCTTGTATGTTTGCAGGAGGGATGTATCTAACTGACTACAGTGTTATAGTTGTCGACAGCAAGAGCTACAGCTTCGCTAACAAAAAAACCCTAACTGATAAAAACCCCTAACTGATAAAAAAACTCTAACTGTTTTAAAAAAAACCCTAACTGATAAAAAAATGGATTTTATTGCAGTAACATAATAGGGGTTTTGGGTTTTTTTTAGAAACTGGCCTTTAAGGCTGCTCCTATTATAAAAAATAAGTAATTGAAAATGAAAACTCATGTGTCCTTGGTAGAAGAATTCTCACTAGAGTTTATCAGCCTGCTTGCATTTTTCAGAAAATATAAAGCAAATGAATACAACAGAAAGCAGAGACTGCTTGCATCAGTGTAATCGAATTGCTGCCAACTTGCCTTGTTTATCTAAGAGATCTCTGTGAAAATAAGGTCTTTCCCACACAGGCATGAGTCACAGGATGTAATGCAGCTAAGCAGACTTGCTTCAGCTTTCTAATGCACACAAATCTAAACTAACCTGTTTTAGTGCCTGCCCCTGAAACTAAATGAGATCTAACTTGACAACAGGAAGGGAGAAGTAATGGTGAGTTCATGGTGCTATTTCAGTGCAACAACCTGAATGCTAAGGAAACGATGCAATTTCCATTTATTGGGAAAACTGCAGTTACTGTGACAACAAATATACACTGAAAAAAACATACGCAATTCATCCTCGAGTTCAATTTGGTGAATGTAGTAGAAAGGGTAATCATAAAATCTCACACTATCTAGTTATGTGTCTCAACGAACATTCTTACTTTTAAAATATATAATCCAGATGGATTGTTTAAAAAATAACCCTTTAAAAGCCATAAGCAAGGGCATAAACAAAAGGGTGGGAAAGAACATGTGGTTAATGACGACTGGTTTAGTGTTGGGCTAACTGAAATTTAATTAACCATATATTTCTCCTGCTAAAGTTATTCAATTCCTGTGTCTGTCATTCATACCGAAAATCTCACTTGTTTCACCCTCTGTAATTGCAAAGCCTCTTGGATCTAACTTTAAAGGTAAAGGCTACGGTAGTTCTTCTACAGTGTGTTATTTCTCCTTTTTATTTTTCAACAAGGACTTCTATAATGAAAAGAAACATGCATTTTATTCCAGTAGATAAGGATTTCAGTTCCTCAGTCCGATAAAATTCTTTAGAGAAAGCCGTACATTCCATTTTTTGACTCTGGGCAGGAGATAGCAGGAAGGGAACGATGCCATGCTGGATGTCCTCAGGCATGTCAAACATAGCGCAGAACAAGATGTCCCTGTGGGCAGAGGGACACACATGGCAGCAGGGCTCCTGAGTGCCAGGGGAGCCTCGTGTTCTGAGACAGCTGGCTGTGGGAACCACTGCTGCCTCAAGTGGCACGAGACAGGGGATGGAATCCGAGGCACAAAAGGCATCAGAGTGCAAACAGTAAAAGGCAGGGTCACAGTGGCATATCCTCTGCATGAGGGCTGCCACTTATTTACAGAGCCATAACTGAGGTGGAAGGAACTGGCAGAAGTCATCCAGTCTCCCTCAAAATGGGACTATCTCCAGAGTCTGATCAGGTTGCTCAGGGCTTTGTTATTTTCATATATCTTGAGTATTTTTAGTTTATTTATATTCTAAGGTCTCTCATCATCGTGATCTTTGGATCACAAAGTTTTGGAAATGGCTGGCTATGGAATATTTTGCAAGAAACTATAATCAGTGTATTAAAATACGTAATACACTGAATAAAAGATGGCTTGAGAGTTGGTTGATAGTAACAGATCACAAGTCTTTGGCACTATCAAAGTTGCAAAAATCCCACCTGTAGTGTTTGTTGTTCTGTTGGTTTTTTTTTAATTTGTTGTTATTGCTGTTTAATTTTATTGAATTTGATTTGTTATGTCCTAAAATAGGAATAATAAGAACAAAAAAACTTGAAAGTAATTTTTTGTCTTAATTTACTCCAGCTTTCAGAGGGCACACCCTCTTCCTTCTGCCTGCTACATTTTGTTTGAAAGCCAAACATTTAGAATTAGCCACTGTTGAAGTGCCATCTTTCTGCAAAAACAATTCTGAAAAATGTTAAGCATATTCTATCCTGGTAGTTCAATAAGCTGAAAGGCTAGCATTGAGAATGTAAGTAATAAGAAAATAAGTATATAAGGAAGGATAACAGAGGTGCTGCTTTTGAGGAGGGAAACTGGAGACTGTTTCAACTGCTGAGTTTCCTTTTCTCACTGAACATCTCTTTTCAATTGTATCCTAATCAGGAGCAGAGCATGATGCACATATGGCAAACAGGATTCCTAGATGGAGTTCTGGTTGACCTAAGACTAATTTTAAAAAGCCCAGCTTCTGGAAGGATCTGAATTTGCCTGTTAGTGACTATTGTAGCATGGAACAAGGACAGAGGCCTTGTGACACTCAAAGGGATGTGGCAGTCAGTCTTTCCATATAGGATTTCTTGTACCTATTAAGAATAACTGCTGAAGACAGATTATGCTCTCTTTAGATAAATGATGTTCCAAAAACTGGAACTTTAACTGGAATATTATCATCTTCTGTACATATGGAGGGAAAATTGAGAGGGAATTCTTATAGTTGGTGATGTACAGAGGTCTCAGATCCCGTACTTGTCTAGAACAAACACAGCACTGGCTGCAGAGAGGGACTGNTTAGGAAGAAGAGTTCATGTTTTGAAAGACACCAGAACAGGCTAGGACACAGCAGAAGTGCTTTAGCAGGAGGCCAGGAAGCTGAGTGTCTTAAAGCTAAACTCTAAAGCTCTTGACCATGAATCACCAGGTAAACATCTTTAACTACCCTGCCTTGTATCCATATGGGCAGAGGTTTCAAAAGCAGCTAGTGGGTTGGATAAAAGAAAATACCTAAACTGAGTTTCCTTTGGTTTCAGAGAACATGTTCTAAACCTCCAAATTATTTTGGAACAGCTTTTTATTAGAAAGATAGAAGGGGTGCAATGTAAGTATCTTTGGTACAGAATTCTGTCTATTTGCAAACAAAAATTTACAGAACTTACACAACAGGATTGTACTGCTGTGGTAATTGGGGACCCAGGAGGAACTGTTCAGAGCCCTCTCTGTGATAGTGACACAGCTGCCTCATTCCGAGAAAACAAATTCCCTGCAGTGATACAAGTTTCTAGCCCCTGTTCTGTATCACGACCAGTCACACAACCTTTCTGGCTACAGGTCTCTGAGAACTCGTGGAGTGCTAGAGAAATATGTGAGAGCTATAGACAGTGTAACGAGTTTCTCCTTAGCTTAGCACAAAAGAAGCCTAGGAAAATAAACAGAAATAAACTGAATAATCTATAGAAATGTTCAGGGAATACCCTCAACATAATACAACAGTTTGTAACAGTTTGTTAAGGAGTAAGTAGAATAGGAACAATTCTACAGGCTGTTGGTATGAGCTTCAAAAATCCCTCCAGGACAGCAGTGAGTGTCTAGAAATAAGGCAGGCATAATTGCACACAGGTAGGGTTAATTTAGTTACCAT
This sequence comes from Cyanoderma ruficeps, assembly GCA_008694505.1. Lineage (NCBI taxonomy): Eukaryota > Metazoa > Chordata > Aves > Passeriformes > Timaliidae > Cyanoderma > Cyanoderma ruficeps. The sequence goes on from VZDJ01000302.1 coordinate 1,324,273, forward strand.
CAGCACTAGTTGTGTAAACAAAGTCTAAATCACACTGAGAGTGATTGACCTGCAAGGCTGTAAGAGTGGCAGGACATCTCAGAGATTCCTTATTCACCAGAACCACTTTGCTAAATTCAGGTTCCCTCTCCAAAATATTCATGTCATGTTTGAAATTTGTTGTTTAAAATAACGTTACCTTAAAATGTGAGGTGATAGTTGTCATACCAGGGAGGAGGAATGCTGGTTAAATTGCTGACTTTCATATCAGTGGCTCCCTGTGGCCACTCTCAGCAAGTTACTTTTCCACTTTTAATAACAACCTGGAATGTTACAAGAATAAACATAGTACTGACTTTGACACTCTGAGATGGTGCAATATTGAACATCATGTCAACAGCTTTGAATAAGGAGACTTTAATAGCCCTCCTTGGAAACCAGATTCTGCAGGGAGAAGTAGGAATAGAAGTTGAATTAGTCTGTGTGACAAGAATATGTATTTTTAGAGGAGCTCCCCAGAGGGAAGCTTAGCTGTGCCCTGAGTTGTAGGTCCCAATAAATCAGCCATACTGGTAAAGCACAGCAAAAAAGAAAGAGGAAGATCAGGGATGTGATCAGAAAGCTTCAAGAACAAAACCATACCAGAATAGAAACCAAACTAATGTCAATACTAAGATGTTGCAGGAAAATCAAAACCATTCCCTGAGGTTCAGTTGTGCCAGAAGTAATTCACAGGGCAAAGAGGGTGCTGTCAGCTTGTGAGCTTGCTGTTATTTTGGGAGTGCTCAGGACAAGCCCTCTAGTACAAGGAGGAGAAAAAAGAACCTTTGAGAGAAGAGGCGAGCCAAATGTGACTGCCCAAATTAGCTGGTGTTCAGCAACTCTGAAGCCACTGTGGGCCTGTGGGAAGGGAGGAAGAGGGAGCACCTGGAAAACAGAAATGTCCTGTGGTGCTGCCTGTCTCTTGCAAGCTCAGCAGGTAATCAGTGTCTCCAGTCATGCCTGCTTTGTTAAAGCAATGGTGGCAGCTCAAGTGACTCCTGCTGACTGGGATTTTTCATAAGCACTTATCAAGGATTTAAGTTGCCATTACATGACGCTCAGCTTTAAATAAAATCAAACAAAATTAGAAAAAAATTACAGTTCTGATGTCTTCAAGGAAGTTGAAATCTGTGGTCTCTAGATGACCTGGTGATGTGATGCTTTAAAATGTCCTGAAAACAACTATGGAAGATTTTCTTGAGATTTTCAATCTGTGTGGTTGGCAATGCCAGTAGGCAGAAGGGATGGTGAGTTTGGGAGTGGGGCAGAGTCTCATATGAGTGAGAGAAAGGGAGCAGAGCAGAGTTCCATATGTGCCGCTGCTCAGAAGAGGCCACAGCTGCTGAAACACGACTGAGGGCAGGGTGGGTATGCCACACTGTGCCCTGCCGTAGTGGAACAGCAGTGACAACTGCACAGGTGGCCTCAAAATAGCCCAGATCAAAGCAGGAGTGACCCTCTCAGACTGGGGAGAGAATGGGCTAATAAATTACCCTTCCTTGGATTTCATGAAAGGGAGTTCAGGTCTTTATTGTGAGGATTCCCCTGAAAAAAGGGTGTGAAATGTGGAAGTCCAAGCAGCCACCCACATCCTGGTTTTACCAACACAGAAAAATGGTCTGCAGGTCCTAATGTGCTGGGAGAGGAGTGAATTCACAGCTGTAGACTGCTTTTGGGGAATGACATAGGGAGGAGCTGCAAGAAGATAAGGAAAAGACACCTACCAAAAGAGTGAAAAAATCAATTTTCTGGGGAAGTTATATTCAGATGCAAGAAAGAGATGTGGAAAGGAAAAGAAACCAGTAGTTTCTTTTAAATTATTAATTTCACTTAAAAAATAGTGACCCACAGTGACGAAGTTTAGAGTGGTCAAAAGCAGGAAAGGGAGTTGCATGTGTACCATGTACTGAAATGTAGCACCATTTCACCAAATGCTTTGTCATTGTGGAGAGTGAAGCTTCTCCCCATGTGTATAGTGGTAACTCCCATTGTCTAACAAAAAACTGACACCATACTACAGCAGAACATGAGTTCAAAAGGTTTGTTTAAAGCCTTACAGCAAATTGTAGCACATCAGGGGGCTTTTTGGGGTTAGTTGTTGTTTGGTTGGTGTTTTCCTGCTGTTGCTGTTGTTGGGTTGTTTGGTGGATTTTTTTTTATTTTAGGGTATGGGATTGGTGGGTTTTTTTGTGGGTTTGTTTTTTCTTCTTTCCATAGTGAAAGAACAAAATTAAACCCTCAGGGGTTTGAACCTACTGTCTCATGAACCTAATATCAGATCTCTAAGCTCCCCTGGACAGCCTACTTCATTGTTGCTTCCTTGATGTAAAAACAAGGGATGCTAAGAACAGAGACCCTCTTTTCAGGGTGGTCATTTAGTTGCTTCTTGGATCAGGCAGCTTAAAATGCTTCAAAACAACTTAGTGCATCTCCTCCACAGGATGCATATACATCCCATCTCTGTGTCTAAGCCCCCCCTGGCCTCTGTCCAGGAACATCCACGTTTCCTGACTCATGGCAACTCTACCCTGTCTGGTTGTACTTCATTAGCAGTAGCTCAGAAATCAGAGCAATAATCTGCTGTTGCGTAAGTTTTTCCAAGCAGTAAACAATAACACACTGCCACAAACTTTATTACATTTATTTTGGGATTCAAGATTCTGAAGAGACCGCTGCTTATTATTATTTTCTTTAATGACAATCCAAAAAGAATGTAAGATGCTATTCTTTAATAAATACCTTCAGGATTACTTAGTGTCTTCTTAATTAAATGATCTGAAAAGGAAGAATAAATACTACAGAAGCTATATGAAGCAAATAATTTTTCTTCCAGCTGAGAAACATGGCTGTGATTTTTTATTGTCATATCAGTTTTATAGCTGTATCAGAACTTACAGAAGAAAATGATGAGGGCAAATTTAAAGTTACACAAGCAGAAGAAAATTAGTAGGAAAAATTACATTTTAAAGATTTAGTAATACCTTTCAATGCATCCTATTCTAAATAGCTCTTTTTTCTTTGTATCTCAAACATGTGTTTAAAACATTTTAAAAGCAGTAGCATTATCAACTGGCTCAACACAGCTCAGAAAATACATGGTCCTTGACTATTACTGGAGTTCATGAAAGGAAACTCTTGTCTGACTCTAAAATCTATTTTGGAGCTATGGCTGCTCCACTCCCCTGCTTGTGGCATGATGCAGCTGCTATTCCTTTAATATTTTTGCTGACAGCTACAGCTGACAGATAACATTTCAGTTCACCCCAACATCAACTGTGTCTCAAGGCTCCCTTAGGCTGAGACCGCTGCCTTCCTTGTGCCATCACAGTGCAACTCTGCAAGTGTGCCATTATTCACTGGTCACTTGTAGTGGAGCAGCAGACACAGGGCTGCAGTCAGGTCGTGTGCTGGGGGAGAGCATCGGTCATCTCTCATCTGTGAATGGTGCAGCAATATCTCCTCTTCTTTCTCTTCATTCCATGTTCCACATCCTAAGAAAATAGGCACCTGAGCTTGGGAATAAAAATAATTTTGCATATGCAGCTCTGCAGTATGTCAACTGACAGTTTACATTTTATATTAGTTTTCACCTTATATTTTTGTTTTAGTTATATTTGTTACCATAGACAATATAAAAGTTATTTTATCCATCTTATTGTATAATTCCCTAGCACACAGGCTTTGATTTCTTGGTTCATAGGAGTTTTCAGATCATAATCAAGCATTCAATAATACTGTGGTGATCCAACCACAAAAGGAACTTTAATCAAATGCAGGACTGTTTTCCTCCCTGAGAGAAAACGAGAACATTTACAGTGCTCCCAGTTCTGTCCTTGAACATCCATATCTGTTAGAAAGAGGAAGCTGGAGGACAGATAAGCAGTCAACATGTAAGAGAGAGAGAGACAAAGAAAAGTGAGAAAGAGGCATTGCTCAGTTAGTCCTTCAGAGAAATTCTCAGGAAAATTAATTATGATATATCTGGAATTTTTTAATAGATGACTGAATTAAAAAAAGAAAAACAAATGAATGCTTTGCTGTGTTTTCTAGGGTTTTTTAGGATTTGCAGTGAGATCCATTAGCTTTTGTTTGGATTTAATATTTTACTAGACTTCAAAATACTGCTTTTTTTATGGGGCTCATCTATCAAAATTTAAAGAATAGGAAGACAAGAGGGAGTTGGAACCATGAAAAAAACCCACCAAAACAACCCAGAAAGGAAAAGGTTACAGAATCTTTTTACTACAGTATAGACATCGAAACATCTCCCAGGAAAATATTTTGCTTCATTTTGCAGAAAAAATGTCAACTTTGTGTGAAATATTTAAATCTTCACTGGAGCAAGAGCTAGCACATGAGAAAACCCAAAGTACAAGTGATAGAGTTGGTTGACTTCCTGTGACCTAGAATTCACACGTTTTTGTTCAAATACCCATTTTTGAATCCTGCAGACAATTTGAAAAACAGTTTCTGTATTGTAAGAACTGAAGACACTACTGGGCATTGACAGAAAATTGGGACTTTTGGTAAAAGAAAGCAGAGAAATAAATTTCTTAAAATTGTTCTACTTCCCTCCCATAGTACCTCTGACTTCTTGTGATCTTAGTATGAGGAAAAAATATCAGAAATAGGAAAAGGAACTGTTTCTGCAGTTCATATATTCCATTTTCATTTCTTGTTTCTTTTCAACTTTATGCTGAATTTGACCTAAATCTGCTTCAGAGTACTCAAACCCATTCTTTTAGGCAGAATGAATTGTTTACTAGGAGAAATTGCCCAGCTTAATTTCGACTGCAGGCTCTAATCAGACCGCTCTGCTTCCAGTTCCCCTGTGGTGGGAATCCACAAGGAGCAAGCAGCAGGATGGTTGCACAGCTGTAACACCAGGGGCTGAGAAAGGCACATCCTTGAGCCTTTAGAGGTAGTGTGAGGATGTCCTAGCCCTTCTCTAGGGCCCATGGGACCCGATTTATGGCTGGAGAATATTGGTATTAACCTCATATTCCCATTTCTCTGCAGAGAGAGAATCTAAGCAAGCACAAAGCCACCACTGAAAAACATACCTACCTATTTAAATAAATAATGTGGTGTCACTGTACTATGAAGAAAGCAGGGAACCTCAGTTTTCTGTGTCAGGTGATTATGTAGTCTTTGACAGTTCAAGAAATACCTAGTATAGGCACTGTTGTGTTATACTGGATCCAGTTTCTCTTCTTTGGTGCAGCTCCCCTTACACAGTTTTCTCAAGGAAAGCAAAACTTCTGAATTCTATCCTCCAGTTCAGTGGAATCATCTGGTTTCTAACTCTTATGGTGGCATTTCATCTGTGTGACCCCCTCAAATCAAAGCACTTTTTTAATGGAAATAAGCCTGCCTGAAACAGATTGCATTAAAAATCTGCTGTAGTTAATAGGTCAAAATTCCCAAGGACACTGCACAAAATCTGGCAGTGTCAGACTGGTTCATCTTAAAAATGCTGTCAGAGCAGTGCAGGCAGGAAAACACAAATTGCAGATGTTTTATTATTTTTACATATTTTTGAGTCCTGGCAAAATAGGCATCATTTGCAGATCAAGTACACAAAAAAACTTAGCAAGTTTGACTGAAATAATAATAAGTAATATTTAGAAATTTCTTAGAGCATGTCTGAGAATGTCTTTTTTCATGTATTCTCTAAGAAACCACAAAATCCACCAAGAATAATATAGTGAAAGTCAAAACAGACATCCCCTCTGATGTTTTGATTACAAACAAAAATACATTAATTTATTTAGTAAAACCTCTGGTTTTATTTTTAGCATCTTTAAAAATACTTTTTTTAGAACACGGGAGGGAATGGATTTGTTGATAAATGGTCTTATAGACATTTGGTACATTTTAAATTTTAATTAAATTAAATTTTAATAGCAAGTCCTTCCTTAAAGTCAAGAAAAAACTGGTAAAAATCAAGATGTTCCATGAGATACTTCTATGAATCTGACAGATTTCTCTTATCTAGACAATAGCGTGAAACTCTGTTAATGGTGGCATTTGATGGATTTCTCTTAGTTTGAAGGTTTGCTTTACTGATATATCTAATGAACTGGTAATTCACAATAGATGAAAATTTGAAGTATAAATGTGAGCAGATATGAAATGTTATATCAAAACACTATAATAAAACATGTATGAGAACTGATTTACAAATGAAATGTTAGGCTGGGATGTAGAAGAGAACACATACTGCAGAGCAAGCTGATAACAAAGCCCTATCTAAGTTTGCCTGACACTTTTCATTAAAAATCCAATCTCGTATGAAGCCCAGTTGTTTACAGCTTTGCCAGACTTCAGTTGTTCAGGCTGGATGTCTGGCTGAGTCTGAATTGAAACTCTTGGAAGTTTCAACTAGAATGCTTTGAGAATTTCCAAGAATTAGTTGAGAGAAAATTCTTGTTTGCCCATGTGAAAACAATCCCACAACCATTTTGTTGAAGAGCTTTTAATGTCTCCGCGTTCCAGAGTGATCTATTGAAATTCAGCCAGGAAACTGCTCTGTGGCAGTAAATTGACTTTTGCCATTACTGTGCAAATTACACCAGGCTAAGAGCCACTGAGTAAAGCATTTCACCAAGGATATCTTGTGAAAAGATACCTGGTAGAGATTTGTAACTAACTTCTCAGAATAGCCCGCACGTGCTGAAAGCTCTCCCAGTTCCTCATATCTCACCAATTGCAGCTGACTTAGGCACATGCCATTTCCAGAGGGCACCTCCACCTCACAATGGGTTAAATAACACTCTTCCCACAGTTACTCCTGCTTCAGTTTACAGCACAAAACAAAAGGAGATGAAAGGCCTTGTTTTTTCTGTTTCAACAATACTTCCTCAGCAGAGCCTATGCCATGGTGGCAGGAGATGCATGGATAGCATGATTGCCCATGCTGCTAGGGAGGGTCCCCGGTGAGGAATAGCACAGTGACAAGTCCTTTTCTGATACTTTTGTACCTGTCTGTCAGGATTTCTTTGCCAGTAATAAATATTGGCCATCACCTTTGCTGCGGGATGGAATTGTTGCTTTTGGGAAGGCAGAGAATAATGAACAATCACACTAATCACGCTTTGCCAGGGTAAATATGCTCTTATTAGGAATTTATCTCATCTTCAGCTGATTCACATTTGGAATCAGAATTATCTCAGTTTGTGTCTTTCTGTGGTGTGAGATTTGTGCCATTGCACTGTTTGGCGTTCACCATTACCTGAAAAGCAAGTTGGACTTCTCTCTGGGTCCCAGCATCCATCTCAGGTCATCTTCCAGCTACCAGCTTTGGAAGTGTTCAATCTCCAATCCCTCTCTAATAGCTGAAACTCTTCAGCTTTACCCATCTGTATAGTACTATACTTCTCTGCAAAGCTTCTTCTTAGTTCTTCCCTTTGGATTTGGGCCCAGGGCAGGCTCCTAAGGCAATTTGCTCAGCCTGCTTTATTCTTGTAGACACAGCTACAGCAGCTGTGGTTCCCATATTTTTTACCATACTCATTGTTCCTCTTTTCCCTGCTGCACTCCCCCCCAGGAATTCATTCCATCTGACTGTGCCATCTGTCTCAGTGTTTGTTGCTTGCTTGTCCTCCTCTCCAAAGCCAGGGCTTTGCAGTTCTGCTGCAGTTTTGTAAAGCAAAAATCTGTTTTTCCATTTCTCACAGTTTGAAAGCCCCACAGAAACAGTTAAAAGTATATGGGTGACACAAAACAGTGCCAGTGTTGGTTCTCTGACCCTCAGTCCTGTTGTCATTGGCTGGTCATACCTACGTTACTAAATGTAGACTTCAAAGCAGGTTGACTATGTTCAGGCTGCCAAACTCTGGCTAGGCTAATCCCTAGGCAGGGCTAACTCCTGAACCATTCTAGGAAGGCCTCTGGTTAGTCCATACCAAAATTTTGACCAAGCCCTGGCACTGCTTAATCTCCTAGTTAGACGTAATTCTCATGTCATGCTCATTTGAGCACACCAAGTGCCTGGGATCACCTGAACAATCACATAAAATGTTTCTGCATTATAAAGCTATATTTTATTGTTATTGAATCAGATTTCTCTAAGATTACAGCTAGAGTGACTGTTTTCCAAGCATATTTTGAACTGGTAGCACTGGAAAATTCTAGCATTGGAAAAAATTTGTGACACATATTTGGTTTTTTGGGTTAGTTCCTTAGGCATTATTTTAATATATATCTTCTGTATGCATCCTTTTTCACTATCTACTTTCCGTTTTCTCTTTTCATTAGATGAGTAAAAACAACACAGGCAATTTTAATAAAGCTCAGGGATCAGTGTTTCCACCTGAACTACCTTCATTAATGAGCACAGCAGATAATACTTCAGTCCGATGAGTCAAAGCTAATAACACCTCATTGGGTCTTCTTAGTTCCTTATGGACAAACAGTGCTTAGAGCTACAAGCACAGTTTGGCACACGATTTCACAGGACTATCTCCTTTTCAAAAGGCAACATGTAAGCAAGAAAAACATGCCAGTAGAAGAAATTAATTTTAACCACATGTGGTTTTGAAGGATGTTTTTTACTGAACAGCAGTTCAATGAGTAACACGAAAAACTCATGCAGGCAATTCTAAGCTCCATCAGAACCCCATCCCCCCACCCCCCAACTTCTTGCTACATCAACAACTAAACTGTAAACAGCCAACAAACCAACCAGAAACTCAAAGAATCCCTTTGAGCCCTTGACTTCAGCAGAATAGAGCACACAACTCTTATGCTGTGGGGATATCAGGCCTTGCAAGGCCCTCTACCCTGTTCCATGCAGAAGCAGAGCACTGGAATTTGCAGCTTGTGAGAACTGACTAGATGAATTCCTTGGCCTTCCTCTCCTGTGAAAGGACTGTGGTGGTGCCTTAAAGCCCCAGGAGTTGCTCAGTCCTGTAAGTGAAGCAGAACCTCAGAGGCAGCTCCATCCTGAAATGATAGGGTGAAGTAAAAATGACCACCCATTTTTTTCCATAAGTTTTCAATGTCCTGTGTTCAATGCATGCTTTATTAAAATTTGATAATCACAGTTTTAGAGCAAACCAAGAGACTTTCATCTGCCAACATGCCTTTCAAATCCATCTCCAAGAGCTGATGAAATGATCTGACATAAAGCAGAGCAGAGGCTGCATTCTTTACAGAGCTTTGAGTGATGCATATTTTACCAACCCATCCATGAGAACGGGATTCTTGAACAAAATGGCTAAGTGAAAGAAGAGATAATTTTAAAAATATGCTTGAATGGAATTTTAGTTGTGACATGCACCATGAACATTGCTAATGATTTCAGATATAAGATTGTTCTGCAATTAAGAAGCAACTCAATATACTTTTAAACTGTAGCTCTGAAAACATAATTTATGTTTCTAGTACTTTTATCTTTAATAGTCTTTTTGGCTTTACAAAAATTTGGATACAGATTGTTTAAAAACTTGCAGCACCGGCACTAATTCAACAGAACAGTTTCTGAGGAACAACTGTTAGATCAATAAATATAAATATCTAAATATACATAAGATTTAGATCCTTCCTATCAAAGATATTTCACCTTTAATTTTAGGTGCTTGAGGCATTAGCGAAAGCTTAACAATGTTATTGAAAAAGTGCTGTGACATCTGAGCTATGGCATGCAATTTGTTCACATGCTCAGCAGCAAGCAACGTGCTCTGCCCTTCTTTTCTGTCCATGGGAAGAGTTGCTTTTGGATTTCATTTAAGGGTGAGGCAAGTACTTCTGAGATAACGTTTTGCAGTTCCCTGCTGCTCTGTTCTTATTTGCAGGCTCATTAGTTACTGTTTTGCAAGAATAGCTTTCACATTTGAACCACTTAGTAATGGCAATAAATTTTTGTGGTTTAAGACAAACATAAGTCAACTCCAGATACCTGCCGGGAGGTATTACAATTTTTTGTGTACCTCAGCCTAGGATATAGTTTGCTTTTGTTGTTGTAGGGTACAAATTACAGTTTTGCTTCTAAAAATAGAAGCCTTTTGTATTTGAACAAAACAGTTCAATAAACCGTCCTTGCTGAGATAACAATATGTTTTTCATGTCAGAGCTACAGTGGGACAAATAAGCCTGCTTTCAAGGGTACCAGCCAAGCCACAGTAATTTAAAATAGCTGAGCATCAACTCCTTCAGTTTTACTTCCATATCTTGTCGTAAGCAATCAGATGAAGAGAAGGAAGTTTACTGAATTAGTAGTAAGCCACCACTGGTTTTCCCAAAGTGAGGTTCAAGGCTTCTCTGTGCAGACCCCTGAAATTCAATCAACTGCTGCAAGGAACTCTGCAGCATAATTAGTGGCAGCTGGGGATTGTATTTGTGCTCCACTCTGGGCAAGCAAACAAACCAACCAACACACAAACCAGCGTCTGAAAACTGCCAGCAGGGAAAGCAAGTGCATGGCAAGGATTTGAAACTTCCCCCGAGCACTCTTTCTGTCTCCAGCTATTTTCAGTTCAAGAGATTGCCCTAACCTGATGTGGTTTATTTGGGTAGCAACTATGAGTGAGTATTTCTGCCAAGAATGTCTCCTTCCATGTCATTTAACTTCTGCATCCGTGGAGAAGGCATTCTGTAGCTCTGCTCTTCAGTGTGTGAAGAATCATCCCACTCTGTTTGTTGGTGAAGACTGCTTCAAAGCCCATGTAAAGCAACAATAATCAGCAAAAGAGAGCAGGTGCCAGGATATGATGGGAGCATAGACTAGTTGTCTACTAGAACTCTATGGGTTTGAAAGATGTCAGCATCACTCACCTTTCTGGCTCTCCTCCCAGACATAACCAGGATGGAAGGCAGTCAGTGCCAGAGCCCTGCAGAGCTCAGATCCCTGAGCTGTGGATGAACAAAGCAAGCCAAAGCAAATGCTCTCTGGCTGCTGCAATGCAGGAATCATCTGATAACTGAGAGATCCTTGAGAACAGATTTGTCTTCCACAGAAAAAAAAAAACAAAAACCTAACGAAAACCAGCATGAAATTGTGGTCCAGGGCTCTAAACCTAGAGTTAGTATCATACACTTTCTGACCATCCTTACACTGTTTCTCACTGATATTTCAGAGGAGTACAGAAACTACTCCTTACGAAGGCCCTACTCTACTTTGACCAGTCACAACAGGGACTGGAGATTCCTTGGTGAAGCTATCTCTTGTTTCTGACAAAAAAATATGAACAAAATAACGTGGTCCATGAGGATTGTATTAGAATTTCTCAGAAGTAATAGTGTGTAAATCCAGAATCTAGTGTCAGACAGTACATAACTTTTTCTTTTGAATATGGATTGAGTTTTCCCTTAAAATTTGCAAGGACATCTTCCTCCTGAGAGAAAATACTTCAGAACATCAGTCTTCTGAAAACTGATCAGTCTTCATTTACTCATGACCAATTTGTTTCTGAAAGATTTCAAAGCATGTGTATGGTTTCTGTTCAAATCAAGAATGAATTTTGCTTGAGACAAAAGTAGCAGTTTAAGGAGGAAATACAGCTGTTTTGATGTGTATGTGTCATGTGGACTGCTGAGGCAAATCAGGAATTTGAAAAATGCTTATCTCTTCTGATTAAACCCTTAGTCATATATAATAGTCTCATGGTTTAATCCCAACTGGCAACTTAGCCCCACGCAGCCACTCATTTCCTCCCTGCAGTGGGACTGGGGAGAGAATCAGAAGAGTAAAAGTGAGGAAATTTGTGGGTTGAAATAGAAACAGTTTAACAAGTAAAGTGAAAGTTGCACATGCAAGGAAAGCAAAACCAGGAATTCATCCATGGGCAGGCAGGTGTTCAGCCATCCTCAGGAGAGCAGGGCCCTGTTATGAGTATCAGTCACTTGAGAAGACAAACTCCATCACTCCAAATGTCCCCCCTTTCCTTCTTCCTCCCCCAGCTTTATATACTGAATGTGACATCATATGGGATGGGATGTCCCTTTAGTGAGTTGTGGTCACCTGCCCTGGTTGTGTCCCCTCTCAAGTCCTTGTGCACCCCCAGCCTCCTCACTGGTGGGGTGGGGTGAGGAGCAGAAAAGGCCTTGACTCTGTCTGAGTTCTGCTCAGCAGTAAGGAAAACCTCTCTGTGTTATCAGCCCTATTTCCAGCACAAATCCAAAATACAACCCCATACCAGCTACTGTGATTGCCTCTACCCCAACCAAAACCAGCACAAATGGAAATAGGAAAAAAGGCTATAATGAAAATCAATGTCAGAGCCTAAAGTGAAACTTAACTTGGGAGAAAAAAGCATAAAGAGGCATGGAAGAAGGCTGTTGAATAACAAGAGGCTAGAGAAGATGGATGGGTGGATTCACAATATAAGTGAATGTGCATATGATTAAAAAAAATAAAGAAATGCATGCAAAGTCATGTAGACACATGTAAATTGTTTTTCACTGTCTTTGATTAAAGTCAGAAACTTAGAATGCTTTCAGAAGAATTTTTGTATAAGATAGGAAAAATGTTAAAAGTCAGTAATTCAGGTCCCAGGCCATCCATTAACTGATGACAATGCAGACATGCTTTCTGTTCTTCTGGTTCCTTTCTTCTGAGTGTCTACTGCTGAATCTTGAGAGCTGAATTCAGCATTGCTCACAAGAAACTGGTGAGAGATTTTAAACTAATTTTTAATGTTGGGTAAGACTATGAGCTGCTAATAAAACTAGGAAACCCTAGGCTAGGTTTATGAAGCCATCTTAGTTGAGAGTAGAGTGAATCAGAATTTGATACTATTGATTACCTTAAGATATGATATCATAGTAACTTTGGGGCATCTTCATAGTAAAATTTGCCTTCACTGAGCTAGTACACTTTATATGGAGATAGCATGCTGGTATTTTCATAAAAATTTCAAGTAGGAGCTACAGGAAAGTGAAAATATGTGTAGTACTGTCCTGGCTATAGTTTGGGGCTCTCTGTGTGTATGTGTGTGGGTTTAGATTTAGAAGTAAGAACTTTTTTTAAATTATTCATTTTTATGTAACCGTTTTACTGCTTTTAGTGGAAGTAGATTTTTACAAACTAGTTTTTTTTTTCCCCAAGAAATTTTCTGTTTTGTAGAAGTCCATGGGTTTTTACTTCAAGCTCAGCATAAGAAACCTTTTAAGCATAGAAAAAAATGAAGTACCTCCAAAACCAGACGACTCTGTTTTTAAAAAAAGTCTTCCCTCTCATGTGTTCAACCCATGCTATGACCAACATAAATTAGAAACAATCATAATTCTGTTCCCTTGGCTATATCTTTTGGATAGCCTCCAACATAAAATGCATTAGCACAAAAATGTTCTTGTCCTTAATTAATTTATAGCTTAGAGCAGAATACCATAAATAACAGTTGAACTTCAGCTGCAAAGGTTTTAAATCCATGGATAAAATATTTTATAAAAATTGTAATAAAGCTTAAACAGTCCTAGATGACAAGTAGAACTAATTATCAATAATCTTAGGAATTTTGGTGGTGGACAGCTGAATGTAAAAGATGTTTATTTTGTAATATATTTGGGTTCTATTGAATTTATTGTTGTTATGGGAGAACAAATGATTTAAGTTTTATCCCTACCCTGAACAAATACACTTACTAAACTGAACTATTTGGTTAGAGAGTTGTTGGTTTGATTTGTTTTGGTTTTAAATAGCTTGAAGCATATAAAGTATGCTGGCATATCTTGTTTTGAAGCATGCATGATTGAAGTGTACAGAATCTGCATGATATATTACAGCTTTATATGGGAACACAGGACTGGAAAGGATCTAATGGCTCATCAAATTTATTGTTACAATATTGCAGGAATCATGTTTTATAAGCCCCTTCATACACTTATCAAGTTCCACTGTGAGTGCATTTAGGAGTTTTTTTTACTGTTTCTCCAACTGGAAAATTGTTCCCAAATCTCATAGACCCATGTGAGAACCTGTTTTTGGTTTCTAACATAGGTTAAATTCTGGCCAATCTATGCCATTGGGTTCCATTGCCAACACTGTCATTTAATTGAAATGGCTCTCCCATCTCCCTGATGTTTGCCTCTGTGATATACACAGCAGCTGGATCCCTTAACAGCTTTTATTTTGCCAGGGTAAACAAGCCAAGCTCTTCATTTGGTCATCTCATATGATAGGCTCTCCATTACCCTGATCATCCCAGAAGTCTATCTTTGTACCTGAACAAGTCTGAGGTAATGTGCTACAAATGACAAAGTACCACAGTCTTACATAATAGCACAATTAAAGAAACCATATCAAACAGAGTAATACTTTCAGGATGTGCTGTGCCAAATATTTAGGAGGTTGAGTAAAGGTTTTGAATCTTCTGAGGGGATCTTCATTAGAAATAATGTAGGTTTTCCCCCTCAAGTTGTTGCTTGAAATTGCAATCTGAAAGGTTTTAGGGTTTCAATCAAGAGCTGGGAAATCAATGAAAATTTTTATTTGGTTGAGGTCTTCAGCTACCACTGTATGCAGTTCATTAGATTTGCGACAGTAATCGTTGAAGAAATGGGTCTGGCATTTTGAAAGTTTGTTTGATAAAGTTTGACAATTATTGACTGGGAAAATTCCCATGAACACTGTAAGTGTGTGTTATACACTTCTTGATGAACCTTTCCTGGAGAAGGCACAATTGCATTCACATGTTGCCCTTAAGAAATTTCAGTTACAGAGTTGGGAGGGTTGGTTCCCTGGAATTACCTCTGCAGAGTGCTCCTGCTGGTGTGAGCTAATGGAAAGCAGTAGAGAATGTGGGCACAACTGATCCCGCCACCTCCCAGGACCACAGAGAGAAGGATGTTTGGTCAAATCCAGTATCCCCTGGTCTCTTGTGCCATAGCTTCTTGGAAAACTCCAGGAGACTCCTATCTGTCAGCTGTTAAGACTGTGACAACAATCTTTTTTTTTGCTGTTTTGCTTCTAATACTTTTTGAGTTGATAGTTTAATCAAGTTTCAAGAGGAGCTTCAGAGAGAAAATTTTTCCCAGTCGTGCTGAGCCTGACATCCCAGTGCTTGGAATCAGGATCACTGGAGAATAGGATATCTCTGTAAATGTAAAGGAGAGATACTGGGGGAGCATTTGTTTTTCTACCATCCTTCTTTTCTCAGTAATAAACAGGCTGATTTCCTTTTTAGCATTTTTCTGCCCTGTGGCAGAAGGCAAAAAGAGCTTTTGTAACACACTGTAGGAAAAGGAAAGCACGGATTTAAGCTACTACATGCACATATGAAGAGCAATGAAAATCAAAAGCTTTTAAAATACTTGAACAAGAGCAAAGAGGAATCTCAACTGTGAATCCAAGCAAATAAGTATACAATTAAGGCAGGGCACTGGAGGAGTGGCTGCTTTCTGAAGACTGGGGATGGCAATCCCCCTGGGGAACAGAGACCTGAGGGAGACAGCTAGGGACAGCCCCAGGCCTTGGCATCAGACACATCCCTGGATACAGGGGCCCAGGATGGGCTGTGGGCCTCCGTGGATGCATGGGGCAGGGCTGGGCTGTGTGGAGCTGGAGACCAGCCCTGCTGTGGCAACCCTGGGGCTAGGGCTTGTGGCACCAGGGGGGCTGATGTTGGTCCTGGGTTCTTGGGGGCAGTGACAATAAATTAAATGGAACTGTAATTCTAACAAACACTTTTGATGATAACAGTGATAGTCAAAGAGTTGGTTTGATAGTGGAAGCCATCACACGCCTCCTGCCCCCGTGGTGGCCTGTGGGGAAGGAGGTGCCCCTTCATGCACCCAAAGCCTTGTCCAGTGGTACTAGTGGGGTGTAGGGTGCTTGACAAATTCAGCTTCATTCTGTGTCCCATTCTGACTAGCTGTGCACAGCCAGATCTTCACAGTAGCCCACCAGACTTGCCCTTTGTTGGACCATCCCCAGCGTGGCTGCTGGGGCTTGGAGCTTGGCGTGAAAAGCAGCATTGGGATCTCTTTGCTTTGCCTGGCTTTTCATTTGAAAGTCCTGGGAATGGTGGCTTGTAGATCAATGGAAATATGGGGACTGTCATTGACCCCTTTCCTTAGGGCTTCTTGGCAAACCTGCCAAATTAAACTTCAGCTTTCTGCTATGTTTGGTTTCCTGATCCTTGCTTCACTGGGGGAGAGGGAGCATGTGTATGTGAATGAGGAGAGATGAGAGGCTTTCTCCAAAAGAAATCTACAGAGAATCAATAGCTTCTTAGTACTCTGCTGAGAGTAACAAACAAAAATTATTCTGTTCAATGCACATGATAAAACTCTCAACAACTGGGATGGAAAAGGCAGTCCCAGAAGCATCCTGCTGTGCAAAGGGCTGTGATGTTATTGTAGCCCTGCTAGGCTTAAGTTGCTCATGAGGGAAAGTCTGCAACAAAACCTTTGTTTTTTGTTAGCCTAGCAGGGGTTTAGGAGCGTTTTGATGCACCTGTGTGATGTCTGTGAGTGAAATACTTGTATTCAACTCAGCAGCAAAATCCCATGGGCTTTTTAATACAACGCAATGATGTATAATGGGGAATATTTTAACTACTGCAGTGATACTCACCTTGACTCTTTTTTTTTTTACTCACTATATTTACTGTGTCATCACTTAATTAAAATGAAGAAGACATGTATAGGCATAAATATTATCTTGAGATATTTTAATGTTTAATGAAGGAAAAGCTTTTCCAAAGAGTACACTGTGTCTACCTTATCCTGCTTGGTCAAGTATCAGAGGATGGAAATTACTTAAGTCCTGTCTGTGTTCCAGGATGTCTCTTCTTGGGAAGATGTAGGTGTAGTTACTATGCTTGTAAAATGACTTTAAAACAATAAATACTAGAAAGAAAGTACCCCTTAGGGCCTATTTTTAAACAATGTCTTCTGTGAACAAAGTTTCTGCAACCCATGAATAATGCCACTTTTGTTTGCTTACAGAATATCAGACTTAAATCTCTTTAGGCTGATAAAAATCCAGAGTAACATCTTTAAACTCAGAAGAGTAAAGGCAAATGAGTTCAGAATTTGATCCACTAAGCCTTGGTCCACCCTTTTTGTATCTTAATAATTAGTATATACTTCTTGAGAGCAAATTCTTCTTTGTTTCTTACATTGTGTGAACGGCACTGAAAATTCAGCTCTTCATTGCAAAAACATGACTAGTTTTCTTTTTTTAGGTCTAGATAGTTGTCTAGAGCCTTCCCCCATTCAAATTTATGAAAAAAACTCTCAGCGAATTTTTTGAAGGACAAACCTTTCATAGGCCAAAGAATTAATTGCTGTAAATCCCATGTGCCTCATACAAGTTATCTCTATTCTGCTTCTTGTAAATTGTTATGAGAGATGTGATTCAGGGCTTGTGGGTATAACAGTGTGATAATTCTTGCACACGTAGGAAATGTTTTCTGCTATTCATAAATAAATAAATAGATGGGTAATTGCTCAATCTTTTCCAAGAAGTATCTGCTCAAGATTGGAGTTCTTTAAGCAATTTCCTCGAAAATGAAAATACTTATCAGTAAAATAACCTTCCTGTAAAGCTAAGTTTTCCTTAATATATATGCTCCAGTTACAGTTGGTAAAGGTTTCATTACTGTATCTCTCCTTATATTGTTCATAATCCAACAGATCTTGTTTTTTTTCCACTCAGAGCAAGGAAAAAAGATACAAATATCAAATTGATACTTACTATTTTGCAGGAATTCACATACAGTTTGTTAAGAAATAATAGGCAAACGGGTCATACACTGCTCTGACTGCTACTGACTTACATACTGCAGTAGTCCTGCTTTGTTCCTTGAATGGTTAATGTTCCTTTTATGACTGGACTGTTGTTAGAATGATATAAATTATTTAAATAACAGCCATTTTGTAGGGTTGAACAAAATTGTTACTGTTTTATTTAAAAATATCACAGCTTCCCAGAACACCATGTTTTCCTTGCCCAGGAAAGTCCTCCATGGTCTCACAGCCCTCAGCATCTCTGTGACCCTTGCAGTCCTGCCACTGAGCCTGCCTGGATGCAACATTGCTCAGACCCACTGGCTCTGCTGTTTCCATGCCAGCTGTGTCTGGAGTGTATTTGACCTGCAAAACTTTGTTTATGCCATAACCACGCTGCTCAGTCAGCAGGGTCGGGGCAGAATTCAGGGAATCCACAATTCTGTTTATGCAACCTAATCAAATGCATGAATGAGCTTTTATCAACACAAGACCCTGCCTTTGTCCAGTCCATGGTTCTGATCCCCATAGGCCTGGCAACATCCCCAGCTCTCCCAGAGCAAAGCTCCTACTTCCCTGCACATCTTTTACACCTCCACAGGATTTGGAGTTGTCACCATGTCCCCAGTCTTCCTTTGTTTACTTTGTGGGCTGTGAGAGGAACCATTCTGCTTGTCTTGCTGTGCTGCAGGTTGGCCAGCTCAGTCAGCCACGGGAGCCCTGTGCTCCCACTGAGCCGGCAGGACTCTGGAGACTGCCTGCAGTGTCACCAACGCTCTGCTCTCATGTCACCATGTTGTGCCATTGCACTGCACATATTCTGCAGAACTGCTCTACTCAATGAGGAACCCAGGACACCACCTACCAGCTTTTTCCTTCCCTCATTACGGCTGCTTTTTTTGGGTTGGAGGGGTTTCTTGGTGTTGATTGCCAAATTGCAGTGGAAAGCTAAGACTTGTGGTACCAGCTCTTTGGAGGCAAAGGGAATGTGAGGTTTCAGCACCTGGCTGCTATACTGTATCATACCTGCAAACGCCTCACCTTGTGTATTCTGGATTCTTCAGGCCACTCTCCACTGTCATGGCTTTGGAAACACATGGATAAAGTCAATGGAAGTCTCTAAATAAAAAATATAAGTATTTTCAAGCCACTTTAAGTCTGGAAGCCTGTGTTTTCTAGCTGGCCTGCTAGCTGGCTGGCAGACAAGCAGAACATGCTGCTTCTCTCTCTTTTTGTCCTGGCATGTGGCCCCTGAGCCTTATCTCTTCTCCAGGGAGCAGCAGGGACCCCAGTCAGCCTCAGGTGGGAGCAGCAGAGCGATGGCACAGGGACACCTCCACCCTCGACTCCCTCCTCCCCACTCCGGACCTAGATTCTAGTGAAGCCCCTGCCCTGGGAACATCCCTCGACACAGGTACCACTGCACACCACGGGCTGTTCTGCTACACACAGCTCCCAGGTGGAGCCACACTCCTAAATAAATAACATGCAAGAGATGCTGTTGCGGTAGCATGGCTGGAAAGCAATACCTGAGCTTTCTGCAGATGTCAGCTCCAGGAGGTAACCAAAATGACCTATTTCAAAACAAGAAAATGTGAACATGAAAACCAAGAGTTTTTCAAAGGCTCATCTGAATTGCAGAGCTGTTAAAGCCCTTGGGCACTGTTGACAATTCCCAAGAACATCCTCAATGCACATTATTTTCTCTGAATTTTTGTAACATAATGAGTTAAAAATAAGCATCCTGAGTTAATGACTTAGTGTAACGAGGAGCTCTGCAGCAGGCACCATGGAATCCTATGACTATATTACATGTCTTACAATATTCATCTTGGATTTTTCCTGTCTTTTAAAAGCCCCATTGCTAGTATCACAATGGTTATACAGCATTCTTTATTTCCAGTTTTAAAGTTCCTCAAGGTGCTAGAATATACTTTGAAACTGCGAACCGAGCTCAGAAACTGGAAGGCAAACATTAAATGATTTTATAAAAATTTCACAAGTTTAAGCCCAATATCATATCATATTTTTAAATGTCTGAGTCATTTGGAAAGCTCGGGACTGTCTGTATTAATTATGGCCCCAGAAGATCTATCCCAACAGTCAGAAAGCAACTCCATTTGTAGGCAAGGATTGCAAACACAATCTTCCTGGAACTGAAAGTTGTACATTGTGCAATTTTTATGGCTTGTATAGCTTTTCTATTTTTAGCTGTTTCAAACCTGCAATACATCATATAATCCTCCTTAAACTGTCATCCATAATTCTAATTGACATTAACTTGGCATAAGTGATTTGCTTTCTTAAATTTATATAGTTACTGTTTTAGCTAACATTATACAAGCAAAACTTTATTTTTCTCTGATACAAAGTTGATGCAAGTACAAACTGGTAATGATGTGTTTCTAGTTATGGACTACAAAACAATTAACAAACAAAAATTATTTCCCCTCTCAGTATTTTCTTTCTTTCTTTTGAAAATATGTATGTCAATAAAAATATGCATGTTATGAAGACAAATAACTGTTCCATTATTTCAGCAAGCTACTTATTTAATATTTGCCTTTATAGACATTTGGAAAAATTTCTCTGAGGTTTGAGAAAGACTAATATACTGGCATTTCTCAGCTTTTTTGAGTATACAATTAGAAGAACAATTTTCGGGTTTTTTTCCTTTCTAGAAATGCACCTTCAAGGTATAAAAGATCAGTCAGTGACAAGTATTTACACAGAACTCCCCAGTCTTCTTCTTGCTTAGTTAAATAGTAATATCATGTATTTGGC
Source organism: Cyanoderma ruficeps (assembly GCA_008694505.1). NCBI lineage: Eukaryota > Metazoa > Chordata > Aves > Passeriformes > Timaliidae > Cyanoderma > Cyanoderma ruficeps. Next base: position 1,344,751 of record VZDJ01000302.1, read on the forward strand.
TACCTGCAGAAATATTTGTGAGACCGACCTTGTGTTACACCCTGGCTGAGCACAGGACAGGGACTTGCCACACCCATTCATGACTTTGTACCCTAATCCTAAATATTGGGTTCTGCCAATATTTTACTTTCTAGACTTTCCTATCCCTTTGATTGCAATCCGTTGTCTTTGACATGTATGCTTATTTCAACAAGTCCAAGGTTTTTCGAATCCTTGGTGTTTGCTGCATCCACAGGGTACGGCCAGGTGAATTCTAGTCCCTGGAAATCTGATGCTGCAGCCAAGTCATCCTACAGGACTGGGATGTGGTGCTGAGCACTTTTCCATGCATGCTTTTGGTTTTTCTTGATGGCAAAAAGTAATAGCAGTGTCAGTAAGTACAGTCAGAATAAAGATATATTTTGCAAGCATGACAGCTACCTTAGGTTGAGCTCGTGGCCTGCTGCCAGCTGTAGAGAATTTCTCTAAATTCTCTGGCCATTTCATAGCAGGGTGGTTTTTCAGGCCTAGAATTCACTGACAAACTGCTGACTGATTTTTTAATATTTTGTTTTTAAATTTATGTTGGGTTTTTTTCTTTGCAGTCAATGGTGTAGCACAGGATGAATTGAAAAGATTTAGTAAGATACCATGTTTTTGAATTTACTTTGATTAAACAAGTTGCACAATTTAATATAGAAGCATAGGGTGCATGTATTCCTCAAATTCTATTTCATTTAGCAGAGTCTTTCAGGTTTAAAGGTATAAAATATTCTTAATTAGTAGAAGTAAGGAAATATTTATTCAACATGAGGACTTTGTTCTGACTTTTCTGAAAGCCTTGGGAAATATTTTCAGTATATATACAATGGAGGCTCAGCTGTTTAGTTTGAGCTTGCTTTTTTGGGACAGCTGTGCTTGCCAGTTGGCTATTGGATGCTCTGGAGAGCTGCCCTTTAACTTTCATCTGGGCAGGTCTGAAAATACTCTCTTACCTCTGAAATTCATGCAGTCTGCATGTGGACAAATGCAGATAAGGAGAAGCTCTTATCTGTGGTCTCTGAAGGGAATAGTACCACAGCAAGCAGTGGTTGTGAACGCTCACTTAGACACTTCCACTAGGCATATAAACCTGAGTGAGGTTTATTCTCACTGGGACTAAAACAGTAAATGAAATGTGGAATGTAAAACAGTAAATGAAATATTGTTTCTTAAGATAGGTAAGTATAGCACCTTTAATATGACAAGAAGTGGATTTGCTTCCTCAAAGGAGGACAATTGTCTGATCTTCCTTTTCCCAATCCCAGCTTGGTCCAGCCTGGTCCCAGCAGAGCCAAGACATGACAGAGCTGCCAGCAGCAACACCACCGGGTCCTTGCCAAGGCCCTGGGTCCACCACACAGGAGAAGCAGCTCAAAGTAATTTCTCAGTCACCCAAACTTCCTTGAAGGCAGATGAAAAATATTTAAGGAAACAAATAAGGAATGCTGAGACACTATATAACTGCAGGGCCATACAGCTTTTCACTAAATAAAGAAAACCAGTAATGTAGTCACATGCTGCTTTCTTACCTGATTTACCTGATCTACCAATAATATCCCGTCTGTATATGCGCCTCTCTCCTTTTTTTTTTTTTTTTTTNTTTTTTTTTTTTTTTTTTGTGGTGACCAAAATTTTGGCCTTATTGTGAAAGGTCAAATTGCTCTTTTAAATTTGAATTCCAAGACCCAGTGATGTCTTAATATTTAAAGACATCTCACCAATTCCCTTCAGCAACTGAGATCCCCACTGCTTTTCTCTCATAATATATGAAATAGGAACTTGAAAATGTTATGATTAATTTTTTTCAGATTTTTCATTAATAAAAATTAGTTTCTAGTTTCACTTTCCCTAACTAAAAGAAAGGAACGTAGATCCATTTTCATTGCTCTTTCTTAAATTAGTTGTTTTGTACAATTACAGACAAATTCTCCCCACTCTTTCCCCCAAGAAAAGAGTTTAGCATGAGAGGTTGTGGCTGGAGTATCAAATGAGCTCATTTCCAAGTTAGGGAGCTCAGTAAGGGTCACCTATTGACCCTTTTCAGTGCTTGTTAGAAATACTGTGTTCTCTGCCCCTCTCAGGCAGAAGTGTGCCTGCAGCAGAGGTCTGATGCCTTGTAGAAAATCCGTCCCAACAACACAAGCCACTTCATTTTGTGACTTCATTAATGCAAAGTTGTCAGGGCTGGTTATAGCAGGGACTGCGAGGGGCGGACACAGTCCCACAGCCTCTGTCATGTCCTAACACTTGCCACCACGTGTGGCACTGTGTCAGATGCTGATAACGAGGTGCCAAATACCTGCTATTGCCTCGCCACCCCTCCGCAAAACCGGCCTTTGTGATGATGCATTTCTGGATCCAGCCCCAGTTTATCAGTCAGTTTCACTGATGTGCCCAAATTAAGGGCGAAACCTCTTTGAAGAGATTAGGGCTGACCCAGAGGGCCAAAACTGAGACCTCCAGCCATGTCCTCTCACAGGGAGACTGGAACAACAACCACCCTCTCCCCAGCACCTTTTCCTGTGGGAAGATAATCAGGGAATGCTTTCCCTGATAAATAGGAGTCATGGTGGGCTTTAGCAGTGGTCACTGGAACTGCATGACTGAGAGGGAGGAGAGACCTGAAGTCCTAACATAGCCTCAGAGAGCTCAGACTCCATTTCAAAGACACTGCAGATTATGGATGAAACCTAAACTTCTACCTAACTCACACAAGTGAAATACTTAAAGCTGAGCAGTATGAATTTATACCAGCGCAGACAACTTTAACATCACGTAGGCTTGTAAAACAGCCACTCCAGTTGTTGGATCTCTTTTTAATATCTTTCCATGGCTCTGAACTGAATTACTTTCTAAGAAAAGCAGCTGAGAAAGTTTTTCTCTATCCTAGTGGAAAACAAATGAAGCTAATGAAGTTAAGAATGGTAGGGTGTTTGGCTAGTTGCAACAAGACAAACACAATTAACTTATATTTTATCCCAGCTGAAATTGGATTTTAAGATATCACAGACATTAAAGAATCTGGCAACAGGTAATTTAATAATGCTAATGCAAGACCAAGCCCATGCAGAAATATTTATTTGCTTCTTCCTTCTCCTTTCCCTCCTTATGCAAAGTAACTCTGCTGTATTTTCAGCTTAGCCTGAATTTTTGTTCTGAATTAAAAAGCCAGGTGAAGACTTAAGCAGATTAACATTAAAAGGCTGTTAAAAAGCCCCACCAAAACCAGCTCAACCTGTACCTGCAAGATAACTCTTTAACTTCATTCTTTTCAAGTGAAGAAATTGTCTAGGGATTTCGAAATCATGACATTAGGAGAGACATGCAAATACGGTTTCTAAAAATGAAAGCTATTGAAATGGCTGAGGCCATTCTCAATGCCCAGGTGAGGTGTCTGCAGGTTTTTGTGCTGCTCCCTGTCAGCATGAGACATTGGCATTATTTAAATCATTTAGGCTGACATTTATTTCTTTACTTTCTTTGCCACAAGTTCTGAAGTCAGTGGAAAGCCTGCAGGATTACTGGGAAATAATGACAGTCACTGGGCTGGCACTGCCAGGAATGAAGTAAGACTCTCCTTTTACCTCTTTGCAAACAGTAATGACAAGTGAAGGCCAGGGCTTTGAATAATGCAAGGGCCACTTTGGAGCCTCACAGTGCTAGCCCCCTTATCAGTGACACCAAACAGCAAAGCTCAAAGTTTGTGCCACCAAGCCCAGCAAAAGCCAGGATAAGCCTAGTGTGAAGTGGGGATGTTGTGTAGCCTCTCTCTGTGCTTCAGCTTCCCTGTCTCTTCCTGACTCCTGCTGAACCCCTCTATCACCAAAATATCCCTCAGTAGCAACTTAAAAATGTGCCTCTAGAATAAGTACTAGAGTTCTGCGTGCCTTGACCTAACTTGAAAAAATCGGATTTTTTTCTCTTTTCCCACCACCCACTGCTTATTTTCTCTCTCCAGACTGTGTATTTATGGTGAGCTGCACTTTCCCTTAGCACGGCTGATTAGTTTTCCATTTCCTTTGTTTGTAAAGGCCGTGGAAAGGAAAGGTTGTAAATTAAACAGTGACTGGGCATGAGCACAGATACTGGAAGGTAAATGTCTGTACTCATGCTAAACTGTTGGAGTGGTCCTTGGCACACTTCTGGCCAGGCCACTTAACACCCTCCTGACCCATTTGAGAGCATGTTTCAGGAGTCAGCATGGGCTAGGAGCAATTCCCAGTGGGCATTGTGGATGCAGCCAACATGTTATGGATGCTAAGAGGGCTTAAGAGCCTGAAGTATTTTCCAGGACAGCTGGCCTCACAGTCAGAGAGGAGTCCTGGGCATGGTTAATCTCCAGTATACATGTAGCCAGAGAATTCTTTTTTTTTTCTCCCCAATGGGAAAAATATTATTGAAAAAACACCAAAATTGATAGTGAAACCCAAGGGCAGGTTTAGTATCAGAGACTATTTTTAACTCCTTGTTTTGAAACCAATTAAACTTCACAGAGGAGGAACCTTTTGGGAGGTGGAAGGGAGCCCAGTCTAATGGAGGGGGTTAAATTCATGTCTCACCAGATGACAAGGCGTTCATGTGCAAGCTGGTACTCTGTGTCTATCAACAACTGAAACTTCCTACAAAGGAGTCACTGACAGAGATTTGGAACTTGCTCCCTGCTTTGGTTGACAGTTGAAATTTGAGATGCTGCAGATGGCTTTTTTTTTACACTGTTGTCTCTTGGAGACTATATTTGTAGAAAATACAGGTCCTCTGTCTAATTTTTTTTCGCCTTTGCTGTAAAATCTCTAAGGGTATCTACATTGTGATTATTTTTTGGATTTTTTTTAAATGAAAGAGAAATTAGTCACTTGTAAAATGTAGCTATAGTTTACTGGTTTCAGCAAAATCAGGGCTGTGCAAATTATGGCTACTGAAAAGAAGACAGATTCAAGGTTCATATCAGATCAGAAAGAGACAGCAAAATGTTTACCTTTACCCAAAGCTTAGAGTTTGCTTTGGGGACATTAATCTTTTTTTGTCTCATCTCAAACTTGATAAAAATACAAGTTAATTTTGAAATTAAAAGTAATTTTCAAGTGAAAAATTGAAACATATTTTGTAGAAAGTTAAGGGCTTCCTCACTTCCTAATTGTATTTGCTATTTGCCCCATGGTTCATTCCTAGGTTAGAGCAGGCTTGCTGTGCCTGTGCTGTATTCCCTCAGTGATATATCATTTTTAGGTATTTTGGTTGGTCATAGTAAGGATACAAACAAGGCAAGACCTGTAATTATTTTCAACCTGCTCCTGTGTACTGCTGCTGTCAGCAGTTTTCAACCCTCTTGGCAGGAGGCAGTTACTGGGGGAGACAGGAGACATTGTTATAGGAGCAGTGGTCTTTAGAAACTACTTACCAGAGACACTAGAGTGTTCTTTCTATGTCCACAGTGTGTTTCACCTTGTGGGTTATCAGCTTGGTTCTATGCTGCCAACAAAAGGAAATGACCAGTGCTTACCTAACACCAGAGATTTCCCAACTGCAGGAGTGAAAAATCTTTGGTAGGCCAGCTAATCTGCATCACCTCTCTTACCATTTTCCAGGCGCGTTCTGGCTGTCAGGTGATAAAACAAATGCTTAGGAGGTTTGGACTGGAGCTAATGGTGACACTGCTAGTGTTGTCTTCGTGTGAAGTTCACAATTTGCTTTGAAATGGGTTAACTCAAAAGAGCAAAAAGCTGTAAAACAATATGTGAGGAATCATGATAGGGCACAGTGCTCAATCCAGCGCTCTGAGAGTGGCTGCGTCTCAGGACAGGCTTCATCAGCTGAGTTCAAGGCCCCAGAAAGCAGCAGCATTACTTTCCTCCACAGATCCATTTTCCTTCGAATCAGAGGTATTCCTGGGCACGGGACACCCCAGTGGGCTGGGAAGAGGGATGATTCGCCCGCGTCTCCCAGCTCAGCTGAAATGGGCTGGAAAAGCTGCACTGCAGGCAGTTGGCACTGCTGCCACCCTCCTAGTCCCTTTCAGCCACATGGCCACTCCAGAGAATGAGTGTCCCAGCCCTCATCAGACCTTGTGGCATGTTTGTCTAGTGGTGTCAGCTACTTGAACTGTCTCCTCTGTGACTCCTGTTTGTACTTTCTGGCAGCTGGGGAGCACAGTAATCAAAACATGGGTAGGGTGATATATATAAAAGTTTATTTTTTTGACTCAGTGATGATCTAATAGCTTATCATTCCTCATGCCTCATGCATCCAAGATGTTTTTCCAGATGAAGCCTGGGAAACATGAATCTTTGTGAAACAAGTCTATGTTACTCCTTAGTTGGTTAGCATGCATTACTCACATAAAAGTATTCCAGATGAAACCACAAGTTTCCCTGAAAATGACAAAATTAATGGAATTATACCAGCATGAACTCTGTTCTTTGCAAATCTGTGCCATAATTTAGCTAGAGAAGAGTTTACCTTGGAATTAAGAAAATGGAGTTAAAGTGGTATAAATCTGCCTTAGGGATGACTGTGTTTCCTCTTTTAATTTTGTGAAATCCTTTTCTGCTTTCATGCAGATTATACTTATTTAGAAAGACACCTAGATATGGAATTTTCAGAAATTTATTTTCTTGCTGAGAGTACATTTATGCTTATTCCTCTCTTTTTTTCTTTTTTTCCAAACAAAGGAACTATTGTTGATGTAGTCCTTGGTGAACATAGTCCATGTATTACTGTGTGCCACTGTTACAAGAATCAATTTTAAAAGAAAAAGAAAAAAAAGTCTTTGATAAAGTAAAAAGGCTTTGCTGATTCTCATGCTGTACTTCAGCAAGTATGTCTGCTATAACTTTGCTACTTTTCTACACTACTTGCAAACAGCAAACCCCACTATGCAGCAGTGTCAACAGGATGAAACAAATATTTATTCTTCAGTGCATGGGGCTCAGCACTGGGGTGCTGTTCCTCCTAACACCTGTATGACAAACACTTTTCCAGGGCAGCAAGCAGAGCAGGTGAAAGGATGAAGGCAGCAGTGGTTTACATAGCTAGACTGGCCACAGGTCCTCTCCTAGTCTGTACAGGAATTACAGCCCTGTGGTTTGGTTATTCAAGCTGTTCACTGAGTAGATAATTGTCCTGATTCAAAGAGTAGCCACAGCTCCGTGTCAAGAGTCCAACAAGAAGGGCAAGCAGCAAACATGTGCTCTCACAAAAGCACATTGGCAAAGTATAGCACTGTCAAAAGGAACAAAGACCTTTTCTTGTTTGCTCAAATTGTGATGCATATGAGGACAAGAGACTGGGGTTAGCACAATGGATTAATACTTTAGGCTTGAAAATTTAGAAATTCAGGAAAATCCAGGATTACTAAGGTCAGATACTTTTTCTGTTCTTCATTGTATTAGTCATTAGGCTTATTGCTCTGCTCTGACCATCATGACTGAAACAAACACGGGAGTCATCTGCAAAAGCAAAACCAAGAATGAGGTCTGCATTCCCTTGGGCTAGTTCATTCACAATCCAGAGTCAGATACAGAGTCTGTCACATCCAGAATCTGCTTCATGCAGCATTAGAGTCCAGGTGCACAGCACTGCTCTTTCAATAGAGCCACAGCTCCTACCTGGTCCTATCACAACCTTTTAATTTCTTCAAGTCAGACAAAATAATAATAATGAACATCTGCAGAGTCCAGGAAAATGACCTGGAATAATCAATATGAAAACTAATAATTTTAATCGGCCTCTGAGGTGGTATGAACAGTTGTGTCTCTACATGTTTGTCCTGTGAAAGTCACACCACTGAAGCCATGTAAACTTACTTGTGGCTATCCAGATCCCTTGGAGCCAAATACATCCATTCCCATGTGGGGTGGTCCTTGCTAAGGACTTCTAAGCCAACAAGGTCAATTTGGTGCCCCCATCCTCCTCTCCTTCTGACATTTGAGAAAATGTCTTCTTCCCCTTCCCTTCCCTTCCCTTCCCTTCCCTTCCCTTCCCTTCCCTNTTATTTTGTCTTGTCTTTGATTTTTTTTTATTGGTACCTACTACTTTCAGATACAGACTGACACTATATAAAATTTTTTCTAGCTCTCCTCACAATTTGTGGGGTGTTTCAGATCTGATGGAGGTTTTATATTATTTAGTCTCCAGTTTGAGTATATTTAAATTATTTTTCACTCCTATTCCTATATATTGGTTTGTGATCACCAGGCAGAAATTTGTCTTACTCAGTTCTTCAGAGTTCTCCACGATCAACCCTGTGTACCAGGCACTTCTGCACATCACTTTGCTCCACTCCAAATTCCTGCACAGCAGAGCCCCTGAAAGATACAGTTCCAAAAGCCACAGCAGAGAAACAAATCCCAGTTTTGGTTCACTAACCCAATTGCACTGTCCCTACAATAATACTTTGTTAGCCTGTCAGAAACCCAGCACTTTCATGTCATATTCCAATCAGTTAGATCTGCAACTGAGATCCAGACTACAAATTTATTGCCAATGGCAACAACCATATCATGGCTTTAAATCAACTTGTGTGTGTGTGTGCATGTATTACAACATTATTATTATTATTTTAAGGGAAATTACTATGGAGCCAAAATCATCATGTTCAATTAGCAAGAGGGGCTACACATTAAGTTCAAAGAACCCCTTTGCATTATCTGATTCTAACAGGACTAGTAACAGAGCCTAATCTAGCCTGCCATTGCAAGAGCTTTAGGGAGAACAAATTGCCATCCGCGGGGGAAAGACTTGGAATAGCATGCAGCCTGTCCTCTCCTGACATCCTACTCAGCAAATTCCTCACAGATTTCCTCCTTATGTCAGTAAAACCAACATAAAGCTTATTTTATAAAATCTTGTGTGGATTCTAACTTGTGAAACCTGAAGGATCCATGCCCAGAACAACAATACAGGCTCAAGTAAATAATCATAGCATTTGTCCTTTGTGCATAAAGCTTAATAATTGACTGAACCAGAGGAGGGGCTGAAGAGTTCCCATGCTGAGTACCAATGCTGTGAGCACAGACTGAAATGAGTGGCCAATAAATGTCAAAATCAAGGTGACTGATCACATGAAGTCGTCTTGTTTGACTGGAAACTGTTAGGAAAGGTTTCCAGTTTAATATGCGATATGATAAGGAGTAGGAAAAAAAAATTAGAGTTAAATGCTAAAGTTGTTACAAATCATATGAGCTATTTCTTCAGGGAACACAATCCCTTCAGCAGATCAGGAATGCTGTAAGATATGGAGATGTGATCAGGACTGACAGCAGGAGGTCATTTGTTACCAGTGTTAGACTGGCAGTGTCCCCAGAATCAGTTTTGGGACCCTGGTGAAACAACAGATAAGCAAAGTTTTGGGATTTGGATATTTGCATACTGAAATAATATCATGCAAATACTCAGAAACTTTTCTTTATCGTGATGCCATCAGAAATGCAGATGGATATGCAAAATGATAATACTGAGCACTCCTTTCCAGCACACAGTATTTCAGCCAACTTCACTGGTATGTTCTGGCTACTTCACGCTGCTCTAATTAAAACTCAGTCATCCTTACAGCTGCTTTATATTCCTAGAGCACTGCACAACAGCTGGATCATGCCGTTGATTTTGGTCCTTAAACTCCTTGGAAATTACTGTGTGAATATCAAAACCTTGGCCCTTTCTGTCACCATTTAAGCTTCTGTCACCCTCATCTCTGGCTTCAGCACGACACCTTTGCATTTGGGTGATGTGTTGAAGAAGTATCAACATCATAAGGGAAGACAGAGTAAGTGTTAGCATTACACTGATCTTGGCAAGCTTTTACACAAAGAAAGGCTGTTAGGAGCAGTGTCCCCCAGTGTGGCAGACTGTCTGCCACACTTAATGTCAGGTAAGGCTTGCTGCAAAATAAATCCACAAGTTTAAAAGAAATTTGGAAAGAGGCCAAGTTCGATCTCCTTTAATAGCAATCATATGCTAATTAGCCAGATGATGTGAAACACCAGGTCAATTGGTTAAGCCTCTCTGTTGCCGTTTTAATGAATTTTGAAAAAACATAATTTTGCATTTGTCCTTTGTGGGCCTCTATTGATTTACATTGAGCATGAGCAGACTTGAAATATGCATTCCAAATTTCTCTGTTAACAGGTTGATAAACCTATAGTCAACTGCTCAGTCTTTACATGGCTTCATGAATTGTCATCTCAGCTCCCACAGGGACAGGTGGATCAAAGTGGCTGTCTTGAGCTATGACGTGACTGGGTGACACACCACCTTTCATGAAGTCTAACATACTCAGCTAAGTGCATCTGGTTGATTATGCAATTTTTCAGGTTGATGATGTGTCTCAACCAGTCAAAAGTTAAATTTAACATTAATTGTGCACCATCAGGTCTATAAGTTGAGTCATCTTACTAGAGAGAAATGCCTAACATGGCATGTTACTAAGCAGAATATACCGTAATATAATAATCTGTTTTCCACTGAAAAACATATACAAGACAGTCTTCAAATATTTGTTCTTAAAACATGTAGGATGTCCTGGAGCCATGAAGCTATTCACTGTAAGCCATAAAAAATAGGTTTGATTTAGAGATGAAAGTAGCTGGAGGCTGTGGCCCACAGGGACTCAGAAGGAAACACTTAGAAAATAGAGACAGATTGAATCCCAAGTGCTCTCTCCTGAGAGGAAGCGTGGTTGGAAAGTTTCAAACCCATTAAAGTTAAACAAATTGAAAAGCCCTATCTGAGAGGAAACATAGTACTATGTTTATTTTCCCATTATAAATCTGAAACCTACAAGATTTCCTGACGTTCTCAGGTATTGTTCATGCTTATAATGGAGATCTGTTTTTAGAAAGTGTAATTCATGTATTTAATCCAAACTGTTTGATGAAAAACACCCTGCATAAGCATTCAGGAAGCTAAAGGCCATTGTATACCTGTATCACATATTGTTTGGATAAGAGCAGACCTACAATGCAAGGAATCTCTTTGTGAAACTCTCTCACTCCAAAATATAGGGTCTAATTCTCTCCCTATTTACGCTGCTGGATGAATTCCACTGAATTAGTGAAGACATGAGTAACCAGTCATAATAAAAAGACAATCTTCATGCGGAGTGTGAAACTACAAAAGTGCAAGAATAGTTGTGGCAAGACATTTATAATGCTGGCCTGAATCAAGTATGTAGGCAAGCCATTGCAGACTCAGTGTAATTTAGCAAAGCTGATTAGTCAATGTATTTTAGGTTTTGCTCCATCACTGGTGAACTGCTGCTCTGAACTCCTTATCAGAAGAGTGTGTGATGTTACTGATGTTGAAAAGCATCTGTTTGACTAATGAACAAACTGCAGACTAACACCAGAGATTAATTTAAATGAGAGGAAATACTTGGAAGCAGTGGAATGTTTTTCATTAGATTTATTGCTATAAAAATTTAACAATACAGTAGGTCAAGTGACAGAGCTGAGGAACGTTTGCTGTCGTAATCTAAGACTCAGTGTAGGTGCTTAAGAAGACAGAAATGTGAGCACTGAATAACCATGACCTGACATTCTGGAGAAACCCTGAATCTTCTGGAAAGAGTATGTTGATCTTGCCCATTTACCTGTTAGAGATTCCATATCCTTTGTGCTAATTTTTTCAGACTTCTTTTCTACTTGCCTTTATGGAACTTAGTGTCTAATAATCCTGTGCAGTATTTGCCACCTGATTTACTCTGCATTCCCCATTTTTCTTGGTTACCCACATTAAAATCATTGCTTATTTCAGAGAAACAGCAGACTGACATTTGTCATGCATTTTCACTCCACTCTCATAGAGAAATTATACTCCAGCAATATATTTTTCAAAAATTTAATTGCATTTCTGTTTCTCAAGTAAGCCACATGTTAAAATAAGATCTGTTTGACAACCCGCTTTGTTTTGTAGTGTTGAATTCTGAATGATCAAAATGTCAACTGAAGAAAAGGAAACATTGGGACCTGTTATCCACATCACTTTTAAATTCCATACATTTAAACTCATATCAGCATTTTGGCTTGCTGAAAAAGATGGCTAACCTTACCTCAGGACTTGTTTTCTGCCACACACAGAGTTGTTGAAATGGTTGAGCTTTCTACCACAGTCTCTTGAGCATGACAGTATTCTTCAGTGTTTAGAAGATTGTTTTCTTACCAAAGGCAGTATTTTCACTGTGGCTTTCTTTTTTTTTAAGTAATTTTGTTTATAAATGCATCTTTATGTTTGTTTCTTTCTAGGCAGGGATGAGATCCCGAAACCAAGGTGGAGAAAGCTCGTCTAACGGGCACTTCTCCAGTTCCAAGCCTGTCATCAGCCATGCAGAGAATGAAAAACTTCAGGAGGATGCCAAGAAAAAGAACAAACCTCATCGGAAGGAAGATGAGGTCATGGTTTCAGCAACTGTCAAACGGCACTCAAAGTCACCTGGTCCTAGTGAGAGAAAGAACAAGAAGTCCATAGAGCTTTCTAAAGAAGACTTGATAAAACTACTCAGTATAATGGAAGGAGAATTGCAGGTAAATGAAACATCTTCTAAACCATGTTTGCTATGTACCTATCTATTTTTAGGTTGTCCAAAGAGGACAGGGCTTAACTAACAGGAACATGCATATTTAAGGCAAAGGACCATAAGGAGAGAGCAGTGCTAGTTGGTGTTTAACAGTCATAATTTTAAGTGATGCTTTATTTTTCACTGCAATTACCAAAGCAAAATAAATTATAAACACCTGTCAAAGAAACACCTGACAAACAAACGTGGATCTGCAGGTGAGGGTGAAAACAACCCCAGGGGAATCAGTGGTGGGTGGGAAGAAGGGGGGGGGCAGGGAAGACAAGTAAATATAGAGAATGTAATTACAATTATTATTGAAAATATTCAAGAGGCAAATAAACAAGTCAGGAATACTGAAAATGAACTTAGATGTCCCCTGGATCCTCCACATATTTAGGTCTTACTGAGGGCTCAGCCAAAGCTCTGCCTATCCTGTCGGATTTCTGGAGTCCAGTGCTTTGCACATTCCTTGCCTTTCAAAGATCCATTAGTTTTATTTCTTGGAGTAGTGCTTGCTTTCTTGAAAGCTTCCTCAGTTGTCCTGGTTTGCATGTTAATTCAGCCCAGTAGTAAGTCCTTGATGGCAGTCAGCCTGATTTTGCACTTAACTTGTCTCCAGATCGATGTCCAGTTTTGAGATTCTCTTTAATGCAAATAAATCATTGGGCTCTCTGTAGTGTGAGCCTTCAGAGAATTTCAGTTGAAACATGGTATTTCAAAAAGTCAGTATGAAGACTTGTGGCTTTTTGAAACTTATCCCCTTTTGTGGTAGGACTGCTTGTCAAATTCATATGTTCTTTTGGTTGCACTTTAGAGACCTTTTTCACTGAACCTATGGGCAAACAGAAAAAAGCCACCCAGCCAGTGTGAAAACATTTTGTCTTAATCCCTTTATTCCAATTAACCATTACTATTTAGCTTTTCATAGAAGACTTTCCTTTTCCCCTGAAACCCGCATTCATAACATTATTACTTTAATGTTGAACTTGTTACCATCTTATCTGATTACAAGAAGCAATTGTTCTGTTAATTTATTTGGTACATGAGTCACCATTACCACACCTTAATTATCACTTTTTCTGACATAACTCACCTCTAGTTTGTCTGAAACTACTTTCAAGTTACAAGAAGTATGCATTCAAAATAAATAATTTTGTCAAAGACAGAGAATGGTCATTTTACAATGAAAAACTGCAGGGAAAAAAACCGGGAGAAAATCTGTTGAATGCAATTTTGCAGAAGGAAAAAGAAATTATCACTACAGGAAAGTAACCATTTTTATTGTGCTTCATTTCACTCTACTCAAAAACTTGTATATATAATTTCCTTAGAGATGGAGCTAGCATGTAGCTTCTGCGGTGAACGGAACCAAACCTCAATAGAAATGTGTCATGCTCATGTTCAGGAAGATTTACCCTGAAGTCAACCTTTGTGGTCTGGAAAGGGGAGGTGAAGAAAGTCACTAATGTTTCCTGTGTGGCAATAAATGTGGTCTTTATTGTTTGAGTAATTGTCCCGTTCTTCACCATAGTCTTTTACTTTGTGGGGTAATTGCACAACCTTTGAGGGACTGCCCATGTTCTCATTATCCCTATGGGGATGATGGGAATAGATCCTGGGCCATACCTTTAGGGGTTTTCATACATACAGACCCCAAAGAGATGTTAGGCACTGCTGAAGCTTCCTTGCATGACAGGAGGGCATGGGGACAACCACACTGGTAACAATAGAGTGCATGGTTCTTCTGCTCCTTGCAGCCAGGCAGGGAAGAAAGTCATTATTTTTAATCCATAGAGGTCTTTAATTTCATGTCACACCCCTCATTTTAGTTATTTCCCTGGTACCTGTGTTGACCCATCTCTGAAGTGGGCAAGCTACAGCACTTTGGCTTGAGATGAGAGCCTGGCTTTAACACTACAAATGAAGATGAGCCAAGGAAGACTCCAGCCAAAGTAAATACTCTGGTATTACCTCCTGGCTGTCACAGTGACCTAATGCACTGAGTCATTTCATGGCTCTTTATTTTCAGATCTGTTCAGACATCTCTGGTGGCTGGCTGGCGTTTTGTTGGACTGACAAATCACACTGCGGGTTTACTTTGAAGACATTTCAATACTGGCAAAGCAAACATTATTTTGGCATATGTAAGAAGATTTTGTTTTGAGAATAACATCAGGATATACCTGTAGGCAGATGCATTATTTTCTGAATAAAAAAATGGGATATAATACCATGATTGTTTACTCAGACATGAGCAGGGGGCAATTTTATTTCCGTATCACCAGGGTGACACTGCCTTGGAACCCTCAAACAGTGAGCTAAGCCATGGGAGGTAATCTGGTCATGACAACTGTGGGGTTAGCAGGGTAAACTGGTAATGTATTCATATGAATCATGTGCTTAGTTCACTACTCACATCATCTTACAACACAGACCCACACCACATTGATCCTGGTATCAATATTGAGCACTTACTTCATGATTTGATGCCCCAGCTCTTCATTTTGAAGCCAAACGTGCCAGAAAACCATGGAGAGATGCCCTGGTAATGATGTTTATGCCCTCATTTTTACCTTGATTGGTTTTTAAAATTTTAATACCCTCAGGTAGCTTTCTTGTGCTTTAGCTTCTAGAACCAAGTTGGACTCAGCTCTGCCTGTCTTCATGTTTCCCAGCTGGACCCTGTGCATTTACTGAATATAGAGAAGGAAAGCTTTTCATAAACATCTGAAAGCCTTTGCCTTATTTTGTAAGAAAACAAAAGGGAAGAAAAGGTTTACAGAAGTTCTGGTGATGAGAATGTGTCCCAGTATACCTGGTAGGAGAGCTCTTAAATACAGCCTCTCTGAAAGAGAGTGGGAAGCAAATGAACTGATGACAGGGATTTATTTTAATGGCCCTATAGCTCAGTGGAGTGTATGTTCTCTTGTGAGATCTAACTGCTCATAAAAAAAAGTGTGATTACATGGTCTTTAAACACATATTGAACATATAGTGGCAAAAAAATCCATGAAGGATTTCTTCCTCTACCTGGAAAAAAAAAATCTAATTTTTAAATACTGTAAAGCTGATTTGAAAAGAAAACTTCAAATACCAGTAGAAAAAATTAGACCATGAAGGCATGGCATTAATTTGCTTGGTTTTCAGTCCAACCCATGTGAATATTATTAATTACAGAGCAAGACAGACAGTGTGGATTGTTACAATGATGATATAATATTATCTATGGGTCACAGATTTTTGTCCAATGGCCTATGTATTTGTCCTGGCATGAATATATTCCCTTTCTGTAAGGTTTCTGAGCAGCAGCCATTAATCTTCAGCAATACCAACACTGCTTTTCGACATTTCCTGATTGGGGGCCCAAAAGGAAATGAGGAGCAGTATTCCTACATGTTTACAACTCACTCTTTTATTGCATGTTTGGAAAAAAACCCACAAGAATTAAAAATATATTTATAAAGACAGCATCCCACTACAAATCTTTAGGTTTTTCAAGAAAAATATTTTCTTATCCAGATTCTGTGCCTACTGCTGGAGGACAATTTAAGCTTGGGAGCAACTTTTCCACTCGAGGCCTTTATTATAGTCCATGTTTTACTGTGTTTCTCCAGTGCCAACATGGCATTCAGCCCCCGCCATTCTTGTTGAGGTCCCTTGCATGCTTTAGGGCTGAGGGAAATGTTTCCTGAGAGCCTGGCACTATTGAGGAGCAGAGCTCCTCAAAGCCATGCAGCCATGGGGTGTAAAGGAAATACATGTTAAGTTGTCAGCTGCACATTTCCTCTGTTGCAGACCTGAGGGTGCAGATGGGAAATACGTGAAATGTGATGTCTTGAGGATGTTGTACATACTGTTGTACGTGTAATATACAAGTGATATATAAATTATATAGACAAGACACAATTTCTGACAAGTCCTCAGACTTCCAAATGCTCTAATGTAATACTGGGTTTGGTTTGACATTTGAAGGAAAACACTATGTAGCAGATATTCAGAGGTAAACCTATTTATATAGCATCCCTTGTTCAAAGGGAGAGACCAAATCACTCTGCTGTCAAAGAAGTCCCTTCCTCATAATTATTTATTCACGACTGCATTTCATGGTTAATGCAAGTGCTTACACGGGGTGCCAGAGCAATAGCTTCTTGAAGGATGGGTATGGGAGGCTGGTTGCTTGTGGCTGAAACAAGACAGTCATGGGGGAAGGAGCTCTCTCATCCAACAGAGACAGGAGGAGCTCACTTTCAGATGGACTGCAAGACTTTCTTCTCAACCTGGGTGGATCAGGGAAAGGGTAGCAGAGGACTCTGTTTTGTTCTTTCCAGTAAGGTCCTTATGAAACACTTAGAGATCAGTGACTGCACATCCTGCCACGAGGAAAATTCTTTTAAGAAAGTCAATTAACTCACATAGGTGTAGGTAATAAACTACCCATTGCATTCTAACATTTTAAAAGGTATTTTAGTATTTTTCTGTCTGTCTTTCTAGCAGAAAACTATGCTTTGTAAATGTAAAAGAAAGGAAAATGCTTTACTGTTTCCATCTTTCTGCTTTCTACTTTCTTTCCCTTTTGTAGGACTACATATTATATAATACATTTTATTCTATAATCACTCTGTTCTGTTCTTTTTCCTAAGATCTAAATTTTCCTATTCACTTTTCTTCCAGTCTTTATTTCTCTAGTTGTGACCTTTTTTCTTTCTCTACCTTTTTGTCACTTCCCTACTCAAGCTTTCCTCATCCTTATACTGCAGATGCATTGACTGACCTGAGAATTCTGGAGATGAAATTGTAGCTGTATACCAAATCCCAGCATCTAATTTTTTAGGCAAACACTTCATTTAACCTTTGTTGTTAACTTAGTAAGCTTTGTTTTAAGATTAGGTGGGTTGTTTACTTTGACTACTCCTATTGGAAAATAGTTCCAGAACTGAAACTCTTTAATGGGTTGGACTCGATGATCTTGAAAGTCTCTTCCAACCTAGTCATTCCATGAATTCTGTGAATGTTTAGCTGATTTCTCCCTTTTAATTTCTAATGCAATTTGAATTATGTCTAGTGAAACCTGTATGAAACTCTTCTGTACAGTGATGCTGCTTTGAAAGCCCACCACTCTCCCTCCTATCTTTAATGCCTGATGTGTTTGTAGACAGCAGTCTTGCATCCTCTGAGCCTTGTTTTTGCTGTGCTATCCATGTCACATACTTTCAGTGTCCTCTGGCAAAACAGGCTTTCCATGTCCTCATCACCCCTTGACCAGCAGCACTTACATCCTGGATTTTCCTTTCTCCATGTCTGTAGATGGAACTGGACATGGTGCTTGCTGTAGGACAGAGGTCCCTGATGCCTTGTGCGTTTGGTTTCATATCTGCCTTTCTCTCAAGTCATGGCATTACTTGACCTTCCCATCACTTGTCAGTCTGACTAGCATAAGCAAGAGAATTTGACTCTGTAGCTGTTGTTTTTCTCTCTGTCTCTTTTCCTCTTTCTCCAATGTCTAAACTTGCATGTAATGCTTTTGTATTGATTTTCCCAAGGTATTGTAACAACACTGGGAGAGGCACCTAGTTGTTGTTTAGTTTAAAACATGGTACAAACTTCTATATTTTTCTTCAGTGCCTTTTTTTAATACCCTTGCTTTAATATTAATAAATATGGATCTGCCTGAAGGCTCAAGCGAGGAATATGGGACAGATAGGTGAGTTGAAACCAGATGTGTTTCTTGTGCAGGTACTGAAATCAGAAGAGAAAGCTGGGGCAAGTTGCCTTGGCACCAGAGAAAGCGGTGAAGAGGAGTTTTCAAATGATCATTAGCAAAATAGCACAGATTAACAAACTGCAGATGAGCCAAGGCAGAAAGAACAGGTAAAGCCAGAGAAAAGTGCATGCAGGGTATCTGTGAAGTCTTGTTGATTGAATTGAAATAGTTTGGGATTTATGAGCATATCCTACAGATGAAATACAAATTCCCCAAGGGAAAAACCTTGGCAAGAACAGAGCTACAAGGAAAAAGAGAAGATAGGGTTAATGTGAGGAGGGAGAGGTGACTTAAGGAGAATGGAATGAGGGGAAAGAGGCCGGCCAATTGAAGAAAAAGAGTGTAAGCAAAAGGGGAATACAACAGAGATAAATGGAGCCAAACTAAAGACATGGAAAGTGGGCACAAAAAAGGCAAGAAAATGAAGGGAAAGATGGTATCCACAGTGTAGCAAAATAAGAACCTAAATACAAATCCAAAAAATGTCTGGCATATCAGTACAATGAGATAAAAAATTCTCTCTTCTCTTACTGACCCCTGGTTTGTTTGTGTTTTCCTGGTGAAGAATGCTTTTGCAGCACAAANAAAAAAAAAAAAAAAAAAGAAAGAGAGAGAGAGAGATCACAGATGCTCTCTTCTGTTTTTTGTTGAATAATTTATAACAAGAGATTAATTTTGTCCAGAATAATATGCTTTATTTTCTGTAGCTTACGTTTGCTGCTGTGCAAAGTGCAGAACATACCATAGGAGGTAAGAAGAACTTGTCTAGCAAGTCCCAAAATCATAACTTTTAAAATAAAAGCCAGCTGTTTTGTGAGAGAAAAAAATAAAAAGGTAAGAGAGTATACTGAAATATATTTAAATTGTGCTATTTAGGCAATTTCCTGCTCCCTCTGAAATAAAGGGCAGAGGTACTATCAACTATAGGGATGATAGCCTTCCATCTCTTTGGTACTAAAATTGCTTTAGAGTTATATGCTTTTCAAAGTAATGATCCTCAATAAAATGTCTCTGTCACTGGACAGCTGTAGGCTGAAGACTTCTTTCACAAAGAAACACATTTTAACATCGTTCTCTATTAATGCCTGAGCTTTACTTAACAGAGCTATATCTGTTGTGTTAGTTAGGCTTGAAGGATCAGAAGAGAGAGGAATAATTGGCAAGTGTCTCTGATCCATCTTATCTAGAGTGGAAGGAAGAGTATGAACAGCTTGGGGTTTTTTTTCCAAAAATTCTTGGTCTTCTGTTCAAAACAGAACAGAATTGCCCATGTCCAGCTTTTTAAGTTTTGGTCTTGTTCCAAACTGATCCTCTCTTCCAAACTTGTAAAAATTAGTTTTAATTAATGATATAATTTGACTATTTCTTTTTCTTTACATTTACTTACTAGAAATTGTATATTCAGTGCAACAGTAACAAGAAAGTCTGTATCTTTTCTCATTTTTCTTGAGAGAAGGTTCACTCTGTGGGAGAGCACATGGCCAATCATTTTGCAATCAATGTTAAATGCATGAGCTCTCTGGCTTTGAAATATCTGGGATTCTTTGGAGAGCTTGCAACAAGCGTATGTCTTAAGTGTCATAATGCTGTCCAGTACTCTGAGTCACCAGTTGTTAATTTAACATTGCAGTGGTAGGTGAACCTGTTTTTATTAACTTTGCTGCCCCGGTTGTGTATTTATTAAGTTTTTGTCTTTTGTCCTCTAGCTGAGGATCAGATAAGCTCTTGAGTATAAAAACAGATTATTTTTCATCCAAAGCCAGTTTTAATAAATGCAAATATAAGTCTTTACACTATAATTATGATAGCATGGCTGAGAAAATGTCTTGTTTCTAGGGTTAAAGGCTCCACCTATTGGTTGACTGAAGTGACAGAAATGTAACATTTTCACATAGAAAACTGCAGGTCCTACTGAACATCCTGTGTCTTGCCACATCTTACAAAATTGCTGCCTTGAGTGTTTGTGTGTCTAAAATAAAGTGAAGTCTGACTTATTTCAGAGGGCTGTGCTGATGTGGCGCCCAAAAGGATGCACTGTTGAAAGAGGCACTATGAAGGAAGTCCTTTCCTGAGACAGGAAGGGTTTGGATTTTGCAAGAAATGTCTTTCTTACCCTGGAAATTATTGGTTTTCTTTGCAAAAAATTAGCATCAACTCTTCCATGCCAGAAAAATGAGTGGAACCAAACTAACTCAAATACAATTGCACAGTAACATCCAGACATTTGTCACCTTCAGGTTTAAACAAGTCAGAAACAGAAATATTGATGCAGCTTCACAATGAAACCCCAATTCTCCAGTATTGGTTCAGCAATCTCAGCAGTTCCAGTAAAATAGCATTCTGAAGGGCTTCAGAGTCATTCCTGGAAATGCAGTGAGAGGATAGAGAGGGGAGAAGATGTCCCCAAGTAGGGCTTGGGGAGGGCAAAAGGAAGGACAGACATTGGGCGGAATCAGGAGGATTTTGGAGACAACTGAGGGCATCATGGGCATGGCTGGGAGCTCTCACTCTGTGCCTTTCATTGCCCACTCTCCCTAGTTGCTTCACACTAAGAGTTTGGCCACTTGCATTGTCTCTTCTGACAACTCCTCTGTTCAAATAATTAGCTGTGCTGGTGAGTGCTTGCTGTAATGCAGTCCTACTGTTCTTGTCCATTCATCAGCCACCAGTAACTTGGATGCACATTGTGCAGCACAGAGTACTCAAAAACATCTTGTTGAAGCCAACAACATGCTTGGACAAGAGAAAATTGTGTATACAGTTTATTACACATGTACACAGACTTAGGTCTGTTAGTGTCCCACATGCTCCTGTCTCCACAGAGGAGGCAGAAGGATTGCCTCTGACTTCATCATCCTGATGGTTACAGTCCTGCTGGCTCCAGCTTGCCTTGTTCCATCCCGCTCCTTGTGTGCTTGTTCCTGCCAGAAGGCAGCAAGATCACTGTGGAAAAAAAAAATGCCTGGGCTGATTTGTTCCTCTTGGAGACAGAGTACTCACAGCAGGAGCTTCAAGTGCATCCCTGAAATCCAGGTCAGATGCCTCTTTTCCTTATGCTGCCAGTGTAGCATTTCAAAGAGCAATTTAGACAAGATGAGTTACACATCTACTGAGGATACTATTTAGTTTCTAATGGATTTCAACAGATTTTATGATAGTATAGAAAAACATGAACTTGGAGGAAATAAAAGAATATAACAAATGGGGGAAAATTAATAGGAGAAAAATTATATTGATGTCAGAGTGCCATATTTTTTTGTAGCATTCATAGATCTTCTGTGCACTTGGGAATTAAATTTCATTGATGAGAAATATTATTTCCTTTAGGGAATGGAAGTTGCAGCATGGTGGGGTTAATTTTATGTGTGAAGCACAAGAAAGAGGTCCATGATCCATGTGTCTCTTGTGTCGTGGTCCAGACTTGTTAATAGGGCCAGATCATAACAGAAGAAAGAGGAAAATTAATGCTTTTCCTGTTATTGCTCTTTCATTAGGTCCTTTTTTTTTTTTTCCCCCCTCCTAAAGAGCTTCTAACGGATCACAAAATAAGTTCTGGTTACAAAAGGAACATGGCAACTTGATGACTGGTAAGATCAGTCTGTGGTTTCTGCTTGCTCCTGGGCTTCAGGCCATGTGAAAAATATTATTTAATGTTAATGTTGGCTGAGACAGAAATTCTATGACTGGATACAGCAAACCCAAAAGAGTGGGTTCAGTCATTGTGAGGCATTGCTGGAGCATGTAGAACATATCCCAACATGCAGAGTCATGCACATAACTTGATAGTGACCCCTGGCCTTGGTGTCTCTGTGCCGACTGGATCATGACACTGTAATTCTATATGCTGCAGTAACTGCCCCATGGCTTGATAATATCAAGCAAAGCACTCTTTCAGTGTGAAAAGACAATGCAGGGTATCCCAGACCATAATAATTCTGAAAACATCAAGCAGTGTGGAGTTAATACTTCTCAGGGCCTTGCCATGGGAATTTTGCTGGCTGTGTTCCAGACTACAGATAATTAATTATGTCAGTGAAAGGCTCTGGTGGCCTGTTTTCTTCAGAAAAAAGTGACATCATCCATGGAGTGCTCTGGCAATAAAGCAGAACAAAGCTGTGTGGGCAGGAAATAACAGACAGATGTCTTCTAGTGCTCATTTGATCTGTTTCGAAACTTGCTGGAAGAAGTAATACATTGCTCAGTGCTGCTTCTCCTCAGCTCTGCAGTCTTTAGCAGGGACTTTTTCAAACATAAGAGGCCAAATTAATTTCTGATGTAATTCTTCTGGAGCCACTTCAGAAGATTTATGCAGTGGCTGAGCTGGTCTATCATATGCCAATTCTCCAGTATTGATTTTAAAAGAGCTTTCTGAATTATCACTGAAAGACAGCGCACAATAAAATTAAATACAGTGTAGAGCTCCAAAGGCTTCATACAAGGCCAGAAAGTTCTACACGGTGTGGAGAAGACAGGACAGTTCTGTTTAATATCCTCAGGGTAAGGAGGGATCATTTGTATTTCTGGATATATATTTCACTTACCCTTTGTACAAAATCAACAATCAACAATGGTCACTTTTCATCACTGAAGTAATCTCTACCTCCAGAGTACATCATGTACCTAGACTTGAATACAGAGAAGTTAAAAAGAAATTCATGCAAGTGGAATCCACAGTTTCAAGTATTAGGAAATTAAGCCAAGATGAAAGGTCTGAAAAAAACTTTGCTTTACATAAAGTCTTCCTTGCAAAAAACCCTATGTATTCATATTGCTGGTGCAGCCTTACTTTGACTTGAGTGTGTAGTTTTGGTGCCACAATATAAGAAAGATATAAAGCTATTAGAGCATGTCCAAAAGACAGCTATGAAGATGGTGAAGGGTTTAGAGGGGATACCACAGAGCAGCTTGGGTTTGTCCCTTGGTTGGTTCGGTCTGGAGGAGACTGAGGGGAGACCTCACTGCAGTTACAATTTCCTCATGAGGGGAAGAGGAGGGGCAGATACTGACCTCTTTTCTGTGGTGACCAGTAACAGGACTAAGGGGATGGCTTGAAGTTGTGTCAGGGGAGGTTTAAGTTGGGTATCAGGAAAAGGTTTTTTTCACCCAGAAGGTGGCTGGGCACTGGAACAGGTTCCCTAGGGCAGTTGCCACAGCACCAGCCTGACAGAGTTCAAGAAGTGTTTGGACAATGCTCTCAGGCACATGGTGTGATTCTCAGGACTGTCCACAGGATTTGGACTTGATGATCCCTGTGGGTCCCTTCCAACTCAGGACTTCCATGATTTTATGTAATTAGCCAGCATTTGGCATGGCTGTCATCACTGAGTGATACAAACAAGGCTACTTCAGATATCTGGTATAGGAGACAAAAATATTTATTGAGTTTTTAGCAAAAAGGAATCATGTACGATGCAATATCCAGTAGAGGATGTGACTTCCCTGCTTTGAAACCTGCTTTGTACAGTAAGTACAACTGTTCTGGAAGGCAAATTGCTACCCAGTCATTGTAGCAGTATGAAGGGCCAGAGTGAGAAATCAGGCCTCTAACAAAAGTGTCATTCCAGCAGTAGGAGTAGTTTTTATTATGTTCTGTATCCATATTTATAGTATTATAAGACAAAATTAAAAAGTACACTTTTCTTTTAATTATTTTTGTTTCCTCCGAAAATAAGAAAGAAGGGAAGTTACTTAAGTCGGTCTTAAACAGGGATTAGTGGAGTAGTGTTAGGAAAATTATTCAGATACAGGCATTTGAGTACCCCTGCTTGAAGTTGCTTTCTTTCATTAAAGTCAACTAACGAAGCTAGTGATATCCACTTCCAGAGGTCTCAAATAGAACTTTTCAAAAATAAGGCTATTCCTGCCCTGATGGCAACACATCATGTCCTGGATAGTGCAGAAAGCAGTGTGAGAATAGTCTCCTGATCTCCCTCTGGATGCCTTAAGTGTGATGTTCATTAACTCTAGGTGAAATATGTAACTGTAGGTGAAATTTGTAAAGCCTACTGGCATTTAGGAAATCAGTCACTGGTAAGACCCCAACATTACATGGATAACCTGTGACCTTATCTAGTTTTGGATGCTGAACAGAGCAGCTGTTGTGCTATAAATAACCTGAACTATGTGCAATGCAAGGAACAACAACACAAGTAGAAGTAAAGGTTCCTGTCTGTGGTTTCATAGTTATTTTTTGTCATTAATCACTGGCAAGAAAAATACAACTTCATAAATATTAAACATCTGCTACTTCCTTGTGTAGGTATAATGAAGTGTCTTCATAACCAGAAAAGAAATATGCAAAAGCTGGAAATATTTGCCAAAATATTGCATAATTGAATTTCTTGTAAACTGCTCTTGAGTTTTCAAAACTTCTTTCATCTAATTAAGAATATTGTTGTCATATTACTGAAATATTGAGATTTCTCTAAAGTAGTTAGATGCCTCCAAACGTGGAGCTATGAAAGTAATAGTTACCAGTAACTGATTTTGAGGGAGATAAACTATAAATTTGCAGGAAGGCTACTTACAAAAAAAATAACAGAAGAGTTGAGGACATGTGCTGGCAAATGATCTTGGGTTTGGTTTTACTCCTAGCTGACAGTGATTACTTCGACTCCATTCAGCCCATCTTGAATACAACTAAACCTTTTTCCCGATTTACTAGATGCCTTATATGAAACGAGTTTGATCAGTTCAGTCCCATTTCCCAGGTGACAAATGGCCTATGGCAAAAATTCCCTGTTTAGTGGGTGCTGAGTTTTGTCAGCAAGCTCATGGGAGAGGCCAAAGACTGTGGGAATGGGGAGAGAGGGCTGTAGTAAATTGGCAGGGCAGGGCATGAGGAAGAAGCACGTCTGAACGCCCGGCTTGTGTAACAGGCTTTCCATTGACCAAGAATCTGGTTGCTAGGCTGCCGGACCCCTTTTACAAGCAGCAGAGTCATGCTATTGTTTCGTAAATGGTTTCAGTTTTATGCAGGAACCTCTTTACATCCTTTCTATATCTTTTAAATATTTTACTAGGCACGTAGTAAAGTGAGGTTTGGAACACAGCCCCCTGCTCCGCTCAAGTCAGTGAGCAAAAGAAAGTCCTTCTACTTTATTCTGCCAAAAAGTGAGTGTTTCAGGGTAGCCCTGTGAGGAGTGGGCTCACGTCAGCCTTCCATCTGGGCAAGTAGTGTGCACTCATGAGAGAAGGGGAGCATTGTCTTGGACTTCCCAGGTAGTAACACAGACCCCACCTCTTCGGTAAGTGCACTCATGAGTGGGGAATAAGAGGGGAGGGAAAGGAGAGCAGACAAAACTTTGTGGGACAGCAGTGCTCCACAGCACCTCAGGCCCTCCATGGGTGTACTCAAGAACTGAGGTCATCAGCCTTTAGATTTTGGCACCTCCAGTAAGCACAAAACTTAGACATAGTTCAACCTCGCAGCTCCTCTATCAGCAGGAGGAACTGAAGGAGTTAAATTAGTATATCTTTAATCTGTCTTTATCGCTTCTACTGCTTAGAGAATGAGGTACTTGGGACACTGTATTAATGGAAAAGTCTCTTTATTTTCAAGAACTCACAGTCTTAACAGTATAGATAGAAAGGCATCTTGGAGTTTTCTGTAGGACAGTTGTAATGAAAACCAATAAAAGTAAATTTTTAAAATTCCATATTTTGACTTTAAAGAGCTTCTCAGACTAATTGCAGCTTTCTGGACTTTCGCAAATAAGTTTCATTGTGTTACAAGCTGTTGCAATATGTGGTCTTCTCAAGCCTGGATGCTCTTTCTCATCACAGCACCAACAAAACAAAACAAAAACAGGACTTGAGAGATGATTTTCCTGTGCCAAACATCATATTCCTTCTACCAAAACAGCTAAACAACTGTTCTCTGGGATTTATATGCAAGTTTACTTGCAGTTTGAAATATCTCCCTTGTGTTTGTCTCCTAACTTATGATTTATGCAAAACAGCTTTGTGCTTTGGGGCAAGGGAGGCACCAGCTTTAGAAACAGCTTGCCAGCCAAGTCCCCTCTTCTTACTCAGGGCCCCCCACTTTGAGCCTCTCATGCCTCTTCACAGGTATGAATTTTGAAGTAGCCCCAGCATTCCTCTGCAAGATTATTCTGACTTGTTTTCTGAAAATGGTCTGTTTCTTGCAGATCATTATACATTGGAAGAAAACATCTCTATCTGACCTCGCTTCTAGTTGTTTCAGGGGAAAATTGGTCATTTGGAGAAACAAGAAATTATGAGACACACAGGCATGCTGTTTGAGCTCCCTCCCTCTATATTATCCTGAGGAGTTTCAGAGAGACTAACTGGAATTCAAAAACCCTGGGGCTGATAGAAGGTTAGGATGTTACCTGGATGTCTCTCTGGCCTAGATTAGCTGCCATTCAGAATCTCCCTATGATGGAGTTTGTTTCTGACCAAATAAAAGCAAATTTGTCTCCAGTTTATTATTAGCATTAGGTTCCCTTTTTGGTCCAATGCTTCCTAGAAACCTGTGTGTCTGTCATTTGTTTTTCACAAATTGTTATCACAACTGAAACAAAGTAGTTGGTGAATTAACCGGTACCCTCAAAAAAAAAAAAATAGGAGAAATGGCTGAGTCCAGAAAAAGCAAAAGGCAGCTTGCAACATTAACACCATCCAAATCCAGAGGGCCAGCAGAGTGCAGGGTACCCAAGAAGGGGTACAGGAGAGGGCAGCTGACTGTACCCCTGGGGATGGTGCCACCCAGGCTGATTCTGGGTTGGGTACCCTCCCCATGGGCTGCAGCAAGGGGTATTCAGTGCTGACTGCCCTACCCTGTTCCCTTGGAGCTAGGTGTGTCACTGCTTCCCTTTAAAGATGAAACAATGAATGGGATTTTTTTCTTCAAAGTTCTGAACTGAGCTTGGGCACCTATTTTCCTTCCTGGGGTGTCAGTTCCTCCATTCAGCATTATCCATTCCACTTCTTTGGCTCCCTCTGGCTTTTGGGGGACCCAAACCTGCAGCATATAGAAGCCCTTATTAGCAGGGACATTCTTAGCTGTTTCAGGGACTCGTATTCCTAGTCCCTTGTGCTAAAGTTGCTCCATTTTAATTGTGAGTGATGACAGACTAATGAGGCCTGAAGGAAAGCCAGGCAGTGCACAACTGAACAAGGGCCGGGGCACTTGCTGGGCAGAGCAGCTGCCTCCACCAGCTATTTCTGTATCAAATAACCATTGCAGGGATTGAAGTCCAGCTTTTTGCTTTGCCTATTCACAGTGTTAAATCCCCAATCCCGAGCTGACTCTGTCTGCTCTGCCCAGCCCTGTCAGTGTTTAATTATGCCATCCAGGGCCCAACAGCTACAATGTGAGAGAATGAAATCATCCTCCTCCCCTCCCAAACAGCTTAGGGTCTGAGGTGTGCCTGTCCCTGAGGAATGGGCTGTGTGGGGCCTGAAGCTTTGTGTGCTCAGAATCAAAAATGCGTTTCAATGTGATTGGCTGTGTCCCTTGGTGCAGAGGGTCGAAGGGAGCTGCTCCCTCATCCCCATCCCTCTGTGCTCCTGCTCCCTTTGCACAGTGCTCTCCCTGAGCATGCCTGTGGCACAGGGCCCCTGCTGGGAGGCACACAGAGGGATACCAAATTAGTTAATTGGGACGAAGGTATGGCCTCAAAACTGCCTCTTCCTAAAAGGGCTTAAGACAACACATCATAAAATCTGGA
Organism: Cyanoderma ruficeps; assembly: GCA_008694505.1. Lineage (NCBI taxonomy): Eukaryota > Metazoa > Chordata > Aves > Passeriformes > Timaliidae > Cyanoderma > Cyanoderma ruficeps. The sequence continues at coordinate 1,372,778 of VZDJ01000302.1, forward strand.
TATTTAGAAATCCCTCCATATTCCCATGCTATCCTACTGGACTGTTTAAAGGCTTTAACTTCAATATAGAAGCATTGGCTTCATGGTGATGAAGACACTAAGACAACTGTTATTTCTACAAGGATAAACAAAAGTAATACATTCACAAACCTGTCTGAACTTGCCAAAACCAGTATTTTTCCTGTACTGAGGGCAGCACAGTCTCAGGATGTGATGTATTGAGGTGCACATGCTCTTCTGCCTTTTTTTTTGGACTAGTTGACATAATTCACTTAGTTGTAACATCCATGAGTGACGAACCTTTCCAAGTCTCATTTTGAAACAACACAGATACCATTTCAATTTGCATTTTGTATCTTGCAGACAAGTGCAAAGATTTTACTTAAGGTTACAAAATGTTATACAGTGTAACTGGGCTAGTTCTTAATTAGATGGCATGATCTTTGCCTGAAGTTCATTATTTATTTTCATGTTAGACTGTTATAAATTTTTTAAAAAAGTATTAAAGGGTCTTTGCCATTTCCTAAAATTACTTTCATGCTCATTTTAAAATCAGGTGGTTTTGTTGAGCTGTGATGCTCCTACGGTTCTGGGTAAAGATTTAAGATTTGCCACAGGAATGAACTGAATGCCATTATGAATGGCATGGAAAAGCGTGAAGGGTTGGTCAGTTCATAAATCTTCAGTCATTGCTCACATAGGGGCAGGATTTGTAAAGGATTTTTTCCTAAAATGTCTGAACCTTTCCTTAGTGCCTAATTGATTTCCAAGCTCACACGGGTTGTCAGAAAGGCAGGCAAGAGAAAAATGCCCATACTCTTCTGCTCCCCTATCCATTTGCACTTGTGGGAAAGATGTTCTCTAGGGAAATCCAGGAGCTCTCCTTTGCCCACCAAAAACCTGTAGGTTTTACAGTCCCTCCCTGGACCATGGCCTCATAAACATGCCTTGAAAGACAAGCACATGCCCTGCCCCCATTTTACAGATGGCTTAACAGGTGTTGGCAAGTACCACTAGAAAGCCCTGGCTTAATTTTTTGTCCACAGCACAGCCTTCAAATGCTCCTTATTCATAGCCAGGTGGCCTTGCAGAGCTGTCTCGTCATGCCCAGATGTTTGCTCATGCTGCCTGAGACTGGGGGCTTCCACCTGGGGCAGGGAGCTCCAGGCTGCCTCTGGCCATGGGTGCAGCGCGGCTCCCAGCCCTGGCTCCAGCAGCACAGCCATCCTCCACTGCTGGGAGGATTTGCTCAGACTTCACGTCTCATTAGCTGGGGCCTGCAACATGTCTAGGGTTTTGTTTAAAGAAAAAAAAAGTAGAAAAGTTAATTTTAAAAGTTACTTGAAAAGAGTATTTAGTCACGAATTCAGTTAGGGAGTGACTAGGAAGTAGCTGTCTGAGAAACATTAGTTCAGCTCACTTGTGCTGCTTGTTCTACTAATTTCCTTATCCCTTCAAGGAAAGGCATAGGCAGCAACTAAGATCCAGTATATGAAGAATAATGATATTCCCTGGCTATAGTTGTAACTCAGATATAAATTAATAGCATTTAAGTGAAATGTCATGCAGGAGCAAAATAATTCATCCCTTTAAGTGCAATATTTGTATTGGACAGATCATGTTAAATCTGATGTCTCCCAAAATTTTTATATTTGCATTGACAGCCTGTCATTTTTCTAATTTATTTTATTTTTGTGTATGCAGTCTGTACACATGAAATGCCCCTATTTTCCCCACATTCCCTGTTGGTTAATAGGTTGATTCATGGTAGTGATTTGCAATATTACAGGCAAGGGAGGATGTGATCCACATGCTGAAGACAGAGAAAACCAAACCTGAAGTTTTAGAAGCTCATTATGGGTCTGCAACTCCAGAGAACGTGCTCCGAGTGCTACACAGGGATGCGATCCTTGCCCAGGAAAAGTCTATAGGGGAAGACGTCTATGAAAAACCAATTTCAGAGGTAACAACTTCTTGATTGACAACATTATGTCTGTGCAGGGGGAAGCCTAACCAGAAGTGAGACTCCATATAATTTGGATGTATGCAAAGCATGCAAGAGGATAACACAGAATTTGTACACTGAAAGCAAAATCTTGTTCACTTGTATGCAGAATAATTTGTAAGTGAAGTCACTGGATTTGAACACAAACCATAAAGAGGTTGTATGCTTCCTAGGGCTGGTGCTGTTAAGCAAGACCAAAATCTTTAGGTGTTAAATTTCTAGGTTTTAAATTCAAAGGAATTTAAAAATAGACTTCCACATACTCTACTGCTCACAGCACTGGTAACTACTCTTTGATTTTCTTGGCATACTAGAACACTGTCATGAGGGTAGTTCAGAAAAGAAGACCTTTGGAGATTGACTTTGACCATATTTATGGGATCATAAATTCATATTCAATTTATGTCACTTAAACTCTGGGACTGTAAAGTCAGTTCAACCCCTAAAGGAGACTTACAGGACTCCTCGCTTTAAAATTTAAGCAATAAATGAATGTCAAATAGACCTGAGAATTAGAGTAGACCTGAGAATGTCTGAGGCCAACGTGAATGCCAAAATAAACAGCCATTGCTCCTGTTCATAGTTTCGTAACAGTCCAGGTCATGGGGAAGGAGCATGCAACAACATACAATATAACATACTGTAGTGCCTGTCCAAATCTTCGTAGTTCATCCAATTAGAACACTTAATTTGTTCACCAGGAGTTGTGTCTACCATGGGATATCTTTGTACTGTGTATTCTCACTGAAGCATCTCCTGCAATTTTTGGGATGATAGTAAATAAGGAAACCAAACTTTAGTATGTGGGAGCATGCATAAAATACTCTCAAACAAGATTAAAAGTTTAGCAAGGCTTTTTTCCAAAGAAGCTGATAATTTGACAGGCACCTCAGTGTAAACCTTTCATCATGTTCAGAGTCACAAGGCTTACGTCGAAATAAAATAGAAAAATTAAATGCAAAAGATATACTCTGAAAAGCTGAACCCAACCTGGCTCTTTCATAAAATGCAATGACGTTTTCAGTTTGTCTGCTATGGTCAGCTTTTGGAGAGCAAATTGCCACGGTCCTCCTCCTGCTCTCGTATTTCCCTTAGTTCGCTGAGATACCCCATGGAACACCAGCAAATGGGGCTGAGGAAGGTGAGATTCTCACAGGATAAGGCTTGGGGGTGGGCAGAGCAGGCTCTGCCAGCCACCATGCCAGGGACAGGCAACCAACCAGGCAAGTACCAATGCTGGGGGCTGCTTTGGCAGGGAGGAGGCTGGAGCTGGTCATCTGCACGCAAGAAACAGCAAAAGGAGCAACATGAATAGCCGTGGTGGATTTGGAGTGCCCTGCCAACTTTTTAGAGACACCTCCCCGGTTTTAATGTTTGTTTGAATAATAATTGGCATATTAAATTAATTAAAAAATGCAGAAGACAAGAAGGGTAAAGGGTTGTGAATGAATAAATAATGAGAATTTCTGTCAAAAAACAGGCTGAGAGGAAACTCCTAAGGCTGATAATTAATTCTATTTGCTAATATAAAACTGAATCTGGTCGGAATCTAAATAATTTGAATCCTTTATCTCAGCAGACTTACAGGTGTGTTAAAGATGCGTAACTCAAATTTCAGCCTTCAGATTACACTTTATGTTCCACATGCAAGTGTGTAGTCCCCGTACAGGTGTGTGAATCCAGGCTCCCAGGCTCTGAGTTCTGAGCTACAGCTTTTTCCCCATGAGTGTGCACAGCATCTCACCACAGGGGAAATACAGCACTGCAACAATATTATTTGTTACCCTAAATCTAAGTGAAGTTCTGTCCTTTGTGTATCTGAAAACTGTGCAAATGTTTATTGCTAATATGTCATCCAAATAAATCATTACTTTCACGGGGCAGTTATTCTTATTTCTAGTCACTGCTTTATGTAAAACCCGAGACGTAAAATTACAGGACTTGCATTTACCAAACACAACATTGTTGGTTAATAAATCAGACGAAGTAAGCAAGGAGACCTTTAAAACAGTCTGTTCTCCTTTCCTACAATCCAGCTGGACAGACTTGAAGAAAAGCAGAAAGAGACGTATCGGCGCATGCTGGAACAGCTGCTGTTGGCAGAAAAGTGCCATCGTCGCACCGTTTACGAGCTAGAAAATGAGAAACATAAACACACAGATTACATGAACAAGAGTGATGACTTTACCAACCTCTTGGAACAGGAGAGGGAGAGGTGAGTAAAAGACTACCCCAGTGCTCATCCCTTCAGCAGTGATGTGGCCTGGTATTTTCTGTGTTTAAATGACACTAAACGAACGTGTAAAACATCTGTAAGTGTCGGTCCACTCATGTCGTTTGTAAGTACGTTACTGTGCAGGTCTGGAGCTGGAGGAATCCCACTGAATGTTGCTCTAGTGTGAGCTTGAATTAAGAAACAAATTTGTTTTGAATTAGTCATGCCCATTTTGGGTTCACCTCCAGGTAGCTTTTGATCAGATGTTATTTATGTTGGCTAAGTCTGGGACTGGCTTGCTTAGCTAAGCGCTAAGTTTTGTGAAGGGCAGAGCACTGTTGTCACAGCAGGAGGGCAGGGTAAGGAAAACCACAACACACATTAGAATACTGGCAGATAAGTGGTGGGACTCTGCCATGCCCTTTGCAATTAGGCTTGCAAAGTCACAAACTATTTGTGTTCTTTTTCATATTTTGAAGACACATGCCTCAGGCAAGTTATCTGTTCCCCTGGAAGAAAATATGATCATGCATTACAAAATGTGCCCAGCCTGTGGTGGTCTATCTGCAGTGTTTATCTCACAGTCTCCTATACCCCCCGTTTTTTGGAGTTTTTTTTAATTGAGTATTTATCCTGTTTGTTGGACAAGTGATTTGTTCTCTGTCTTTCTAAGAAAAGAAAGATCACCAACCTCAACTAAAGACTGAGCACTCAGTAACAGCCTCAGTTTTTCAATACGAAATTTTTGTGCTTATACCAAACTGCTTGAAATCAATCCATGCTATGTTTATTTATATTTTTTTTTTATTTTAAAAAAGGGTCTAAGAAAAATACTTAAGGCAAGTTCAAAGGAGAAATGCTTTTGAGGAAACCACAGGCTTGTGGCAGACATTTGCGAAAAGCCAGGAGCGAAACTGTTTAGTGTATTTCCTGAACTCAGTTCAGCGCCAACTTTGAGTAGGTGGCACATGAGCTACAGTGACCATATTTCCTGGTTTAATAGGTTATGGTTTTGTTCTGTCTTTATTTTCCTGGGTTGATTGGAAAACTTTAAAGAACAAAAATACTTCTGCATCTTAGCAAATTGATTCTCACAGTAGAAAATGAAAAATGTAAAAATAAATATGCTTTAAGAAATAAAAGATGTTGTATTTTCAGGTAAGGAGCAACCGCACATCTGATTTTCATAGAAGACATTTTGTCTCCATGCTGAATATCCATATATGTGTGGACATGCAGCCACTAAAATGCTACAAAAGTGGTATTAAATGCCATTTACATTTGTCTTTACATTTTAATATTCACATTAATTTGACAGTTGTTGCCTTCTTATTATTCCCTCTCAATTTGTGAAGGCCACTAAATAGTCTATTATTATGACCTGGATTGAAATGACTTCCTTTAATGGAGTGATTAAAGAGCTTTTTGTCTTACCACTGCTAAGATATGATGTCCCATATCTGTGGTGATGACTTCTTAAGAAAGCCCCAAAAGTGGCAATAGATTTTGTCAAAAAGAAAGAGTTTGAAGTGGAAAAATTGAGTTGTAACAGATTAAAGCATACAAGAAACTCATACTCAATCTGCATATTGGGACAGAGAACTGACCTGCCCAAAGGCACTTTTTAAGGTCCTGCATAGGCATTCTTGTTTTATAAGTACCACTATACTAAATAATTCATTTTACTGTGGTACTTTGAGGGTGATTTTATTAAGAGCTGAACAGACTTGTAGTCTCCATGAAAAAGAAAAGGGACACAGAGTTGAACTTTGCTGTCAGCCACTCTGCTGCACTCACAGTTATAATGTTAATGAGACAGGGTGAGCCAGAGGAAGAACAGTGCTGCAGGATGGCCATCTCACAGCAGTCTGCTACGATGAGAGAAGTAATAATGTCTATACTGGATCTAAGTAATTTCAGTAATTTCTTTCCTCACGGTATTTTATCAATCTTTCCTAACCATTGTTGTCTACATCAACTTTCACAGGCTACATCTGCTTTTGCTGTCTTGTGAAAGTTTGAACAAAGCAAAAAGGGAAATATTTAAGAAAGAAACATGCCTCGGTTCTAATGTATGCCTAACACTCTTAATATATTTACTTTGGAATATTTTTTAAATGGGCTTTCATACATTATCTCTAATCCATCTACAACAACATGATATGAAAGCAAACAGTTCCTATGGGTGACTAATTATTAGGTCAGCCTCATATAGGAAGGAAGTAACAGGAAAACATGATTTCTCAAAAATAATGACGTATGAAAAGTATAAAAAAGAGAAAATTGTGCCCTGGGATATTCAAAATGTAGACAGTTGGGGGCATGGGGGTAAATGCAGAAGGCTGAAGGACCTCACTGTTGGTGTTGTCTCTGCAAGACCAAGTGCAACTGACCTGAAGAAAGATTGTGGAAAAAGTTGGCATGTTACAGGAAAAGAGTAGTGATGACATTTGCCAGGTGGAGATGAAAGAAATCTGGTACTTTTAGTGGAAGGTGCTTCTACAGATGTGGCTGAAGTGTTTTGCAAATTTCCCTATAGTATGCTATAATAATATCTAATGATGTTTGAAAGTTATGGACAGTATTTTGTATTTTTCTATGCAATCAAATTTCCTTTTTCAATGCTTGCCCACCTCAGCTGCTGTCCCTCTAACATAAACTTGTCCTTGGGTACCTCCGATTCTGGGGAATGCAGAAGCAGACATCTTCCTGGAGCCTCCTCAGGAGGCTGAGAGATATGGAGAAGAGCTGAAGGCCCCCAGGCCCCCTTAAAGACTTGGATGATAGATGGTGGTGGAAGGGGTCTCTGGTCTGAGAGGTGGAGAATGAAGGGTGTGGTCAGAACTGCATTGATGCTGTGGCTGGCAGTGGGCACATGGAGAGAAGCAGACCAGGCAAAAGCAGCCTCAGGGATAAAATTAGTCTTCCCAGCACAGGCACCTTCATGAACTCCAGCAATGTTTTGGGGACAGAGCTGGTGGCGTGACTTTGGGCTGAGCCGGGCACAGCTAAACCAGCTATTGGTACTTCATGACCCCAAAAATTCTTGTGTAAAGCAGGCTTAACATGAAATGGTACTTGGCTGTTCTCTGCGCTGCTTAGTCCCAGCCCTCTTGCCTTCCCTTTTAGGGAACTGGGGGCAGAGTTGGGGGGAAATCTTTAGTTTATCAAATATAAACTTTTTCATTTGATCAGCAGGGCTTTTTTTTCTGGTGGAAAAGGGTAGAGATCTCTCTAATGTCAGCATTTCTTCAACGTTTTGATTGACCTAGGAGATGAGGCTTAAAATGCTGACATTTTTAGAGGTGCTAATCTCTGAAAAACTTTTCTTGTGCCCTTCTTTCAATCCTGTTGGTTGACAGCACATTTTGCTCCTATTAAAAACACTGGAAAGTTCCCATTGATTTTAACAGCTCAGAAAGAGGCTTGAGGTGAGGACCACTGAGCCAGTCCTGCCATCCAGGACAGATAGAAGAAATAGCCTGAAAGCCTGCAAAAACGGGAGGAGGAGGGAATGTCTTTTATATGGATGAGATGTGGGGTGCTGAACAGAGGGTGTGATGTGGCAGAAAGGCTTTGTTGGAGCTCTGTTATGGCGGATCTGTGTGACTGCTTTGTGAGTAATTTGATCATTTCCAGCATGATCCCTGAGACTGCTGAGACTCTGTCACCCCACCACACAGTGATCAGGAAATATACACCCACTATCTCAGTGTTGTCTGTGCTAGATACGTTTTATTGCAAGACTTCATTGAAGTGATGAGGATTTAATATTGGTTCTTGCTTTCCTCAGTGCTTCAAATTATTCTTTACAATCACTGTGAGTGTTCTTGGTGCACTGAAGCATTTCACGTTTTCCTCAAAGGCAAGGCTGAGGATTCAGTCTGTACTTCCTAAGCATTGCCCTGCTAAATCTGGTTTTAGTTAAACTCCCTTTTTGAAGTACATGGCCATAATTAGATCTGCCTAGAGGAGACAGCAAGACTGTGACCCCAGCTCTTTCCTCCACAAAGTTCCCTTTCAGTTTTCACGTAAAATTGTCTCCTCTTTGCCTCCCCCATCGCAGCACCCCCAGCGAGGAATGCACTGGCAAGTCCCTCGGAGGTTTGTGATAATACATTCCTCTCGACTTCAGTCATGCTGGCACCGAGATGCTCTTGGCTGCTCTGCTGGTGATGTAATTCTGGGCCCACATCACCTGCAAAGGAAACTGATCTGTGAGCAATAAAGCACACAGCCCTCTTGAAACAAAAATGGGAGTGTTGATGTTAACAAGTTTTCAAACGCCCTTTTATCCTTTTTTTACACTTCTGCTTTTATTACCAAAGCTTCCCTTCTCCCTTTTCCCACGAGACGGCAGCACCAAGCCTTTCATTGGGAAGTGCTTGCCTTTTTGTTTCCCTGAATTTCATGGACCCAAGCAAGTGTAAAGGCTGGAGTGTGATATAGATTGGAGATTTTGTGTGTTGCTTTCCAGTTTGTGTTTTCCCTCGATTTTTATGGAGACTGTAAAATAAAGGAGCTGACAGGAAGACAGCAGGGCAGAGTATCCATCAGTCAATTACTTGTTTAGAGAACAATCAAACCAAAAATATGAAGTATTCAGGACTAATAAATTTCTGTGATTTACCACCATAAAGCCAAATTCTGTCGTAAGAGTAGGCCCATACAGAAATATTGGGGTGAGGTATAAGATCCAACATATAACAACAGATTTTGGCCTGTTACTGTAATCTGTTGGTGATTCCTCTAAAGTCTGGAAATTAAGTTACTTTACACAAATTTTTTTGCTATCTTCTTTTTTTTTCCCCAAGAGTTTTTAGCCATATTTGTACTCTGGCTTTTTTGCTCATATGGTGATTGTTTCTGTGTCCTGGCTTCCAAATTGTAACCAAAAAAAAGGAAAAGCCATCCCAGTGGGACTTAACCATTGCCTACAGCAGTTACTCATCTTACTGCACATTACCGGCCTTACAAGAGCACTGAGTCACTCTGTCTACTTTTCAGTAAGTGCATCTCTAAACTTTTAATATTATAATGTGGAAGACAAAGGCAGCAGTGCATTTTTGTTCTTTTCTTTTCAGGCTGACATGCTATCGGTATGGTTCAGAAAAGCTGGTTATTTTCTGTCCATGTAATATATTCACATGGCTACAGATCAGAAATTCTGTGGTAGTCTATTAAAATACATGAATTCAAAAACCTGGCAATGACAAACACAATTTCTGCACAGTTAAGTAAATCTGAAGGTCATTCATTTTGCAGGTCCTGTTTTACAGCTCTAGCTGACCGCAAGACAGCAAAGTTTATGTTTTAACTAATGAATCTGGTCCCAACTTCCAACAAAATTGTTCCAAAGGTAATTTGAAAATGAGAGAACAAAACAGTTACATCTGACTGTGGAGAAACAATATGAAAGTACTGCAAGTCTTACACAATGTGAGCTGGGCCTAATCCAAATCCATCTCTTTACACTTGGATAGTCCTCAAAACTGTCCAGTCTTTCAGTCAGTTCTGGGATTATATAAAATGGCATCATGTGTTGTTTCACCTACTTTTCCAAATTTTTTTCTAAGTAGGTATCAGCTCCACAGCCCTTGAGAGAGAATTATTATACAAAACTATATGTACTTCATTATTCCTAGCAAGTTTGCTTGCTAAAATCATCAATTCAAATGCTCCCAGGGTCAGACAGGGGGAAAAAATTACTTCACTCAAAATCTGCTCACGAACTCAAACTCTGTCCAGGGTGCAATAGGTAACAATTCTAACATTTAAGAGCCCTTTGGCATGTTTCAGAGTTATTATACTACTGAAATAAATATCAGTTCACAGCTCTACTGAGGCCATCTCTTTAAGTTGTCATTTTTTTTATGCAAAGAAAACAAGAACTGAATCAGGGTCATGTAGGGAAAATTGCTTCCTCATTCAGAAAGATTAGAAACAGGTTGCAGTTGAAATGCCAGGTTTCAGTGAATTTCTAAAAAATTCAAATAGATACCACTTATTTACAAGTATAAATATATGATAATAGGCACTGAAACTTGAACATGTTGGATATTTGCTTTATGTCTAAATGAAAGTTTACCTGTGCAGAGATCCACAGTCTAATTAGCCAAGTATACGACCTACTGCCCTAATGGCCTACCAATATCCAAGACCTGTTCTGAATGGCCTGATAACTTCCATAAGTTGGATGAAGAACCCCCAAGACATCATCTGACTAAGGGGGGTTATTCTGAATTAGTGAGCCCATATGGAAGCTTTCCTAACCCTAAACAGATGTAATGCTTTTTCCATCTTCTTTCCCCAAAAGGGTGCTAAGTCATGCATCTCTTCTCACTCCTGCAGTATCTCCAGCAACAATGGAGATTAGAAATAAGGAGTTTTTTATTTGCATCATTTCAGTTTTCATTTATTTTTAAGGCTTGTATGTGAAGAAATCTTAAGGTGAAAATAAAGAATCCAGGGGAAGCAAATATTCAGGCAAAGCATTCTTGTGAAATTTGCCAAGGCCTGTGCAAACGTGAGGGCAGAGAAATGCAAAATGTATAATTCACCACATATTTGTAAGGTGCCTGAGGAGGTGCCTGGTTATAATATTGTGTTGTCATAGTAAGTATTTCAACTATTTAAAAACTCATTAAGACATACCATTTTTGGGTGCAAGACTATTATTAATGTCAACAAAGAAAATCTGGTGACCTAATTCAAAAGACCAACTAGTCAAAAAATATCAAATAGCCCTGTGATTATGCCACTCACCTGGACCACAACAGACTTTTAATCCTTCTGTCAACTTGTTAGGACCTGAATCCACCTCTCAGTGGAGGCCCTCCTGGTCACATCACTGGTTCCTCAGGGTATCTGTTCCCATCCTTCCTGGGAAACACTGTTCTATTTTTACAAGTCACTTACATAATTTTGGGTTCTTTTCACCAAGGAAATGAAAATCTTGTAGGTCAGTATCTGAGTATTCAAATTTCCCAGACAAGAGGAATTCACTGGTCCAGGCAGATCACTTGATCTTCTGAAAAAGGGAGGACTTTTCCCTTGTTGGTTTGGTGAACTGGGCCAAGATAGAGTCCTTTCTATCCTCTGCTTTTCTTAAAATGACAAAAATGGAAATGAAATTACTGATCTGAAACAAACAAATGTTTCACCGAAATCCACATGAAACACTTTTTTTTTCACTTGAATGAGAGAAAAAGATTAAGCTTTTTTTAATATATTTTTTTAATTTTTGGTTTCGTTCTGAAACTGAAAAATCAGCTACACAGCTTTGTTATGCAGTTGCTTATGCAAGGGAATGATTAATAGTAATGTAGCTGAATATGTAATGCCTAATGAGGAAAGATAAAGAAATGAGCGGAAAATTAGGCTAAATTGTAGCAGTATGACAGCAATTCTTTTCTGATGATAGCAATTATGTCATAGCTGAAAAAGTATCTGTTGGTGACAAGTACATATATCACAGAATGAAAGTTCCTGTACAGTTCCATTTGAAAAGTTCATTTTCAGAGGAACCAGAAAGGGATCGATGTATTTTCTTTCATCATTTAAATGTCAGGCTTTTCCTAGATGACTTGTTTTACAACGATGCATAGCTTTCAACATTTTTTCATTTTGAAAATGACTGCCTGGGATACAACCGTGGTTTCCAAACCCAGCAGGGGCAGAGCAGAGCCCATCCCAGCTAAAGGCAGGCAGGCCAGGCGGTGTGAGGACAGCTCATGTGACCTGGGCAGGGCTAATCCTGCGACAGAGGAGACTCTGTCCTGGTTTCTGCCTCATGTCCTCACCTGACACAACAAGTGCTGTCGGCCCAACTTGCTTTCAGTGGCAAGCACCATTGCCTTGTGCCCGTCATTAGCACACCCAAGCTTTCTACATCCATCTTCTTCAGGTCTTAGGAAATAATTAATCCTGATGCTGGATTTTATGAGCACAAAGCTGCAGTGTTGCAATTCCTTTGAAGTCAGTAGAGCTCTTCTTGATTAATGGGATTAATAGAATTAGAACAGGAATTCTGAAATGTGCATATGCTTGTACCTGTAGAAGTCTATACATGCATATATAAATGTATTATGTGCAGCAGTTTCTTGGGTGGAATTACAGCTTCGGCATAATGCTTCTGCTCTCCAGAAAATTAACTTGTCAGCAATACTTATTTTCTGTAAAACAATATTTTTATATAATTTATATATGCATTTTGGTTCATCATAGTAATCGTAATAACAATAGCAATAACAATAACAACAACAACAATAAAAACCATAACAGTAACAACAACAACAATAATAACAACAATAGCAATAATAATAGTATCAATAGTTTTAATGACTATTAATTTTTTACATAATTTCCACAGCCAAATTACGCCTTTGTGTTTTGAATTATTTTTGGTCAGTATTGCCTATTGGCTGTAAGCTTTTGCCTCCTTGTGCAGGAGGTGCCATTTGCACTTATGTGACTAGAAGATTTTAAAAAATAATAGTGATTTGAAAGTGCGGGTGCTCAGTGGAAGTCAACAGCTCACGACTGAATACCTGATTAAAGAACTACAGGGCCAGATTGCATAAGCCCTCCAATTATTCAGAGGGCAATACAGACACAGAAGAAAGAAATCTGAAGACAAAGGCAAGCACAGCATCTTCTAATTCCCACTTACTGACTGAAACTGGCCCAGTTTCTCCTTGCTTGCTTTCCATCTCAGAATTTGAGTTTTCCCTGTCCGTTTTTTTTTTTTTCTTCTCATATGTTTTCATGTTCATATACTCAACAGGCTCCAGTCAGGACATGATCTTGGAAAGGGGTAGCGCAAACTAGAATTATTTTAGACTGAGGAGAGAAATGAAACCACACATGCCATTTTTGTGGCAAGGGATGCACAGGGGCTGATGCAAGTAAGTGTTTCTTTGAATGGAAGCACTGACAGCTCCTGTTCTTGTGCAATGGCTGTGGTCAGCCCATGTCTCTCATCCTCAGAACAAAGCCCTTGCTTTTAAAGACATGTATTTCATAAGGCCCAAATAACCTCAGGTGAAGAATGATGTTCAGTTCAGGGAAGATGATGGGACTGCCAAGGATGTGCAACAGCAAATTTGGGCAATCAAAATACAGATGTGCTCAAAAATCAGATGCCTGTGAACAGTCATATTTCTATGTGTACTGGTTGAGTATTTTTGGTTTGGGTGGGGTTTTTTTGGTTTTTGTTTCTTTTCTTTATCTTTTCCTTTTAAAATTCTTCATTGATTGCATTCCAGATATTTATGGGAGTAGTTTCTGGATTCTGCTCTAAGCAGCCAGAAGTAATGAGGGTCAAACCTTGGGTGAGTCTAGGCCCTGTGTGTTGGCTGGGGAGGGGAGCTGTGGGGACAGACTCTTCTTTAATTGCCTCTCAGTAGACACAAATCCAATGCAATCAGCAAACCTTAGAATTGCATGAGCTGTAGTAAATACCTATGTGGTAATCAAAAAGCTTTGTTTAGGTGTAGGGGGGTTTATTTGGTAGTTTTTCACAGTTGTGATGGGTTTGATTTGTTTTGTTTTGGTTTGGTTTAGTTTGGTTTTTTGGTTTTTTTGAGGGGAGAGGTGCCCATTTATGTTGCACCTCCAGAACACAGGCAAAAAGCACTGGCAAAGGTTGGGCTGTGGATGTACGTAGTGGGCGTGTGCTCCTTTGTGCTCTGGGCAAGAGCTGAGGGTCCTGGCATGAAAAATAACGGAAATACCTTCACAGCCTTTCAGACTGAGAGTTGGGACGTGACACATTAGGATGTGGTGTGACAGGCAGGATTACTCAATGCTGATGTTGTTTAAATCTATCAGTCCCTCTCTAGATCATAAAAGCAGCTGCTGGCTGCTCTTCTACTGCATTCGAAAATTTTTCTGAGGATTCATAATTTGCTAAATCATTGAGAATATGACACTCACAGGAAGTAATTTAAAAATCAAGAAGGGATCTTCATAAGATTATTTATTTTTCTCTGCTTTTATAGGTGTGTATTGTATTATTCTTACGTCATTGTGACCAAGGTGGCTGAATATGATATGAACAAGTGCACACAAAGGCTGTATATCTAAAAAAGTTTGAGCCTGCACTGACAGTGATGAGTTTTTATATTGCCTCCACATGAATAGTTACTTGCTGTCAAGCTGCATTGCTGTTGTACAGCTGTGTGAGCTTCTCCATGCTTGACTGGCCCAGTGTGCGCAATTACATTAATGGCGCTATTTCTTAAATTCAGATTTTAAACTTTGTCACTCTTCTCTTTTTTTTGGTACACTTTCCAATGTTTGTGACCCTCTCATGGTGACTCCAGACACATCATCATTTGTATGGTTTGATGCTAAAATGAAGCAAGAATTCTTTGGATTCTGTTTTCTCTCATTTTTCCTGCCCACTAGTTTTACTCACTCCATCAAATACTATATTCCAGTGGTGTATCAAATGGGGAGCAGTGAGGTAGACAACCTTTAGTTTTAGGTGTAGGACTCAGGTGCCTTTCAATCCCAGTCAGTCACTGGGTTACCTTGCCTGAAGGAAGGGTCAGTGAGAAGAAGCACAAAAGAAAAGGAAGTCCAGGAAAGGTCAGCAGGAGTGAGAGCAATGGGGCAAGAACTGAACTCATGGACCTGGGTTGTAAAGAATGAGGAATAGCAAAGAGACAGGTTTAGGCCAACAGAACAAAAGCAACAGAAAGGAGAACATCAGCCAGGATTAATTTCACATCCTAGACCCAGCTGGAGCAAAAGAGGCCAAGATACTCCCAGAAGACAAATTCTCTCTGGATGAACTGAGAATAAGCATGGCTCTCCCTGCTTTTAAAGCCTCAAGCTCACTGTTTCACCTAATTTTTCCCCATGAACACCTCGCATCTCAAAAGCGAGTAATGTGGAAAAACAAGGGTGGAGCCCAGAGCAGGTAGACAATGTTAGTGAGGTGCTGTGAGAGAGCACAGAGAAGCAGCCAGCACTAACAACAGTGGGCGCACAGAGGGCAGCAAGTGGCATCCTGCCAAGTGCACTCGTCTAAGCTCCTGGACACCTTTTCCCTTGCCTCCCAAGACACTCTTGTTGAAGGGCCACAGCAGGCTTCCATGAGACTCCTGGTGCTTATTCCCAAAATATGACCAAATCATACTATGAAACAGTAACTGTGACACACAGGTCCTGCTTCAGCTGTAATCACTTTTACTTAAAATAATCCCAGCAGTATTGGAGATGCTGAGCTTTTCAGCTATCAAAAGGATACACGCAAGTGCTAAGAAAGCAGCAAACCAAAAGGAAGGGGGTCGAGTGCAACAGGAAAAAAAAAAAAAAAGCCAGAAATGCTTTTGTTGAACTTTTGAATCATGCTTCCACAAAAGGCAGCAGCCCAATGTAGGGTGATTTTCATGCTGTAATAAAGAAAAAAATAATTTAAACCTAGGCAGCATGACTTAATTTTAGAAAGATCTGAGGAGTAATAAAAAAGCCTGTGTGCAAACATGTGTGTGCGCACACAGTTTCTTTAACAGCTGCACGGAACAACCTGTTTTAAATGAGAACAAAGGTGAACAAAGCCAGTTGTCAGCACAGCTCACCAAATGAAGTTTTTTAATGTGCATGACGTATGCCATATAAAGTGTATTGCCTGAGATACAACAGCACAGAGTCCAACTTGAAGTGTTTTTCTCAGGCTTTTCCTACAAAGTCATGTTTCAAGAATTTACTGCATTTATCTTCATTATTTATTTCTCTCTCTCCAAATGCCCAGTGGATCACCTTGCACACTATATCTTCAGCAGCAAATTAAAATCAGCCTCTTCCCTCCCTAAATATTCAAAATTTTCTTGTTCTATCAAGATGCCACTGAATCAATTTATATCTGTTGTACCCAGAGCAGACAACTGTAAGCAGAAATTGGAAGTCAGGTCTGACTTACCAAATGAGTTT
>VZDJ01000302.1:1389003-1572291 GCA_008694505.1 Cyanoderma ruficeps
AAAAAAAAAAAAAAAGTCTGGCAAGCACACAGCGTACCTTTTCATGTATGTAAGTAAACACAAATTTAGGAAAAGCTCTGTTTTGCACAAACAGAAGTATTTGGGCTTTTTGCAATATGTTGGAGAACTTGGAGAGAGTTGCAGGCTCTCTGCCTTCACTATAAATGTTACTGCAATGAAGGTAAAGAGGCAACCGAGAGCAGGGCAATCTGCTAGGAAGGTCACAAAGCTCTGTTTACAGAGAATTTTATAATCAAGCAATAATTTGTTACAAGTCTCTAAGATCCACAAGAGGAATCTATTGCTGTGCATAGTTAGGAAATTTTTAGAGAGCAGCTTATCAAAGAAATGTGTAGTCTATTAGCACATCATTAAGTTTTTAAACCAATTCCATCTTTTGCTTCCCAGTTACTCTCCTCTGTAGTAGGCAATCGTGCCAGATGCAAAGTATGATTTCTGACTTTCAGAGATAAGTTGAAATTTGGGATTCCTATCTATTCCCTCTGCTGCTTTTATTTCCTGCTGGTTTTTTTTAATCTGGTGTCACAATGTTGCAAGTGCTGCTTTATTCAGGAATGCATTTCTTGAACTGCTTTAGCCCAATGAAAGCGTGAACAAAAAAATCCATGAGGAAGTTAAATTTTCCCAGCCTTTGAGGTGACTTAAATTTGAAGGTACTCTTGAGAAATAACAACATATGGAGTACCTTTATTTTTTATATAGACACCTAATGTGATTTCTAAGCAGTAAAAGAAAAGCTGTAAATATTAAAGGCCTGTTTGACCTTAGCTGTGACATCCTACCTGGTATCCCCCTAGAGGTCTGGTACCAGCGTCGTGATGGGTACACAGAGCAGTTGAAATGGTGATGGGACAATAATTGTGAAATCTCATGGTGTTACAGACTTATCTCAACTAGGGCAGGTGCGTAGGCTCACCACTACCACACTGCACTTTCTCTAACATCCTCTTGACATCGCTGAACTTTCTGCTCAGAGCTGAGACCATGAAAACACAGATGAGGGAAGATGTCGCTTGCAGTTCCAGACTGGCCCAAGCGTGACAATGCAGACAGAAGAACAGCCAGAGCAGATAGGAGAGGGCACCTAGAAGGGTTGTTGATTTGAGAGAGGTGGGGGCTAGAAATGGAGTGCTGAGGTGAGGAGAACCTGGGACTCAGCAGCGGGAGCAGCGGGTGCAGCGGGACTGGGACAAGCTGTGCAATGAGCTCAAAGCCCAGAGCCAGCTGGGATGGGGAGTGTGACCAGATATCCTCCTGCCGAGCCAGCAGCGCCGGTGGAACAGAGCCTTGCTCCTGGCTGCTGATCACAGCCAAACTCATCTGTCAGCAGATAGTTTTGAAACTTGCTTGCAAAGCGCTCTATGCCTTTCTAGTATCAAACTGCCTCGAGGCTGACACCCTGCTATTGCTATAAATTATTTTGTTAAGTGTAGATTTTATGGAGGCCATACAAAGGATCTAAACTCTTCTGATGATCTCTTAAAGTGCCGGTATAATGCCACATAATTAAATTTCAATGGTCAGTATCTTAGAGTTTGCCATTGTGTATGCACAATGCTCTTTTAAAGAATACTTGGTTCTACCAAACAATTGTTGGGATTGCAAAGGACACAGTAAGTAGAATAAGCAGAACATTGGTCTGCTCAATGCATGTGATCATTTGTTATTGCACAATCAAACACAGTTTGTACAGAAACCTTTCCTCTGACACTGGAAAAATAGAAACATACCAAGATGCATCAGCTTTGCACACAGGAAGCAACAATCTCTCTGTAGGACCCCAGCTTCATCTTTTGGAAAGCATTTAGTAAATGAGGCAAAGGAATATGAAATGGGAGAGCATGATTAAGGCTACTATAGATTTCCCTGGAAAATGTGACTCCACTGTTGTGTTGGTGTGATGGATTTCCTCCATGATGCTAGTTAAGTCATGTGAAGCTAATTTACATGGATTGTTAATGTTTTTCACTCTAAGAATGGTTCTCATTTTGGGAAGCATATTGGATCTGGGCTCAGACATGCAGGAGTCTGGAGCATCCATTCCTGGACACAGACAAAATCACAGGGATTGTAATCTGCATGCACCACCCACCCTGCTGCACTCTGAAACCCACATCTAATGTACCCCAGAGCAGGTGTCCCAAGCAAAACCTTGGTCCCTTTGTGCTTTTACCTCCCACCCAGAAATTAATAATTATGTTCTTGGCAGAGTCTAAAGAGGGTGAGGTAAATACCGTCTTGAATAAAAAGCATAAAATTGGTCTCTAAGCACCTGCTTTTCAAATGAGCTCTGTCCAGCCTGTGTGCTGAATCAAGGTCCTAAGGAAACATAATGAAAGAACTTGGAATCAGACAATTTCTCAAAAATGTAAACATACATCTGTCCATTTTTTAGTGGATAACAATATTTGAAATTATATGCTTTCAAATTTTTGGCTATTGAAAGCCTCCTAAGAAAAGTGGAAGGTGAACGGGAAGGGGAAGAGGAAAACAAAGGTGAAAGAGAAAGGAAAGGGAACACTTTTTCCTAGTTCCCCCCATGAAGTTTGAAAAAGTGACTATGAGCAATCCAGGGAATCATTAGAGAAACAGAAGGAATCCCCAAATTCTTTTATGCTCTTTTGGGAACAAAAGGGCTGCTTTAGGACTTCTTTAAAGCAGGGAGCTAGGAGAATGGTGCTTTTCAGAACTCACCAGACTTGGTAAGGCTTGCTACTATGCATGGATTTTCAAAAACAAACACGCCCGTATACTAAATCCCCAGGGGATTTTCTTTATGTATTCATGCCTTTATCAGCCGATCTTAAGATCAACCAGCGCGTACCAACAGTAGTACTGCCCCTTCAAACACCGGGAAGACAAGAGGAAAGCAACAGGAACTTTTGTTGAGCCAGCGGAATGAATCGGCAGCTGGGACTGGGAAGCAGCGCTTCGTGCATCCCAGTCCAGTTAAGAAAAAGCAACTCCCAGCGGTTCTTTGCGATCAAATTATTATTTCTTAATCGTTCACCTATGAACCGTACCTCTAAAGAGCCCGGAAGGGCTGTCAATAACACACCCCCGGAGAGCGGCGGCGGAGGCCAGCGGCGGCAGCGAGCGGCGGCCCAGCCGGACCCCGGCGGTCCTGCCCCGGCCCCGCGGCTCCACCCCCGCCCGCCCGCCCGCCCGCCCGGGCCAGCGCACAGCGCGGGGCGCAGCCTCACCTGGCGGCGGCGCGGAGCCGGGCCCCGCCGCTGCCCTCCTCGGGTGCTTAAAATAAAGAAAAATTAAAAAGAAAGAAAAACATAAGTCTAGTCATAAGGTAAGAGAATTCTTTTTTTTTCCCCTTAATTGTATTTTAAATTTGAGCGCCGGTAATTGCTGTGTACATGCGCAATTCGCTGGTTCAGTGAGCGCACCGGGCATTGGCGTAGGCGCGGGCAGGACGGAGCGCGGCTGGAGCGGAGTGTGCGGGGAGCGGACGCGCCGGGATGCTCGGCGGCCGCGGCTCCAGGCGGGCTGCACGGAGCAGGACAGCGCTGAGGGGCCGGGCCGGCCCCGGGCTCATGTAGCGTTGGGCTGGAGCCTTGGAAGGTGCACCTGGTGAGGCTGTGCTGTGCGGCTTTCCCTCCCGAGCAGCGCATCGAGGGGTCAGGGAAGGATAACCGCAGCCCGGAGACAGGTTTGGCAATTCCCATCTCTCAGCTGAAAGCTGTTTCGCCTTCGCTCTCAGATACTGCGTGCCTGCTTTCTGTGCATCCCCTTTCCCCTCCTCGAACCCCCGGAATTAATGTGGGTGATACTGTTTTGTAGTCTGAAAGGATGTCGGTCGGGTTTTGTTCTTAAATATCTTCGGTGTTTTTCTTGCATGAACAGTGTGCTGGAAAGGTGGGGGGACACTGAATCTAGTAAGTGTTCTTATTCCAAAATACTACCTTTAGTCACTGTTCAGCTGGAGTAAGACACTTTCAACACAAATGAACTATTTCAGCAAACTGGATTTTAATTTTTACGAAATGAGTGTTAGATCACAAGATAAATTCTTTTAGATTACAATCAATGTGTCCTCCTAAGGGAGAAAACATTTTCTTTACTTTCAGTACATATTGGAAACCATCATGTAGTTTAGAAGTAGCAAGAATATTAATTTGCTTGTTACATAGTTTGATACAATCACTTTCCAAAAGTTAATTCAGCAATTAAGAACATGCACTTTTTTACACTTTGAGTTTGTATATTAGGTAGCCACAAAAAATTGTCTTTGGTTTTACTAGAACCAATGACTTTTTTTAACAAGCTTGTATTTGTTTTCAGAATTGACCCTGTGATAAACTGAACAAGAAGTTGGAAAGTTCTGTAGTAAGGTCATTCAAACATTTTTTTCATTCCTTACCTTTAAAATGTAGTGGATAGAAAGGAAAAAGTAACACAGATGTGCTTTATTCTTTTTCTTGGCATGGGATCTGATCTCGTTTACATATTTCTTCTCCCGGTTGAGATGGATATATGGGAAGTAGTGAAGCTGATGATTCGAAAGTGTGACCTAATTGCGTAATTTAAGTCTTAGGCCTGATTGTTTTGTTTCATAGAGAGCCTGACCATCTTTTGGCTCTCTTTGACTTCAGCTGAAGTTGTAAGTACTCAGAACTTGT
The DNA here is from genome assembly GCA_008694505.1 of Cyanoderma ruficeps. NCBI lineage: Eukaryota > Metazoa > Chordata > Aves > Passeriformes > Timaliidae > Cyanoderma > Cyanoderma ruficeps. The sequence continues at coordinate 1,393,656 of VZDJ01000302.1, forward strand.
AACATTCAGCCTTTTGGGTATCTCAGCCTGGCCCTAAACACAGAAGCACTGGGAAATAGTCCTGACATGTGGAGGATTTCCCAGCGGCTGTAGAAATAATCTTGAAAATCAGCTGTTGTACATTAAATGGGGGGGAAAAAAGGGAATTCCTTTATTGAGTTAAACCACCTCTTGCTGGTTTTCATTGTCCTGGGATTAAAGACTCACATCACTTAATGGGCAGCAGCTTTCTAGCTACCACTAGGAAGTTGTCTAGTCTCTCTAACTCTGCATGTACAGTAGCAAACTTTGGGTATGAAGTGGAAAGATGAGTTTGTGAAAACATTTGCTTTCCCAGTGGAAATTCCCTTGGGATTGCTGTGTGAGTGGCACAGAAATGTTGTTGGCCTCTCAGGAGGAAGCAGCCTTCATCAGCCCTCAATCAGCTGATCCATAGAGTGACCAAGTCCTCATTAATGTATTTGCCTTAACCCCCACTTACTGGCCATCCGTGAAATGGGATAGAAGTCATTACACCCCATAGCCACAGACTTTTTGGAATGTAAGTGGCAAAATAGGGTACTACATGAGCGATAACTCACATGGCTTTGTGCTAGAGCAGCAATGAGAAACTGTGGGTCTCCAGACTGTGTTAAAGCCCTTTGGAGACCTCATCTGCTTGCCTCCTTTCCATCCTCTTTCTTCTAACTGCAGTTCCTCCTGCTGCCAAGTTTGATAGCTGGAGAAATAGCTCTCTACTTCTCCATATTGTCCTCCACATTAGCCCCTTCTGTGAAAGCTTAATTAAACACTCGGAGACACCTTGGGAAGCTTAGCTTTGTTTGTTTGCAGAGCAGGGAGCTAAAACAGGCCAGCACAGCTGAAATGTTGATGTGTACGCAAACCATGGAAGCAGCTTATGGCCTTTCAGGGCATCCTCTGGCTTGCTCAGCTTTCCCAGGATTTCCTTGTGTGGGTGAGTGCCCATTTCTGTACTAGAGGTGGAAAAGGTTGCATGAGTACCTGTGATGTTTTCTCATCTTGATGGAAGTACAAACAGAAAGGGAGATACACACATTGGTATAATCTTCAATAAATGTTGCAGGGGGCGGGGAGAGTTACTCCCTTCTGCATACTCTGTTTTAAACACTTGAAAGTGAATGTTTTTTTGAGGGGAGCCATGATGAAAGAAATGAAGCCACATCTCTGGAGGGATAGAGTTCCAGCTATCAGCATCCCATTGCACTTCTGTTGATCAATTCATAGCCTGGAGGGAAGGGGAAGCAGTGAAACACTTCAGCACCAAACCTAAAGGAAGGAGGAGAGGAAGAGCCCATCCACTCCTACATTTCCCCTTGCTGGCTACTTCCAGTACACCATTCATGAAAGTTGTTAAAACTAATTCCATAGTTGCTCTTCCTCCAGTCCAATGTCTGCTTTCTCTGCAACTGAGATTGGTTGCTGAAAGTCTTCAGGCTCCTGCCTCCCCAGCACGGCTGCCAACAGAGCTCTCCTGCTGCCCTAGTGCTGCAGGGTGTGGCTGTGAAAAGCTATGGCTGGTGGGGATCCAGTAGAGGCAGCTCCCTGTGCAGCAGGGACCATGTCAGGTTGCATCAGTAGCTTGTGTACTCCAGCATCCTGCACCATGCCAGTCAGGCATCTTCATAGAACAAAACTGGAGCAGCATCATCTTGGGATGTTTGTTTTTAACTGAGGCAGTTAACAGTTTGCACACAGCCACCATACCTAAGGGTTTGCTGCTTATTTATGCAGTACTGCAAGGGGTAATGTGCCTTCCTTGAGTACTGGACCTGTTCCTCAAATACAGTGGGGAGGACAGACAGTAAGGAGAGGGAGTGACCAGGACCCCCGAGGCAGCAAAAGACCATGTATTGAGGGACTGACTCGGGCTGCAGGCTTTGACAGGGTACTTGTGGTAACCCGTGGAGAAAAGAGATGCCACACAGACTGCAGCAGTGCTGTCCACAGAGGAGCAGGCAGTTTGGTCCATGTCTCTGCAGGGAGGTGGATCACATCTACATGCTTCCCTGCTAGGGTCTGGATGCCGAACCCCTGAGACTCTTACCGATGAATGCAGGTTATCCAGTTGTATCCAAACATTTCTCCCCATTTCTAAAAACAAACCAAACCAAGAGAGGACATGTGGGGACTGTGCCCAGGGTATCAAATTGTTGGACTGTCAGTGTTTTGGCTGTATCTAATGTCTCATTATTGAAGGTTTTGTTTTGTTTTGATTTTGGTCTGGAATGCAGGTGCTTTCAGCCTCTTGACAATCCACAATGCAGTTGCTCTGGCTAACAGATTGAAGACCAGGTGCTGGGAGTCTGAAGGGCTTTTAGTGTTGCATAGGAGCCCATGTATAGATCGTGTCACTTAGCAAACATTAGCGGCAGCAGTCAGATGAGAAGCCTGATAGCAGCAAACTGTGAGGTGCTGTGCTGTGAGGGTCAAGAGGGGACAACCTCACCTTGCAGTCCTGCTGAAATTCCAGTTTAACCACTGAGGTATGAAAATTGTGCAAAGATGGAAAAGTGGGAGCAAGCTTAAACTCAGCTTTATTTTAGTGTCTAGAAGCAATACTGAAACGGTGTGGATTTTTAAATTACTTTGGCAGTTAACACACGTATTTGTGTGCTGCCTTCCCATCCCTCCCCATGAGAATCAGACTTTAGAAGCAGTTCCTGTAGACATGAAAAACAGAAGTATTGTCAAGTATCTTCTCTGAAAGTTGGCTTGTCATATCTAAGACATGTAGTTTCCCTGTACTAAAGCTGAGGCAGAATGAAATGCTGAACGTTGCTTTATTTTCCCAGAGGGGCCAAGCTGGTTATTTCCCATTGCTAGCACTCCTGCAAGGCAGTGACAGGGCCAGCATGCTTTCTTCTCTTGCTCAGCTTCACGACTGGCATTTTTTGTTTCAGTTTAACAGGTATTTGTAGTTTTTTTCAGTGGCTTTCTCGGCAGTGTTCCCCAGTAGACTCTCAGGTAATCACGTGGAGCCATGTGTGGCCAGTGCATTGTTTTGCACTCTGCTCAGCAGCCTGCCTGGTGTGTACTGCCTGGAGCAACTGCTGGGTGAAAATCACATGTGCAGGCCTAGGAATTACAAATCATAGACAGTTTTATAAGCATCTCCAGGCTCTTGATTTAAAAAAAAAAAAAAAAAGCTTAAGATTAAAGGCTCAAGATTAAAAAAGTAAAAAACCCACCTGTCTTCTGGGTTTTTTAATTTATAGGGGTCACCTTAAAATTTTTCAGTGGGACAAGGGAGGCTGGAAACACTCTCCTATGTTTGTGACTGTGGAAGATGGGTCTTTTAGAGCACCACCAGATTCGGCTACACTGTTCTGCCATGGCAAAGAGTGTTTTTGTGGAAGGGTACATACTATCCCTTTAAAAATGTAGCCTGGGGAAGATGAGGAAGCATTTTCTTGGCTGAAACATTTGCATGAAGCAGTGTGATAGAGCAGCCAGGGCATGCTAATAAAGTTCCTTCTTCAGTGTGAAAAGTGCATGCTTTGTGAGTGACAGTGTGTCTTTTTTTTACCTTTTGACATTCTAACTTGACCAATAATGAGGCATCCACCAGCATGCTTTTCAGTCCTTTCCAAAGAGCTGTCACAACTAAAGAGACTTTTTTTTGAGAATAATCTGTGACCCGGCAAGGTTGGCTGCAATGTTTGTTTGTTTTTCTCTCTACCGCTGGTTCCTACTATTCTCTTACTCCCACATCCTATCCGGGTCTTGTTTTCAAATACATTCTTCAGCCTTCTTCTTCCCTACCTACTGCATCCTGTGTTCTGCTTTCTGACTTCCTTCTCTTATAGCTTTTCTTTCCAGTTCCTTTTGGTTCTGGTTCCCCAGGAACAAGGAGTGAAACATTAACAGTTGCCGAGTACTGAGTTAATCTGGCTTTTGCTAGGAGTGTAGAGTTCAGGTGAGGGCTCTGGGAGACATCCTTTGTGTATGCCATTGTGCCCCGGGGCCCTTGGCACCACTTCATTGCTGCAGTAGCAGAGAGGAATGTATAAATATATCTGTGCTCCATCTGTTATCATCTACAATCCAAAGTGTAAGATAAAAATATTGATAAAGGTTGATCTTTGCTAAGATATGGATGTTCTGTTTACTGCAAGATAATTACCAGGTGTTAATTGCTCTGCTATTTCCACCTGATGAGTGTCTCAGTTATAAAAAGGAAGCAGAAAAGCTTCAGACTTAGTGTAAGCAAAGCAAGTGGATTTGAACTCTTTTGTGTCTTGATAGAGGATATGGGAACTGTAGGTGCTGTGACAGCAGTTTGGAAAATACGTTTTTTTCACAGTAAATTCAGTGTGCATACCTGTATCTTTCTAAGTCAGACCGCTGCTTTTACAATAAGGCTCTTAGATTGATCGGGGATACCCCCCTGTGTTATCTGTACTTCTTTGTCAATTGAGGATCACCATCCTCATAAATCTGTGCTTAGAACATGTGCAGGAACTTCCTATGTTGATGTCAACATATCCTGAATATAAATCACAGGTATAAAATAGTTACGTTACTCCATGTTGCATGGCTAAGGCTGGGTAAGGTATGTCTTTGTTACCTTTCTGAGGAGATATCTGATTTGTATATGGCGAGCTTTATTTTGTCCGAAAACTGCTTTAGAGACCATACAGAGAAGAGCATTTTCCAGATGAGGTCAGCTGCAGCCAAAGGTTTGACTAGTCGGATCCTTGTAGTCCACAATATCTACTAAATGGAAATGTAGAAGAAGAAACCTTTTAACATAATAGTCACTGTGCTGGAAAATTTATCTTCCTGCTAATTTCATATGCCTGTGATGCCCAGATGGTTATCAGTTGTGTGCTACTGTAATCTCCTGTCCTGCTGGTTTATTTGTAACCAGGATTGGTCTGTTTATGTGTGGCTGCTTATGGCAATTAGTTTAAAGCTTTTACCTTATTTTACATGTTTTTCTCTATGCAAGACATAAGGAGGAATCCACCTTGTAAAACAAATTTGGTATAAATGTATTAGTGAGTAGATAATACCTGTCCTGTTAGGATGTTATATACTTTTAACAACAACATCCTAACAGACAAATAAATGTGAAGAAATCAAAACCTGATGTATTTATTATCTATACACGTATAAAATTTTACTGTGTTTCAGATTTCTAGATGATTTTATGTATTTTTAATTTAACCTTTGTAATTCAAAATACTTGGTTTGGGAATATAACTTTAGTAGATAGTTATTTCTTGAAGGCTGCCATTAATAAATGAAAACAAAGGTTATTTTAGAAACAGAGAGATGCACACAGAGACATATACATATATCTAAAATACGGATAGATTTTTTTTTTTAGTCTAATGCCTCTCTTCTTACTTGTTTCAGGTTGAAGAAACTTCTTGAGCAGGAGAAGATCTATCAAGCCAGGAAGGAGAAGGAGCATACAAAGAGAATCAATAAACTAAGAGAAGAACTAGTCAAGCTCAAATCATTTGCACTCATGCTGGTGGATGAAAGACAAATGCATATTGAACAACTTGGTCAACAGAGCCAGAAAATACAGGACTTAACCCAAAAACTAAAGGAAGAAGAAGAAAAGCTTAAAATTATTAGTGCAAAAACGAAAGAAGATGGACAAAAACTGATGAAATTAGAGGCAGAACTTGAACACAAAACATCATTATTTTGTCAAGAACATGAGGAGATGACTACTAAACTGGCTAATCAAGAGTCACATAATAGACAGCTAAGGCTCAAGCTAGTGGGGTTGACTCGCAGAATAGAGGAGCTAGAAGAAACGAACAAAAATCTTCAAAAAGCTGAGGAGGAACTTCAAGAACTAAGAGATAAAATAGCGAAAGGGGAATGTGGGAACTCTAGCTTAATGGCAGAAGTGGAAAACCTCCGTAAGCACGTGCTTGAAATGGAGGGGAAAGATGAAGAGATCACAAAAACTGAATCCCAGTGCAAAGAGCTGAAAAATAAACTGCAAGAGGAAGAGCATCATAGCAAAGAGTTGAAACTTGAAGTGGAAAAACTGCAGAAAAGAATGTCAGAATTAGAGAAGCTGGAAGAGGCTTTCAGTAAAAGTAAGTCGGAATGCACTCAGCTACACTTAAACTTGGAAAAAGAAAAAAATTTGACTAAGGATTTGATAAATGAGTTGGAAGTGGTGAAGACTCGAGTGAAGGACCTTGAGACATCCGAAAGCAAATTGGAAAAGGCTGAAATAAGCTTAAAAGATGACCTTACAAAGCTGAAGTCGTTTACTGTAATGTTGGTTGATGAGCGAAAAAATATGATGGAAAAAATAAAACAGGAGGAAAAAAAGGTTGAGGGCCTAAATAAGAATTTTAAAGTTGAACAAGGGAAAGTTATGGATGTAACAGAGAAATTGATAGAAGAAAGTAAGAAATTTTTGAAACTGAAATCTGAAATGGAGGAAAAAGTATCTAGTTTGACAAAGGAAAGGGATGAGTTAATTGGCAAACTGAGAAGTGAAGAAGAAAAATCATCTGAATTAAGCTGTAGAGTTGACCTGTTAAAGAAAAGAATTGATGGTATGGAGGAAGTAGAAAGAGAAATTACAAGAGGTCGAACTAGGAAAGGAGCAGAGCATGGTTGTCATGAGGACAACAAGATTAAGGAACTTACCATTGAAATCGAAAGATTGAAAAAACGTCTCAAACAACTGGAAGTGGTTGAAGGAGATTTGATGAAGACTGAAGATGAGTATGATCAGCTAGAGCAGAAATTTAGGACTGAGCAGGATAAAGCTAATTTTCTTTCTCAACAGTTGGAGGAGATGAAACTCCAGATTGCCAAAACGAAAGCAATAGAAAAAGGTGAAGTAGTGAGCCAGGAGGCAGAGTTGAGGCACAGGTTTCGTCTGGAAGAGGCCAAAAGCAGAGATTTAAAAGCCGAAGTTCAAGCACTTAAGGAAAAAATCCATGAGCTCATGAACAAAGAAGACCAGCTTTCTCAGCTCCAAGTCGATTATTCAGTTCTACAGCAAAGGTTTATGGAAGAGGAAAACAAAAATAAGAGCATGGGGCAGGAAGTTCTGAACCTGACAAGAGAGCTGGAGCTTTCTAAGCGTTACAGCCGCGCTCTGAGGCCCAGCATGAATGGGAGAAGAATGGTTGATGTTCCTGTGACGTCCACCGGCGTGCAGACAGATGCTTTAAGCAATGAAGCAGCAGAAGAAGAAACTCCAGCAGTGTTTATAAGGAAATCCTTCCAGGAGGAGAATCATATCATGAGCAATCTGCGACAGGTAGGTCTGAAAAAGCCCATGGAGCGTTCTTCAGTGCTTGAGAGATACCCTCCAGCGGCAAATGAGCTTGCTATGAGGAAATCCTGGATACCATGGATGAAAAAGAGGGAAGCTGGGGCTCAGACAACTCCTGATAAAGGAGCCCGAACCCACAGTAATCCAGCACATCCCGGGGAGGTTGTGCTTTCACCAAAGCAGGGTCAACCTCTTCATATTCGGGTGACACCAGACCATGAGAACAGTACAGCAACTTTGGAGATAACCAGTCCATCTGCGGAGGAATTTTTTTCAAGTACCACCGTCATTCCTACATTGGGAAATCAGAAGCCACGAATAACCATTATTCCCTCTCCAACTGTTATGCCACAGAAAGGAAAAGGCAGTGAAAGTCCCATGGGCCCAGGGGATCGTTCCATGTCTCCAGTCACTATTACAACATTCTCCAGGGAAAAGTCCCCAGAGGGAGGGAGAGCACCCTTCGCTGACAGGCCTGCATCGCCAATTCAGATTATGACAGTATCGACATCTGCAGCACCAGCGGAAATCTCTGTCTCTCCACAGTCACAAGATATGACCATGGGAAGGGCTGTCTTCAAAGTCACGCCAGAAAAGCAAACCGTCCCAACTCCAATCCGCAAGTACAACGCAAATGCCAACATTATTACAACAGAAGACAACAAAATCCACATCCACTTGGGTTCCCAGTTTAAACGTTCTCCCGGTGCGGCGCCAGACGGTGCGAGCCCTGTGATAACAGTCCGGCCCATGAACATGGCAGCAGAGAAAGAGGTGGTAACTGGTACTGTCCTTCGATCACCTCGTAGCAGCCTGTCCCCACGACCTGCAGCCAGCAAGGTGACAAGTACTATCACCATCACGCCTGTTACAACATCTTCCACACGAGGAACACAATCAGTGGTAAGAAGTGTAGTCTCATGGTGTGGTCTTCATGGCAAGGAGAAGGACAAACCTAGGTTGGGTTTGAGGCACCAGCAGGGAAAATGGGAGGGGTGAAGAGAAACTATTGTCTTCACTACACTTCTTTCAGGCTCAAGCTTAATCATAAAATCAGAATTTGCTCAGTTCATGTATTTTTGTACCTCTGTTAGATGCTAGTATACTTTTGGTATTATCTCCCAAAGCAGTTAACTTCCAGAGGAAGTCCCTTCAAAGTTATTTTCATAATGGCTACCCAGTAAAATTACAAGTAAGAGACAGAGGGACAAAGAATGATGGGGATGACAGCAGGAAACTGTATTTTTATTTTCTATGAGTGCAATTTCTGAATTTTGAAAATACACCAAATTTTTCTTTGGCCCAGCTGGTAGGTCTTTAGACTCTAATTATGCAGGCTGGCATTACTTCAATATAATCCCACGATCCCCATATAATTAAGTTCATATCTGTTATATTACTGAATTCCAAAGGAATAAATAAGCAGACATCTTATCATTGCTAACAGCTCTTTCTGTTTCTCTGAACTTCTGTAAGCACTGTATTACAATTGAGCTTCCTGTAGCATAATTTTTTTGCTTTCTCTTTGGGGTTCTGTGGTGGTACCCCAGCTTCTTTTTCATACTGAAAGAGTCCTCCCCTCTGTCTTTAACCATAGTGGGCAGTATTTATTGGTAGTCCTCCCCCAGTTTATTTTTGGACGTATGTTTTTATTGCTTTAGTTGGAAATACCCTGGGAAACAAGAATTTAACCAAAACAGAAAACCATTAGTACTGTATTAGTCCAAAACCTTAGCCAGACAGAGTCTGCAACAGATGCTTAGGGGAAGATTATTTTGAGTGGGTAAACACACAGTAATGTTTCCCTCAGTGTCTGTTCCCAGTTTTTGGCAATAGGTGGGTATGTCTCTCTGAACCAGAGCCTGTAGCCACATCTTTGTCTTTAATAGATCATGGCAGAGTTTTCTTCTATTTATTCTTTTAATTGCTTTTTGAACTCACACTGTTGTTTCCACAACATCAGGAGGCAGTGAATTCTGTTGTGGGCCTTGGGAAAACCTCTTTTGTTTGATGCCTTCTATGCAACACCTTCATTGGTTACAGCCTTTTTCTTGTATCTTGACAAATACTGAATAGTCATCCCCTACCCATTTTTGTCCATGCTACTCCGGAGACAGCAGAACCCTACAACATGCCTCGTCAGCCATCTCTTCCCAAGCTGGAATGTTGAAGTGTATTTAGAAAGATACACTTTCACACTTTTGGAGAGAAGCTGCCATTCCCTTTTAAGGCTTCTGAATTATGAAAACTTGCATTTATCACATAGATCTGTTTGGGATTGCACACACGCTTGCTTTCTCTTCCCATGTATAGAATGTATTGTAGATACTTTATTATACAGTGTTTCTCTACATATTAGAGGCAGCTATTCATTTTTTAAAGTCTTGAATTAATTTACAAACTCCTTTGTCTCTCAGAAGCCTGGAAAACTGGGTTTTTTAAACTTTTCTTTTTAACTAGATGTCTGTCTCTACTGTGATGATGCAGCGAACCATAGCAGACAAAACTTTTTTGGTTTTTTTTTCTGGCTAAAAACTGGCTTCTTTCTTCACTTTATCCTCCCTGATTTGGAATGTAAGGAAAATAGTTCAGCCATAAGATTTACTTTATCTTATGCTTCCCTTTGTTTTTTAATGTCCCTAGTCAGCTGAGCGGGCAACTTCAAACAAGCTCAAATATGTCTTTTCCTCCCCAGCCTCTTGAAAAAAAGAAAGTGTATTCACCATCTGTTTTGCAAATGACAACTTTACAAACACACTTCACTGTCCCTAGTCAGAAAACCCAAGCTGTGATCATTTACTCAGTAACCCTAGACGAAACCAACAGATACAATTTTGAGGGTTTTAGTTAATAAAATTGAACAAGATGAACTGATGCATAGCTGCTTTCTTAGCTCACTGCTTTTAATTTTTGTCTTAACTCTTCTCACACAAGATGCTTTGTACAATGTATGCCTTTTCTATGGCAGCCTATAGATTTGGATAGTTCCCATAGAAACAGAAAAAATGGTGTTTAGTCCTCCTTAGCTTGATTAAAGTCAAACTCATGCCCAGGAAAATACTTGGGCTATCCTAGCAGACCTAGGATATGATTTTTTTATTGCAAACGGACCACAAAGACCAAAGGATATGGAGACCAAAAAGAGCCTGCTTGATAGTCTTCCCTTAGCACACTGGCCCAGATTTCTGTTCTCAGGACAGTTAATAGAGTTTGCAGAAAAAATCCCACAAAATAAACCCAAGTATTCTTTGTGAAAAGAACCAAAACAGTGATGCCTGCATCCTGTTTTTTGATATAGGCTGTACATTTGGTTATAGGATTGCTGGTGAACATGGATCTTCTTTGGCTACAAGGATGGGTGTCAGTCCTATAATCACTTAATCCTTGTGCTTTCCACCTCCTACAAGCCTGGCATTGAGTGCCAACTGTTTCTGCTGCCAGGGTACACAGTGACTCCAGTGCCATGCAAATCTGCAGAGAGCAGAGGGAATCCCGGCTGCAGCAGAGCCAGCCCGATGGCACAGCACCAACCATGCGGAGTGTTCTGTGCCCACGGCAGGAGGGCCCAGCTGAGAAGCTGTTGGGTGCCAGAGTGAACAGGATAAGTGTTTGTGCAGCTGTGAGGCCACTTGCAATTGGACAGCACTTAGTTTGAGATTGGCATCTAAATGTAGCTCTTTATAGGTGTCTCTGTGCTCTAAGCTGCTGCTAGAGCTCCTGGAGGTGCAGGAGGCAGCTCACTTGCCTGTCAGAGGTGTTGTGGTGCTGGCTGTGTGCCTATGGCAACTGAGACATGTGTGAGGCTGGGAGGGATAACAGACCTGTACCTTTCTGCAGTGGCAGCTATGGGACACCTCAGATGGCATGAGATGCCTCAGTGTGGGCAGCTGTAGTCTGTAGTCATCAGTCCCCATGTCAGCACTGAGGCCTGTGTGCTGGCTCTGTGGTGGCTGGGGGGAGATCCAGTTGAGACAGGGCTAGCTTCTGTGTGAGCTGAATTGCCCACTGACTCTGCTGACTAGATCTCAAGTCCCACCCTTTCAGGATAAAGTTACCTAAACATACTTTATTTTAGTGCCATTTCCAGTGCTGTGAAGTAGTCTGCCTACCTTCCAACTGTTTTACCAGAAGCTTTAGGTCTCCTTATGTCATCTGTCTTGTCTACCAGCCCTGTGTACATTGCTTGAGTAGCCCAGGGCATTTCAAATTGCACAAGGTGTCTGTTGGCCACTGAACTGAACCATTTCTGTCCAGGGCAAGATGGGACCTGATTGGATTGAGAACAAATGCTGAGAAAGCACTTTTGTAATTAAAATATTCCAGAAGCCAGGGTGCTTGTGAAAGCATTCTCTCTGTGTGTCAATAAAATGCACCAAGGAGGATCTGCTACAAGCTATTCAAATATACCACATGTTCTGTATGCTAAGTTTACTTTTTTTCTCTTTAATGGGACTGCCCAACCTTACTGCAACTTCACAGGTTAATACACCTGTGTCTGCTGTGAGAGCTGATTATGACTCCACCATAGCAGTTGCATGATCTCACTCTCAGTAATGTCTTGTGTAACCTCACTGGATCCCTGTTCCAGCACAATGTCTTGCCTTCCCAGCTCAGATCCAGCTTGCATCACCCAGTGTCCCATGGGGCCGCATCTCAGGCACTCCATTCCATCTGTGTAAGGGTTGGTTTCTGGTTGGAGCCACATTCCTGGATCAGCCAGAAGACAGCAGCCTACAGACAAACAGGGCTGGAAGGAATGGTTTTGAGTTCTTGGAAGAAACGACAGAGAGACAGGCAGTCGTTCTCTGCCACAGATGCTACAGACGCAGACTGGATGTGTTCTCTGCTTGCTGCCCCTTCCTGCGCCCAAGGGCACAGCCGGCTGGGGAGGCACCTTTGTGCCATCTCACTTGGCAAACACAAAATGCTTTTGCAGCTGCCTGTGAAGCAGGCATTAGCTTCCAAACGATCATCACGTTAGTATGCCGGAATGAAGGCAACTGAGAAATTTAAAGCAAGTTAGAGTTCTTTTCAAAGTGCTTTTGAGTGATTTAGGCTTGAAATGAGTAACTTGAAAGCCCCAAATCCTTAGTTAATAATTTACATGTGAATAAAGCTGAAGAAATGCCTGAGATTCCAGCTACTCCATTTGATTGCCTCATGTTTACACACTGTGGAACTCTTTCAGGGAGTACAAGATGTTTGTCATTTGGGTTCCCTGGGATGTTGACATATTTTCCAAAGCTGATGGAATGCATTTGCATGTTTTGCCCTACAGAATTGTATGGGTCTAACTTGTTTTGACATCTACATGTGAGTTCCATATTAGCCTTTAGACTGCTATTGTAAATGTTGCTTTTAGTTATTGAAAATGGCTTCCTTCCTGTCAGGCAGACAGCATTCAAGTTTTCCAATTGTGATTTTTTTTGAGTGTACACATGGGGTTTTGAACTGTTCTTAGAAGATTAAGGAATGGTTTTCCTTTGCATGCTCAGGATGCAGACAGAAAGCTCTGATGCCACCGACTGAAAAACATTTGTAGAGCATTTTTAAGTAAATGTGCAAATGTATGTTGCAGCTGACATGGGCTCCCAGTCCAGTCTATTTCAGCAGTTTAGTTTTATTTTGCTTATAAGTCATAAGTTGCAGAGTTTAGCAGGTGGGTCTGGCTTAGGAGAATTGTTGTCTTTTGTGAGATCAAAGTCTTTATCCGTAATCCAAACAGAAATGTCAGTCACATAAGAAATTCAGCCGAGACACTGAAGTTGTCACCATTATCATTTATGTCTGTATTGCACACTGCAGGAGATAAAGCCCATTTTCCTTTCAGAATTGTCATGTTTATAAGTATTTTCTTTAAGCCATCGTTCGTATGGGGTAGCTCCAGTTTTGACCTTGAAGAGTACACCCATCATTATCTGGCCAAGAGAGACAGAAAATAGCAGTTGTCCTTTTGAGTCTTTTCATCCTATCCAAGTACTCCTTGTGCATTTACACACAAAGAGATTTGTGTGAGGTTTGGTTGCTTAAGCATATGTGCTGATTGCAGTTTCAAAGCTATGGGATTGCTTTGGCCTGGTCTCCAGCTGGGGCTCCAGAAGGGCACAGGAGATGAGTTGGGTCTGCCAGCCCCAAGCCAACCACGTAGGTTCTTTGTTTTTTTAATACTGAAGTACTCAAACTTGAGAATAAGTGTGCTTGCTAGGCTGTTGTGCAGGGTAGAAGACTGGCAGAGATAGTAAAATGACCATGTCCACACTGCTTTGAGGTATCCTTGGAAATCTGGGTTAGCAGCTTCACCCTCACCACAGTTTCTCAAGTCATGATTAGGGCTTGGAAGGGGAGAGCCCTTTCTCACATCCCTCCTGCCACAGCCACAGGAAAAGGAAATCCAAATCTTTTCTCTGTCTCTTTCTCTCCCAGCTCCCTGCTCTTCCAAGTGCAGAAATAAGTGGCCCCAGCCATGAGCTCAGCATACTTTGAGAAGTAAAATTCAATTTTATTTATAATGCTGAGTGATCATGCCCCTGCTCCTAAAATTTGGCAGTTACCCTGGGTTTATCATTAGCCTCACCTGACTATGCTGTTCTGAGGGCCTGTGCTACTGTCTATACAAGATGCTAATATTGTACCTGTCTTGACAGCCAAGCCAGTGTTGCAGTAGCCTCTAAGGCCATCCTGCACTGTGTCATGCTGTAGAATGGGAGATTTACAGATTCCCATCCTTATGACATTTTGATTCAAAACACTGGGCCTCAGCTCTGGGAAACTCGTTTGATCCCAACTGTGCCTTTGGCCCTACTCTAGCAGTATGTGCCATGCCCGGATTCCAAATGTGAATATTACTTTGCTAATAGGTATGATTTGGGACGTTGTTTGAGAGGTAAATGAAGAACCAAGGAAAAGTGTAAGATGAGCATGTATGAGGAGAAGTCCTTAATTCACAGCATTTTTCTCTGTTTCTCTGTTTTGCAGACAGGACAGGATGGGTCATCCCCGAGACCTACACCCACCCGCATTCCTGTGTCAAAAGGTATGAAAGCAGGAAAGCCAGTAGTGGCAGCCCCAGGAGCAGGAAATGTGACAAAATTCGAGCCTCGTGCTGAGACTCAGTCTATGAAAATAGAACTGAAGAAATCTTCAGCCAGCAGCTCTGCCTCCCTGGGCGGAGGTCAGGGCTGATGGCAGTGGCTCAGGGGGTACGTTCTGCAGGTTTTACTGCTGCCATGGAAGTCAGCTCCCCTGTCTGTGTAGTTGTTCACGTTTGCCTGTACTAATGAAGTCCTGCAGCTGTCACTTAACAACAAACTAATAAGTGTGTGCACTGACTACTTAAATAACAAAGTCCTTTTGTTCTCTCACTCAAGTTAAAAAAAAAAGAAAAAAAAAGCTGTCAAAAAGGCAATTTTATGCCAGGAGGATTTTCAGTCTAGGAAGTGAGAATGGGGTAACTGCACTAGGTTATTAATCTCATTCAGGAATTCTTAATGATAGACTTGGTCACTTATTAGTAGATCAAAGGAAGCTTGGTCACTTTTACTGGATGGTTTTCCACCTTAATAGATCACTTTCCACCTTTGCTGCTGCATGGTCTGCTTTCCTTCCTGCCTTGATCACATTATTGAAATGCCACATGGCCTAGGGAAGCAATGCCAGAAGACTTGCCATGCGTACTTGAGGTCCTGTTTTAATGAAAGCCAGTACCTCGTGTGTGGGAGGCAAAGAGAGGAAGGATGGGCACCATGTGACCATGTGGCCTTCTCTCTAGAAGCCTCCCATCAAAATCACTATTTCTCAGAGGTGAGCTGCTTTCTCAAGATAGTTACTAAATTCAGGGGCATAGGGATGTTGCACAATGTTTGGCAGCAATTTAATTCTTCCAGAGAGAGTTAACACTTGTAGATAAACTTAGAACCAGGTCCCTGCCTTACACACACTGGAATACTACCAGCTCAGGACTCAGATGAAGGCTTGTGAGCCAGAAGGTTTAGTCTTCAGCGAAAGCTTGAAAAACATTGTCTGGCAAAAATCAATACAATCCATTTGTGCCTGCTCCAAAGACCACTAAAGGCTATGAAGCAACTCATTCCATTGACCTGACTAGGTTTTCAATTTTCCTGGTTGGGTCTTACATTTAAACCTTACTTGCCAAGCGTCCTTATGTCTTAGAGGGTAGGTCAGCACAGACTGCTGGTGGCAGGACTTGCTATCTAAAGGCACAGACAGTGAAAGACAGAGGGTTTGGTAAGGAAATTACTCTCAGTTTTCAGTTGTTAAAATATTCTGTCATAAAATGCAGACTGCCTTAAAATACCATGGTGATTCATCATTTTTCTTTCCCTCTTTGTGATTTCCTCATCTGTATGTTTTGCATTTTTTAAGCATGTTCTAAGGAATTTTTCCAGCATGAAAATAGTGTGGATGCTGATGATTGTTATGATTGTTTATTTAATAACAGTAGAGTTATTAAAGGACATTTCCATTAAGTGATCAATTTTCACAGAAGAAAGTCACAACCAAAAGAAATGAAGCTGAGCAGACCAATAAGTGATGGGTTTAAAGTGTATAATGCTTCAACCACCTCAGCAAACTGTGAAGGGCCCAGCGGTTAAAACAGAAGGCAAGGTGGGAAGACCACCAATAAATTATAAACAAAATTCTTGGAAAGGAAAATGCACCAGTGGTTGAAATATGAAATTTGGCCTGGGAGAAGATATTTGATGGAAGACTCCGTCCATGAAGGTCAAGAAAATTATATTCAACCCAAGCAATGTTTAGTTTTCTGTCTGCTTTACATTGCTCTAGAAATTCAGATCCAGATATGACAATTACCCCATTGTAAAGCTGGCTTTTACTATTCACATGAAGGGCATTTTTTCTTTGCCACATAAAAAAAACCCCCAAAACTAGGTTTTGTTTTTTCACTTGTGTAGCACCTAAAATGCCTGTTAATTTTAAAGTTCTGGTTCCTATGACATCCAAAAATCAGATTAGTATTAGTAGTATTTTTTCATAACTCCTATTCCCAGTACTTCACATAAAACTTGGAAACTGGAATTAGCAAGAAATGTGAATTACTATGTCAGAAATACATCAGATCCTCTCAAGTAAATCTTATCACTTAAAAGCCTCAGTATGTCAACAAATTGTTGCTGAGATCTTACTGTTCTTACTGTAACACAGACTTTTAAACAGATATTTAAAGGAAAAAAAGGGTTTTTTTTCTGGATATTCACTCTAAATACTGTTACTGAAGGAAGTTGTAAGGTCAAACCAGTCAAATAATATTGCAAACATGATCCCCAAGCTAAGGTGGCTTGATACAGCTGCCTTAAGCCTTCTTGTGTCAAAGAAACTTAGTTCCTTAGTTAACTGTCGCCATACTCAATATTCCACGTGTGCCTGTGGTTGAAAATTTTGTTTTTGTTTGATGTCTAAGAAACCAATTCACCTGAAAAAACAAGCCAGCCTCACAGTACTTGAAATCTAGGGCACACAAACTGGCACAGCTAGAGCCCGACTGCAGGCACAGGCTGGGAGTTGCTCCTGTAGAGTCAGTAGGATTTGATGAGACAGACTTCAGAAATTCCAGAGAGGTCAGACTTGGGATCCTGTTATTTTTCCCCAGGGGATGCACATCAAAAACAGACTTTTGCTCTGCAGCAGAAGTCTAAAGAGTTGGAATCAGGCAGCTGGTTAAACTGTTAGCTAAAAACAAGTATTTAATTATACTCAAAATTTTTGACTGTTTTAATTGACCTCACATTCTTGTTTCCTAAAGGTGGAAGAAGGGTAAGATGAAGAGAAAAGAAAGCCTATAGTTCAGAAGTCTTAAAAGTTCAAGCCTAATTATTTGTATGACATTGAAATTTCCTCTGAATCTGAAGACACTTATGTTTAGTGACTACAGTAAGATTCTCCATTCAGTAGGTCAGCTCCAAAAGGCAGTTTAAACAGCCAAATCTAAAAACAGTCTTTAAGCCCAAGAGTATTCTGGAAGATCTTCTTGATATTCTTCCACAGCCCTTGTCTAGTCAGTGTTTCTGTTATGACTTAAATGTAGCACTGCAGCCTCTGTACCTCACTGAGATCTATAATGAAGGTATTCTTGTATTTCCTCTGAGGCTTTTAAGTCAAGCCGCGATTTCACGGTCACTTAAAGTCAGGCTATAACTCCACACTGGACTGAAAAGCTGTAGTCCTGTCTTTGTCACGTCCAGCCAAGAAAGTACTCAGTGACTATGTGGTTGTCCTTTGAGCTGGCACAACTGTTTGAACTTAACTGGGGAGCTGATCTGAATTAAAAGGAATCTGGCAAGAAAGTGTAAAGGCTGGCTTTAACGTAACTTAGTGCCAGGCTCACAGGCCAGAAAAAGAAAGAAGGAGGGCATAGGAAACCAGTTGGTGTTTTAAAGTGACTGTAGGATCATGAATGCCTTCTAGTAGATCAAATGCCACACAAACGCAGGGGTAGTGCTGCTTATTGTGAAAAGCTTTTGATTGAAACCTTTTTTTAAAGGTAGGAGACAGGTTCCCCTTCTCAACAGTATCTGAGGAGACTTAAACCCACATCAGCTGCAGGCAGGTTCACTAGTGGCACTGACAGCTGAGGGGGACGAAGGTGGCATTCTCATTCCCTCCGGGAAAGGCTGTGCCGTTCTGCATGGAATGCTTCAGTATTCACTGAGCAGAAACAAGAGAGTGGTTGAGGGGTCAGGATATTGAACTAGGAGGGAGTCCCCCCACATTTGTGTCCCTGTTCCAAAGACTGCCTTTGAGCCTGGCCCTTTTGAAAAGGAGGCTTATAAGATGAAGTGTCTGTGTTCATCCATCTTTCCATCTCTCCTTCCCTAATGAATAACACCAAACACACCAACCAATTTCATCCAAACCTGACAAAGCAATAGGGGTCTCCAGAATAAGAAGTTGTTCCAGTTTAATGAAAAGGACGGTAGAGAAGAGGAGCAAGACTTTAGCAGTGCCTCACTGTGTGGAAGAGTAGGGGATGAGCTCACCTTCATACAGCATCAAAGAATGAACACAGGAGTGATGTCAAGGACAAGCTTTGTTCAGGCCTCAGAATTTACTAGGCACCAAAGAATTAAACTCTTAACTCATCAATCCAAAGGAAAACATTAGGGCTTTATTTACAAGGTTTTCATGTATTCTGCATTACTGGATTATAATGTGTAAACTAAGTGATCATTTGGAATCACTCATCCTCATGTCCTCATGCTTTCTCTCTCTTACCTTTTTTCTCAGTAATTTTGTGGTTTTTTTGTGGGTTTTTTTTTGGGTTTTTTTTGGTTTTTGTTTGTTTGTTTGTTTGTTTTTTTGGTTTTGGGGTTTTTTTGTGTAAAAAAGTGGAACAATTTGAGTAGCAGAATCTTAATGATAGTTACAATGCTTTGTCAGGAACTAAGATGACTGACCAGTCTTTGTACATTTGGTCTATTCAATGTCAGCTGGAGAGAAGCCCTGTTTTGGCTGATGACACAGCCATGTAAGCGGTTGTGATAACTCAACTCAAGCCCAGCAGTAGTAACATAGCTTAGAACTAGCAGTAAGGTGGAGAGGGGGAAGAGCAGGGAAAATGCCAGCCCATTCATGAGAGGCACACATGGACTGAGAAGGTGCATCCTCTGTTCTCCAGATGATCTCTCTGATTTTAAGTGTAGTTCCTAAGAAGTTTTCTACCATGTTCCCTAAGTTAGATCCCATCACCAGACTTACTGCTACATAGGGGTATTGCTAATGTAGTCTTAGTAGATCAATACAATAGAGTGTGACTGAAAAAGAAGGAGCACAGAGCTTCCACTTTAATGCCTAGGGGGATTTCACTCAGATTAGTAAACATCCTAAGCAAATGGTAGAAGAAAAATAAAGATTTTGATTTACTTTGCTCACCTTTTTTGCTTTTGTGACACCCATTAGTGTGATTTTTCAAAAACCAAACAATTTGTGACTCTTTGTAATAGGCCCATAGAGTACATGTCACTGTATTTAAACCTCAAACCACTTACAGCACATAGTAATTACCACCATGGGAGTAACCTCTGAAGCCACATTAATATGTTGATCTGTGCTAACAGGATGCCAAGTCATATGTCCCTGCTTGCAATACGCCACACACCCTCTAAAATATGCTCAATATATATATGAATATTCAGTAATTCTGATCAGATGTGGAAAAGTATGTCTTTAAATAGAGTTTGCTACTGTCCTACTGGGTTTCAGGTACTTGGCATAAGCTGCAACAGTCAGGACAATTTTCAGATCAATTATATGTTCCCATCACACATCAATGGCCAATTTCATTGAGTTGCTTTGAAAGAGTAGTCTGCTGGCAGGAGGTTTTGTGAGCTCATCTTTTGAGCTTGTTTTCATTTAGGGGGATGGTTTTCTCCCCTGTGTCAGTGTGAGTTATCCTCTTTCTCTTAATTTTTTGCTTGAACTCTTTTGGGCAAAATTATATGCAATATTTCTCATTATAGATATTAACTTCACTTTGAATCTTAGCCCCTACACATTGCTCTTGCTTTGGCTTTTTTTCCCCTTAAAATATAACCAGGGTTAACTACTGTCAGGTGCAGAGCTATCAGCTCTCGGGTATGAAACACTCAGGTGTGAATGGTTCTCCAAACAAAAAACAAAAACCCTCTCCTTGGGATTTTAAAAGCAGAAATACTGATGTATGATTCTCTTCTGTTGCTTGGGTATGCATTGTCTGTGGTACATTAATTTTTGTATTATCTGGTGATACTTGTATATATTGTAAGGAGAAATTAAACTTTATATGTTAAAATGTCACTTGATGTGCTTCATTATACTGTGTTTCCTGGAGAAGTTCTGCTTTACATCAGTAGGACTGAAAGCAGAATTAGCTGTTTTACATTAACTTCATTTTCTTTTTCTGTCATTAAAAGAAATTATTTTGTTTAAGTGAATACATAGCTCCTTGAAATATTCCCATGTAGAACCCTAGAAAAAATTATTTAATCATATCCTTCAAATATAATCATATTCCTACAGAGGGTGGCCCAAAAGAACTCTGACAAAATCTGCCCTAATTTTAGCTTAGTAACTGTTCAGACACCTCTTTTAGTACTACACATATGTGTGTGTACACAATATATATGTTCATACATATATATATATATAAAAAAGCATTTCAAATACAGCTGAGGCAAACTTAGAGTGTGTGTTCTCTAGGTGTGGGAGAAATGAATGAAAGATAAATATCAGTGGAAATTATTTGATTTTTTTAAAACCTATTTTTTTCTCCTACTCTTGTGTACAATTACTGTTTGGGTCTGTAGGAGAAGGGACAGACAGACAGACATTGACAGTAGGTTTCCTGTTCATTCAGTGACTGAGCCTTAACAAGGAGTGTGATATTTTTCTGCTGCCCATTTTTTTTAGAATTTGGTGTCTAAACTCCTTATTAAATGTGCACAATGAATGTTAAGAAAAGAATTTTTTCTTTAAAAATAATATTTTTAATATTAAGAAAATATTTTGTAAATGTAGCTTTTAACATCATATTCCACAAGAGCTTCAAGTTAGAACAGCACTGGCTGTAAGGTAAAATCATGCAATAGTTTGTGGTTCTTTCACATTCATTACACAAATGTGGTAGAACTGGTGTACCTTTCTTGTTGAAAATCATCTGTTGTTGATCTATTTTATGGGAAATAAATACTTTCCATTCGGGAAATTCTATTATTTCATTTGCCTTAACGTATTTTATTGGACGTTGCCTCAGCCCTGCTCTTGCTTCTCCACCTACGAAAAGCAGCACTGGGATCTGCCATCTAGTGGCAAAGTTCTGGCAGTAAGAGTACACGGAAAATACTTTCATTTTTCTTTCTTCTTATAATGTAACTTCATGAAACACCTTGCAAATATTAGTTAGGAAGTCGAAAAAGGCAGAAGTTAGTAAAAATGTAAAAGGCAAAAATTATATCAATAGTGTCATTTCTTGGGTCACGTAAATTTTGAAAAATCTTCAGACTATTATAAGAAAGGAAGGTAACAAAAGTAATTTCAATTAAGATGAATATTTCTGGAAATGTATAACTGCATGCTTTAATTAGTATTGGTACAGTTACATTATTTGAAATTAATAAAATACACCTTTTCCAAGAAAAATGTTAATTCACGGTTAAATTCTTATATTAAAAAAGTTGCCTGTAAGAGGTGTGTATATAGGTAGAAGAACAGAAGACCAGGCCACCAGTACTTCAGCAGAGCCCAGGGATTAATCAGGGTCAGGGACCTCTGATCCTACACACAGGGCAAAATTAAAACCAGCCTTTTAAAGAAAATGCCAACGCAAAGTTTTGCATGCTGTGGCTGAAATTTATCCCTATTAAAGTCAGTAGCAAAATTCAAGAAGACTTGCTGAATAAACACAGCATAGGTTTCTAAGCCAAGTTGAAATTTTAAAAAATGAGAAATGACCCCGTACCTCTTCCTCATCCCTATTTATGAAGTTGCTTAGACAAGATACTAGACACCCAAGTCCAAGTCTTTACCTAGTTTGGGTGTGGAACTGGAACTTTGGTGTCCCTCTGCTTTAATCCATTCAACTGTATTACTCCCTTTTTCCCTGGGCAACCAAATTATGGTCTTGACACTGAAGTGGAAGCCAAGGCCCTCTGAGCCCTCGACAGGTGCTAATTTAGTTTCCCTCTGTAGTATTAGCCAGGACAGTTTTATCAAGCGGTGATGTGAGAGTAAGTTTCTGAGACATTTTTAGAAAAATGCCTTGCACTGCCATTGTAATTGTTCTTCTTTAACGTAAGTTGCAATGCATTTGTAGTTTCATAAACCCGAATGTTTTGCTCTCTTTTCTTTTAGAGAGTGTCATCATTCACCAGTTACGCGTGAACTCTAGATGAGTTACCGCCCGCTAGAGCTCTCTGTGGGCACTACCCTCCATGCCTGTGGACGGATCACTGTAGAAGCTCTCTGCCATCAACACCAGGGTCACTTATGCTGCTGATTATTTGTGGAAGTATTAGTGCTTCCACTAGGTTTTATACTTTCTTCTTTTTTTTCCCTTGGTAGAGCTTTAAAAATGAATGGCCTTGCTGGTATTTTAAAAGTATCTAATCAGAGAGAGAGCAGCAGTCTTTCTGCCAGCTGAATTTCACTTTTAGTGCAAAGCCTAAGGCACGTGCTTGATTTTGTTTGATATTTGCCATATAATTTATTTTTATAATACACTTTGTAAAGTAGCTGTGCCAAAGTTGCAATTCCTGTTGCTTATGATGCATTTATTTGTTGAATACACTGTCAAATTTGCAATTTCATATTTTTGTAATAGAGAGTATGTGAAGAAAGAAAAATGTAACTTCAGCAATGTTTTCTGTTTAAATGGAAAAGTATTCAGTACATTTTTTTGCCACCACGAGATTCTGTGAGACTAAATACTCTGAAGACTGCTGTATGGAATTTGTTGCAGAATATTTCTTGCACTGTGTGATGGTTTGGCATAAAATTAAGCATTAAAGTCCAATGCCTTGAAATACAACCAGATTTACTCACTTTAAACAATGTAAGTCAGTTTTTAAAGCTGTGATTTTTTTTCTATATAAAGTATGTTTTTATTTCTGCCTGTACCAAAAAGTTGATTTTCATTACACTGTGACTAATAAATTTTCACAACTATGCAAATGTAATCAGCTGTTTGCATTTCAACTTCAGTTTCTTAAGGTTGGCAGTGCTCATCTATGTACTTGTTTATGGGGACAGAATATGGGTTTGGAAATTCCTTTTTCTGACTGGTGTCTCATACAGTGTCACAGTGATGTACAGGGTGAAACTGATTCATAGAGTCATAGAATGGTTTGGGTTGGAAGGCCCTTAAAGATCATGTGGTTCCAATCCCCCTGCCATGGGCAGGGACACCTTCCACTAGATCAGGTTTCTCAAAGCCCCATCTGACCTGGCCTTGAACACTTCCAGGAAAGCTGTTCAACAGCTTCTCTGGGCATTTTGTTCCAGTGTCTCATCACCCTCACAGTGAAGAATTTCTTCCTAATATCTAATCTAAACCTACTGTCTTTCAGTTTGAAACCCTTCCTCCTTGTCCTCTCCACATGCCCATGTGAATCTCTCCACCTTTCTTGTAGGCTCAGAAGTTGATACAGAGATGGATCAATCACTAAGCCCTTAATGACTTGATTGTTTCTAACCTTGTGCTTTCAGAGCACAGGCAGAGATGTTTCGTACTGTCAGAATCTTTAGTCCTGGACTAGCACCTGGACTAGACACCAGGCAGTCTGCCACACACTGAGGGGCCCCTTTTACACTGCTGGCTGTAGCTTCTCAAATAGCATCCAGAGAGTTCTGCAGCAGCTATAATTAGGATATTTTTTGAATGAATGATAAATAAAGCTACATGCAATCCAGGCAGGGTCTTTTTTTCTTTTACATTTCACAACCAATGATTTTTAATCTAAGTCATTGGCACATACTTAAGGTACTGCATATTTTTAACTGCAGAAGCTACTGGGAGAAATTACTTTTTTTGGAGAGGAAAACAGTGTTTCTTGCAGGAGATGTGCTGTGAGATGCCAGAAAGAGTGCATTAATGCAGCATCCCACAGGGATGGTTAGCTTGGTCCATCTTTGAAGCTGGAATATCACACTGCTGCGTAGTCAATTTGATCTTCATGGGAGCCATGGGAGCTGTTTTTCCTTTTACATATGAGTTCTGCAGCAAATGCTGACACTCTGGAGAAGCAGGATATTCTGGGACCTGTATAAACTTTCTTGGAGTTGATCTCCATTGTGAAGAGTTTACTAATACAGCCATACTGAGGAATCAAAATTAAGTGCTGCTTATCCTGGCAGAAGAGTAATTTCGTTGATACAGCTTATACCTAGCTGNTTTTTTTTTTTTTTTTTTTGTACAGCATACAATGTATGCCAATAACATAGCTGTGTCTGTAGGTCATATTTTAGCGCAAGCTGAGAAGAATTCCAGCTTTTAGAGAGCGATACAGCTGAGCTGAATAAAGTTTAGTGTGTGCCATATTTTAGTTTACTGCACAGAAGAATGAACATTGTAGTGACCCAGATCTTCTATTTTCAAAATATTACCATCTCCATGTTAAGATCTACACTGAGCTCAGCTGGACTGAAACTCCCGGCTATTTGAAAGTGACGGTGACATGCCTGAAATAAACTTCAGCTTTTAAATATGAGTAGGACACAAGTAAAATCTTATTCCAAAACTGAGTCTAGATTTAAAGGTCCTAGTCAAAGTGGAAAATATTTTTTCTTCTCTAAATTTTAATATAAAGCCAATGACTATGAGTGTAAGTTTATGCTTCATAAACAGAAACACTTATGGTTTTGCACTTCTGTCAAGTTTTTAAGCTTCCCAAAATTGTTTAAAGCATACATACAATCATGGTGTATTGAAATAACTTAGATTTTAAAATATTTTTGATGAAATGCAACACTTTGGAGTAGGAGACTGGTGATTTCATCTTGCATTTATGTTCCTGCTCAATTTTTTACATTACCTAACTTGGATGTGAATCTAAGGCAATATGTAAAAAAAGTGCATTAGCAACATAACTAGCCTGTATTTTGGGAACGCTCAGGAAAAAATCTATTAATATAGACTAAAGATGTGATTAATTTCTACAAGTACTGTAATTTTAAAGGAGGTAATTGGGAAGTGCTTTCACACTAAGATAATGTAGAGACTATAGATACCAGTAGCTTTTAAGCAATAGAAAGCCAATGAAAGATCTACTTTTCCCTTAGAGATCTCTTACTGTCTAAACAGGACTGAAAGACCTGTGTAGTTTAATTACAGTGATAAAAGATAAAATTTCAATCTATGAAAAAAATCTCAAATTCTTAGATTTCTAGAGATAAACTCTACAGCCCATAAGTTTCTTTTTGTCTTGTTGTGAAACATAATTGGACAAATTTAACTCACCCTTTCTTGCCAGTCCTCTCACACCTGAGAGCATCAGGTCCCAGCCTCCCAATATTGCCCCTTGGTTATCCTGCTGCCAGAGAAATTTCTCCCCATCTCACCACAGGTTTACAGGCCGTCTTGTTCCCTTGAGATCCCAGGCTGCATCTCCCTGGATTCTCTGTGAGGCTGTGGGAATAAAAGTTACTATAGCTGAAGGTAATAACTGCAAACAGAAGATAGTAAAGGAAAGGGTAGTACTAGTGACAAAGGGGCGTATCTAGGGGGAATGGCAGCAAAAGCTGAGGTCCCCAAGACAGTGGAAAAGATAAATTAGGAATGAAATACAGGTTTAACACAGATGCCACAAAGAATATGAATAACTTTTGTATCCTATATAATTATTTAGGCACCGAATTAATACTTACATTTTAGATGTTTTTATATATATCCGAATTTCCTGTGCTGTCTAATTTAGAGGCCTTTTGTGCCTCCAGAGTGAAATACATTTGCACAAGTCATGTGCTCCCCCCAGTGGTCTTGGCTGAGGCTCTCGGTGTTCCAGAGAACTAAAAGGCATTTATTTTACAAAAACCATTCCACAGCCAGTTAAAAAGTCTTCAGATTGGACTACACACTTAAAAGGTTATTTAATTAAATAATTCTAATTACTTTTCTCCTTGAAATCAAGTAAATACAGAAATATTCGCTGAATGTGGATTTTGGCAGCACTCAAGAGTGTCTGCATAGAAAGGACTAGACTCCTCACAAAACAGACTTTAATGCAGATGTGCCAATAAAGTGAGAAACATGGACTTTCAATGTTGCATTAGCTTGAGCAGTGCCTGCTAAAGCAGGTATCCTGGGATGCAAGTACATACTCCCACACTGTGTTCCACAAGGAACTGCTTCTCCACAGAAAGGATTTTAAGCACTGGAACAGGTGGCCCTGGGGGGTTGGTAGAGCCCCTGTTCCTGGAGGTGTATAACAAAAGACTGTAAATGGTACCCAGTGCCATGGTGTACTTGGCATGGTGGTCATGGTGGTTCAGTCAAAGGTTGGACTCAATGACCTCAGAGGTCTTTCCCAGCCTAATTGATTCTGTAATTCTATTTAGTGCACTCATATTAGCTCCTAAGGGAAAACAACAGCATCCATATGTGTAAGTATCTAAAGGGTGGGTGTCGAGTCAGAAGGAACCAGAGTCTTCTCAGCGGTGCCAACCAACAGAACAAGAGGCACCAAGCAGAAACTGATACACAGGAAGTTCCACCTGAATATGAGGAAGAACTTCTTTAGTATGTAGGTGACTAAGCACTAGAACGGATTTCTCAGAGAGGTTCTAGAGTCTTCCTGACCGAAGATATTTGAAAACCATCTGGACACATTCCTGTCCCATGTGCTCTGGGATGACCCTGAGTAGGGAGGCTGGACCAGATGACCCACTGTGGTTCCTTCCAGCCCGACCTACTCAGTGATTCTGTATTCACTGCACTGATTCACTTACACCTCCTGACAGCAGAGCAGGCGTATAGAGCAGAACAGCTCCCAAAAGTGGTGGTCAGCAGATACAGCTCCATTAAGAGAAGCTCTCAAAACTCTTGTGCATTATTACCTCTTCACAGTGGCACTGATCCCATTTATGAGTGTAGGAAACCAAAGCTGACTTCTCAGTTTTTAACCTACGGACACTGCCTTGGGTCAGCAGCGCTCCTCATGCCAACAGGGAGGATGAAGGGCAGGGGGACGCTCCTGGAGCACTGAATGGGGATGACAAGGCTGCGGGCCCCAGTCTTACCAGCCTTGGGAACAAGGTGGGAAGACCTCTGCCCCAAGTGCACCAGAGCAGAGCCTGCCTGGCCATTGCACAGAACATGTTCATGCTTCTATGAGGAGTAGCTGAGGAAGCTGGGGGTGTTTGGCCTGAACGAGACTTTGAGGGAGGATGTCATTCTCTCTACTACTGTCTGGGAAAAGGTTAGGGTGAGGTGGGGCGTGGTCTGTTCTGCTGTGCCTGCAGTGAGGACAACAGGAAATGGCCTTAGCTGAGACAGGGGAGATTCAGGTTAGATATTGGGAAAAAAATATATTCACTGTTAGGGTGGTCAGGCATAGGAATAGGTTGCCCAGGAAGGTGGTAGAGTCACCATCCCCGGAGGTGTTCAAGAGGCAACTGGATCTGGCACTGGGTGACGCAGTTTAGTGGTTTAGGGGTCACAGTGGCAGTGCTGAGTGGATGATCGGACTGGATGCTCTTGCGGGTCTCTTGCAATCTTGATGATCCCATAACTCCCAGATTGCTTCCATGATTCCATGACTTGGGCAGGCGCGCGACCGTGGCGCGTCACCACCCGCGCGCCCGCCGTGCCCCCGCCCGCAGCCGCCGCGGCCCAGTGCGCAGGCGCGGTGCCCCTGGTCACGTGTGGCGCGGTGGCGGCGGCGGCGCCATGGCGGTGAACTACAGCGCCAAGGAGGAGGCGGACGGGCACCCCTCGGGCGGCGTCGGAGTGCCGGGCGGCGGCGCGGTGGGCGGCGGCGGCGGGGGCGCCGTGAAGACCCGCAAGCCCGACAACACCGCGTTCAAGCAGCAGCGGTTGCCGGCTTGGCAGCCCATCCTGACGGCGGGCACGGTGCTGCCGGCCTTCTTCATCATCGGCCTCATCTTCATCCCCATCGGCATCGGCATCTTCGTCACCTCCAACAACATCCGCGAGTACGAGGTGCGCGGGGCAGGTGTGCCCGGGGCGGGGCTTTGGGAGCGCCCGGGGCCCGCTCGGGGAGGCCGAGCGGGGATCGCCTGCCCGGTGGCCGCCTGCGACTCTGGGGAAAGGCGGTCCCCTCCCGGCCTGCCGGGACGCGGCGGGCACCCAGGCGGGGTCTGCGCGGAGCGGACACGGCGCCCGGGCCGCTCCGACCCGGCCTAACGTCTGTGCGCGTCAGCAAAGCGTCTATTAATTAATTACCCTGAGCAGACACCGAGCTGACAGTCACCTCGGCGTAGGCTGTAGCCCTCCTGTGAGTTCTGTCAGTGCTCCCGAGGGAACTTCCAGGGAAGTTACTGCCAGCATTTAATCGACACAGCCCAGTGCGCGTTTTTTTCCTCAGCAGTACAGAAAGTGTGCTCATCATCCGCGGGATAGCCTGTGGCAGTCCATTATTTATCTTTAAACGTTCCAAAGTAATTGTATTTTCAGGAAAAAGTTCTGTGGTGAATGTATTGCTGTAATTCTCACCTGCACTGATGATTTAATGTGGCGGGTGCTGTATGGGAGACCAGGGTGTCCAGAGTAAACCTGGAAACAAGGATCGAAGAGTATGGCTTTTTCTAATTAACACTTAAAAAACTCGAGTGATTTACATCTGATAATCAGCCGTGCTGCTGCTGTGAAAAGTTGCTGAGCGTTAGCTGTAAACTGAACTGTATTTCACAGATGGATCCATTTGATAACAGAACCAGTTTGTGTTGTAAGGAAGCCTTGAGAAGCAATTGACATCTATTATTAGTTTTGGTGAGCTAATATGACTGAGATTGATTGTAGGGAAGAAGGTGTGTGGTTGTTGTGTTGTTTTATTGGAGGATATGAATTTTTGTGGATCAGATCACTCCAGTTACTGGACTAAGCTGTCACTTTCAAATATGTAGTGTTTAAGACAGTAGCGTGGCTGGTGGGAGTAAGTTGTCAGTGAAGCCCGATTAGGTCAAGAGATCATGAAGTAGGGAATGAACGGTATTTCCCTATTTCTCTTAACATTCAAATAAGGTTATAATGAAACCAGTGTTACCCCCGTTTATGTTAAGATCTGCAGTTACAGTCAAAGAGAAAAGCAGAAGGGAAAACCCCAAAAGCTGAAGTGTATTTTACAGCATCCTAATTTGCATGTAAGCATATTTTTTAGAACATAGTTGCTTCTTATGTCAAGTGTTGGGGTTGTGCTGAACATCTGAAAATTGGCACAAGTGCTTCAGAGAACATGGCCAACTTGTGACAGGCACATAGATTTTTAAATTATCATGTTGTAGCATATTTAAGGTAAATACAATTGCACGTTTTGAACACTCCACGGAGCGAAGTAAAATAATATCCTTGCTACCTCTTAATTTTTGCTGACAGCTGCATTTAAAATTGCCATTTTTATAGTAAAGCAGTACAAAGTTTTAGATCATTATAATTGGACAAATATACCCTTTTTCCATTACGATTGAATCTATGGGAACAAGAAATGCATCAATTTCGTGAGTCCAAAAATGTACACAACTTCTTGTGCCTATATTGCTGCTGTATGCATATACAGAATTTTTATATACTGTTGCTTAAGCAGCTCAGTTAGGGACTCCTGGTAAGTTCCAGCAGAACCCAAAAACCAGTTGTTCCCACCTAATATTTGGCACAAAACTCGTAGGTGAGCTGGGAGCGCGACCAACGCTCTCCTACACAATCAGATTGTGTATTTACAGCAGCAGTAACCGTTTATATTGGAGACCAGTTGGCAGGCACAGGCCTTCAATCCTCTCTAATTTCAAGATACTCAAGACTGGAAAGAGTTTCATTTGTTTGTTTTGCTGTATGGATTTACTCTTTCACTTTTTGAAATTCTCAAAAATCCGATTGTTAGGCTTCTGTGAGGACGGGAGGCTCTTTGGAGTCTGGTAAGTCACAAAGGGAAACTTGTGTTCTCTTGCCTGATCCTCATGCATGTTTTATGAAGTGCTTATTCAGTGACATTCTGCAAATAAGATTATCCTCCTAAAGGCATCTGAATTTCAAAAAAAGCAAGTTTAAATAAAAAAAAGCTTTATAGTTGCAGCCACAAAACATAGAAAGCTTTTTACCAATTAGGACTAACATCTAGGCTGTAAACCACTGAGGCATGCAGTTTAAGATGCTGCTGTCACATATATGCTTAGATGACATATGTCCCTGCTTAGAGTGCTGGCTTTTGTTATGACCTCCAAAAGTTATTCACAAACAGCTGTAAGTTTAACTGTGGGAGACAGGACATCCAGAAGCTACATGCAGTGACTAAGCTCTTTCAGAAATGTAATTGGGGGAGGAAGCACAGGTGGTTATTTACACCTACCTCCTAGGTAACAGCATACCTCTTGAATGTGTGTGGATGTGCCTGTAAATTGAAGTGTATTGGAATTGAATAGGATGTATAATTTGTGACCTTGAAATACATACTTAGTTTCAAGTCACTCTTTCCTGAAACAAGGTATGGTAGCCATTAGTATTTCTGTGGACTTCGCCTTTCTACAGGTGCAAGGACTGAGCAGCAAAATGTACCTCTTCCATTGATTTCCTTTATGAGATGTCTTGAATTCAAATGTGGACGATTTCCAACAGTTTAAGTGTACTAGAATTATTGGGTTTTTGTTGTCTGTAGCATTTTTTCATTGTTTCAAAAGGATATGATCAGTCATTTATCTTGAGTCTGTCTTGAAAATGTTTCATTTGGGTGGAAAATTAATCAGCTGTGTCTCTTTACCTGTTACTAAAGGGTGAGAGAGTTTATTTCCTGGAGGTTGGGTTGTTTTTTTTTGTTTTTGTTTTTTTCATGTATACAGAGTGAATAAGAAGCATTGACAGCATTTTAATATATTGATATAGAATGTTAGGAATATACAAAGTATTAAATATGTAGGAAAGAGATCTTTGTGCTGTGACTGCTGCTGTGAAATGCATAATGGTAGATAAAAAGCTAGATTGACTTAAGGCATGGCTAGAATGGAGAACTGAAAGTAAGTGCATTACTGTTACCTACGTCTTCAGCCTTGTATGCAGTTCCTGTAGTTCCATGTCAGAAATTATACAAAAATTATTGAAACCTACAAAGAGGAACAGCACAGAGGAGCAGATTTATGGATTGCCTTTTATATAAGAAATGGCCGAACAGAGTAGGATAAATATGTGGCAAAGTATGAAGTCTGCAAAGTCCCAGATAGTTTGGAGAATATGTATATGTAGTAGTTACGTTACTTCTGTAGGTGTATGTCAGCTGACAGACATCAACAGCCTGAATGGCCATTGGTGTGGATTAACTTGGATATATCCAATGTCCTTAAATGTGGAGCTTTTTGGAAGGGCTCACTGTGTCAGGTCGTCAGATGTTGGCCGATCCCAGGGGACAGAACAGTGGGATCAGGCAGGTTCTTGCTGTGGACTCCACAGTCAGTCCTTAGCTCTTTCAGTCAAAGTGTTCCTTTGTGAAGAGTTGAAGATGGATGCTTCCATCCTTTTAAATAAGCTTTCTCTTGAATATAATCTGTAAATGTGCATGCAGAAAAAACATTTATGTAGGCAGTTACTGTACAGGAAGGCTCTTTGACAGCATGCAAGCTGATAACAGTGCATCAGAGCATGGTCCTGCTTCAGTATACATCAATTTCATGCTCCACAGAATTCAGTCAATTACGTTTTTAAAAGTGAAGTCTTCAGGACTTTTGCAACCTTAATCTTCAGCGTGCACTCTTGATCTAAAACTTCTTCTCACGCTGGCAAGTCCTTTCTAAAGGAAATGCCTGCTTCAGCTTACTTTAGCAGAACACACCCAGCCCTGAGTTAGCCTTCAACAAATGAGATGCATTGTTCATTGACAGCAGCAGTGGCGTCTGTCGCTGTAGCTACACAGAGCTTGGCATGGCTGCTGCAGCAGTGCTATTTCTAGATCAGCATAAACTTAATATCTTGTTCAGCTGAGGAACAAAGATTGTGATCCTCTCTTAATCTCCCTCTCTCTCAGCCAGCTAATAGCGTCTGAAGCTGTCTGGTTTCAGCTAGGCTCGTTAGCATGTAGGTTTTGTCTGTCAGAAATCTGGCAGCAGAGCAAATGGCAATCAGTCAGTGTTTGCTGATGGAACTGGTTGCAGCTTAATAGGTACTTGAGAAATCACACGAGAGAAATAGATACTTGAGAAATCACACAGACCCTGAAGAAGATGCAGAGGAAAATATGCTTCAATCCTTTCCTGAACACACATTGTGTGTTTATTTTAGCTAACCTTAATACGGGTATTAGAACCCATCATAAATCACTGATTCTTGGTTACACTTTTTACTACAGTTATAAATCAGGAAAAAACACTTGTAGCAGCCTTTCATATAACTGTATAGATGTGCTGTAAATGCTACTGCAGCTAAACCTTTTTTTTTTTCTTGCAATAAGTATAAGGTACATATTTCACCAATCTGAGTCTAAATTCTAAAATAGGTAATTCATAAGTGTGGAAATACATCTTTTATAGACATCTTCTGCCACACTTGCTGCAGCTACATGTGAGAAAGAGCCACTGTGGTCAAGCCACTTGAGATGGCTTGGACTGTAGGGTGAGCTTGTGGTTGCTGAGGCTGAATGCACAGATTTTAAGAAATGGCTTTTTCTGGGCTACACTATTCAAGACAGATAATATTGTATAAGCCGGATTAATACTGATCATCTTTCTTGCCCATATACTGGTAATTTTACCATTCCTGACAAAACATTATTGGTGTATTAACCTTTCCTATTTTAGGACAATTTGAGCATTAAGTGATTTTTGAATTTTTTTTTCAATCTTCTAGCCACTTAGTGTCTAAAATGGTCAACAAAGCAAGTTTTAAATGCAAAGCTTGTTTTTGGGTTTTTTATTTTAATACCTAGACATCAAAAGCTTAATCTCTCTGGAAAGCGTGTGAAAGCTGAGATCTGCTTGTCATAGTGTGTGTGTGTTTGGAAACATGATGTTGTCTGGAGTGTCTTCTGGTTTTGTTTTGGTGTGGTTTTTTGGTTGGTTGGTTTGTTGTGGGGTTTAATAATATTTTTTCTTAACTCTCCCACTGTAAATTAATGACTGTTTTTCATGTTACAGATTGACTACACAGGAACAGAACCTTCTAGTCCCTGCAACAAATGCTTAAATGTGTCCTGGGACAGCACACCCCCTTGTACATGCACCATCAATTTCACACTGGAACATTCATTTGAGGTATGCTGCCCTATATGCAGGATGAAGTCAGAACGGTTTATATGATCTATTTCATATTGAAAATGAAAGTTTTGTCACTTAAGTATTTATTTTTCTTTCTTTTTTCTATTTTAGAGGATTATTTTTAGTTTTCCTTCAAACTTGGATCTGATTTTTATGTCCCCTTTTTCAATAGCAGGGATGAGATGTTTCTTAATGACTCTTTTTTTATCTGGAAATGTGCAACATTAAGCAGAATGCTTGTGTTTTACACATTCAGAGTTACCTATGTGTCACATAGCTGGAGAGTAGATCAGCTATTCCTGCATGATCTACAAAATCTCAGTTCAACAGGAATTGGAAATACCAGATAAGAGCTTTCTGGCCGACTAGGGGCAAATGAGGCTTATGGGTTCTACATTGGTCAAGACAGGTATTGGGATTAGTGCTGGTGAATATCATTCTGATAGTTGGTGGCATGTTTACATTGTTTGACTTCAGCCTTGTTAGGATAGTACTTTTATGTACTCAGTATGAAGAAAGGTTCCTACTTTATGAATGTTGCTGTAAACAGAGAGTTTAAGGGCTTGAAATTGCAGGTTTGTGTGGATGAAAATCTCTCTTTCCTTTTTTGCTTCCTGTAGAGCAATGTATTCATGTATTATGGACTTTCCAACTTCTATCAAAACCACCGTCGTTACGTGAAATCTCGAGATGACAGCCAGCTAAATGGAGACAACAGTTCACTACTGGTAGGTACTCACATTTGGATGTGAATGAGCAACTGATTTCTGCCTATTGCATAAATCACCACGTAGAGTATTTAGTTAATTCATAAAGAGGTACTAGAATTTTTGCATAACAGAAGGCAACCCTAAGGAATTGATATTTTGTGAATTTATTACTGAAAACAACTATAAAGTATTATAAAATTTCATGTTGATCATGTAGTAAAAACCAGGTTAGTTGTATAAACTAGCACAGACTCATTTGCCTTTTTTCTTTCTGACTGTCAGAATCCAAGTAAGGAATGTGAGCCTTACCGCACAAATGAGGACAAACCCATTGCTCCTTGTGGAGCTATTGCCAACAGTATGTTTAATGGTATGGTAACAATTTTATGTTATCATTTATATGGGTCTGTGATCTAGTGTATGTTTTCTGTTGCACATTATTCTGAATAAAGACTCCATGGGCTTTTCTGTTTTGAATTAACACATTTTCATTGTTCAGATTAAAATAAATGTCTTGTACTGCTTGTACATGTTTCAAAATTGCTAGGAGAATTAATTTAATCTCATGGCACACAAAGGATGGAAATACCTGTTGTGAGAATCTGCTCCTGCTGTGATGTAGAAATATAGATATCATATATAGATAATAAACTGCTGTCTCATGTACACTGATTCTTACAGAACAGCTTGTGATTGTATCAGGCAGTTAGTAAATGCCTTGCCCGGTTATTTTTGTTTTGTTTTCTCCTGGAAGTAATTGTTTCAGTGCTTATCAAGACCATCTGTCTAATGAAATGTTCTGCAGCTGGTCTTCTGATTTGATTTTGTCTTTAGATACACTGAAGTTGTACCGCATTGATAATGACACAAGGACTCCGATTACTTTGATCAAAAAAGGCATTGCATGGTGGACAGATAAAAATGTAAAGTTTAGGAATCCTACAGGAGATGGAAACAACTTAACTGCGCTTTTCCAAGGTAAAAAAAAAAAAAGAGAAATTTTAAGAATGGCAAAATGCTTCAAACACCTTTTGATTTCAGTTTTGATTTCAAACACATTTTGATTTCAGAGTTTTGCCTCACTGACATTTTACTGAATGTACTAAATAAATGTTCTCCGAAGAAATCCAATCTGAGGACTACTCTGCTATTTGAAAGGTTGTCTTTAAGTAATAAAAGCTGCAAGTTTCTGGTGAAAGTGTTTGGTTTTTACCTTTACTGTAATCATTAATTTGATAATTTTTAATTTCTGATTTTTTTTGTACCCTGAATACTAAAAGGTGTGTAATGTATGCTGCTGAGGTTTAACCCCACTTGGCAACTAAGCATCACACAGTGTCTCACTAACCATGCCCTTGCTTAGTGAGAGGAAGAATTGGAAGGCTGAAAGTGAGAAGGCACATAGGTTGAGATAAAGACTGCTTAGTAATTAAAAACAAACAACCAAACCCAAAACACAGCAAGGAGAGAGGAAAACAACCCCCCAGAAAAACAAGTAATGCAAAAGAAAAGAATTGCTCACTACCATCCAAGTCCCTGAGCCAAAGTAGGCCCTGCCTACCTCTACCTGCCCTTTTCTATCTTACGGGATATCTCTTTGTTCTGCTGGGATCAGCTATCCCATCTGTGTCCCCTCCCACTCTCTCCTGGACCCCTAGCCTCCTCACAGGTGGGGAGGAGCAGAAGAGGCCTTGATGCTGGCAAATACTGCTTAGCAATAGCAGAAACGTCGCTATTAATCAACACTCTGTCCAGCACAAATCCAAAACATTGTCCTGTACCAGCCAGTGTAAAGGAATTTAATTTTATTCCAGTCAAGACCAGTACAAGTTCTGTTGTGTTTGGATTTAACTTACGAAGAAATCCTGCAGTTGTTCAATGAAACTCTTCATATGGAGTTTTCATTTAAATGTTTCTGTGGCTAGGTTGTGCTGTTCTCTATAAAATCTGATTTTTTTTGTTGTTGTTGTTAGAAGTGACATGTGTCTCATTTTTTCAGGTTAGATACAGTTTGGAAAATAAAAGTTTCCTTTGGCTACTATGTCTGAAGAGTCTTCTTAGGGCTCTAAGAGCATGTGTGTTTATGCAAGATATATAATAACTTCAGGCTTAACCTGATGGGGGTTTCTTGCTTAGTCATAGACAAATTACATGTTGGCAGTGTGATACCATCTACCCTTGGAAAAGCAGATACCTGACCCTAATACAATGTGGAATTGTATTTCCAATAACACTAGCAAAAGCATTTGGCCATAATCTGAAATGATGTTTACAGTATTAGTTGCTCATGTTTCAGGAAATTGTTCTCAAATTCTACCAAGTGAGCAGAGGACCTATCGTCATAATGGAGAATTACCCACCAAGCAGTGCTTTGAGACATGACTTCCTATCCACATGAATTGTTTAAACAAATGGGCAGTGCTGTTATGAATTATGTTATTTATTTATAGAATTCAAACTATTTAAACTGCAAAATAAGTGCTTAAACAGCCCAGTGTGTTGCAATAGTAGCGAGTCAGCCTGTCCCTACTGTTTAGAAGTTAGTGTGGTTTTTTTGTGATACTAGAATGGATTTTAATGAGCCAGTGTGTCACTCACTCGGTCCTGTATCTGAAATAATTTATTATTTTTGTTTAATCCTAGGCACAACAAAACCTGTGAACTGGCCCAAGCCGGTGTATATGCTGGACCCATCAGAGCCTGACAACAACGGCTTTATCAACGAGGACTTCATCGTGTGGATGCGCACGGCTGCTCTGCCAACGTTCCGCAAGCTCTATCGCCTCATCGAAAGGAAGAATAACTTACAGCCTACCTTACAGGCTGGAAAATATTCCTTGGATATTGCATACAGTATCCTTTGAAAGCAGGCTTTTGCTGGATTACACAAGCATGTATTTGCAAGTTATCAGATTGAACTAGGCTTTCTTCTTGCCATCTCTAAAAAAGGATGGTATTGAGCTGTGGTTGAAAACAGCTGAGAGCTAGACTGTTACCATCTTTGACTTCTGTGCTAGTTATACAGCATTAATAGCATCACAGAGACAGGGAAATCAGATTGGTTGGGTGCTGTGGAGGAATTGAGAAAAGCATTGGAAAAAAGAACAGAAGTAGCTGGTAGCCAAGGAATTTAAGAACTGTAACTTCAAGGTGACGTGACATGACATAATGTAATGAAAGGCAGACTGACTCTGAAAGTCACAAAAAAGAGCTGTGGATCAGGTGAAGGTCTGTCATTCTTGTTTGGGGAGACTGAATTTTAGAAATGCAGGAGACTAGAGAAGGAGGGTTGTCATAGTTACTGAATTCTTAAAATTCAAAAGCACTTGATGCATTTTATACAGCTGCTGCAGTGTTTTCGTTTGCTGTAAAGCTGTGGGTAGCTGTGCATATAAAACTGAACGAATGTAGAGAAAAATTTTGTAGTAAAATAGACACAAGAACTAAAATTTGTATTTCCCTCACTTTATTGAAGCTACTTTATTAAAACCACAAAATAATGCATTTTACTCTTCTTCAGGGTTAGTGTCTCCTAACATGGCATTTGTTTTGAAGTAGCTGACAATGCTCGGATTAGTTTTAGCCAAAACAGCTGAACGTTTCATATTTGCGATTCCAGTTGCAAAGGCAGCAGTTAGTATTTGAAACCTGAGCAAAATGACCCAAAATTTTCATTTGCCCACTTCCAAGCTGGATTTGGAAACTTGCTTCTTGTTTTCCTAAATGTTTTTCAGATTATCCTGTACACAGTTTTGATGGACGAAAAAGGATGATCCTAAGCACCATCTCGTGGATGGGAGGCAAAAATCCCTTCCTGGGAATTGCTTACATCACTGTTGGGTCCATATGCTTCTTCTTAGGAGTGGTATTGCTGTTCATTCATCACAAATACGGCAATCGAAACACCAGTGCAGACATTCCCAATTAATCTTGCATTCTGAAAGTAAATGTACTGCATGTGCATCAAGGCCAGTCCAGAATGGACCCAGTTTTTGAAAAACAAATCTCTGCTTCTGTCATTTCTGAGACTGGGTGCATAATTTTTACCTAAAGCTCCCCTTTCCCATACTGTGGATTAACTCTTGAAAATGACGGGTATACAATTAGCTCTATTGATTGTATCTCTGCCTACATCAGAAACAATTTTTCTGATGTTTGCCTCTAACTGGGCAGGCCACATGATGCACATAGCTCCTGCTCCCTTGATGCATCTGCTGCTTGTTCATTTGCTATGTAATGTCTGTATGATTCAGTACATGTAGATTGTGTGGAGAAAGATGGTTATAAGATACTGTACATTGTTGACTTTTCAGAATTCAGGTGTCAGTGCTGTTGGAAGGAGTCAAGTCTTAAATGTTTTCTTCGATTTACTGTCTTGTGTGCATGGGCTCCTACATTTCTTGCTGAGATTTTAATATATTTATACAAGTTGTTAAATATTTTTTTCTGTGTCCTACCCTCCTCTGTTATATTAAATCCTTTAAGTGCTCTGTAAACTTCAGCACTCTGGATTCTTTGTATATTTACAATATATGTGCCTGGCCAGTAAACGAACATCCTATGAAAATACCAGAAAACCTATTTTTTAATTATATGCATGAGACCCTTTAAAAGATTATTCTCAATTGGGACGTGTTTGTTGCAGGTATAATCTTTTTCTAATTTTCTTTGCTTTAAGTCATATCCAATACTAGTTCACTTTTTGCTGGTTTTGCTTTTTATGAGCAGCACCAAGCATTCACCAAGAAGAACTTAAAAAGTTTTTTTTCCATTAATTCATGGGGGTGAATTCCTTTTATTGGAGGAGGTTCCTAATTTTTTAAAAGCATATGTATTCTGAACAGACTTTGTTTTAAGGGAA
Source organism: Cyanoderma ruficeps (assembly GCA_008694505.1). Classification (NCBI taxonomy): domain Eukaryota; kingdom Metazoa; phylum Chordata; class Aves; order Passeriformes; family Timaliidae; genus Cyanoderma; species Cyanoderma ruficeps. The sequence continues at coordinate 1,432,426 of VZDJ01000302.1, forward strand.
TTGTTTACTTGTTGCTTATTTGGAGTGAACACCACATAAGCTTTTTCGGTGTTAAGGAAGTAAACTATAGAAGTTCAGAAGTTGAGATGGCAGTGACAGTTTTCCCTGAAATGCGGGTTTAGCTTGCTGTGAAACATAATTTAAATATTGCAGTTAGATGCAATGTGCAGGTTAGTGTCTTAAATTACAGAAGGATTCACCTTTAGGTTAATTAAAAATTAACTGTAACCTGTAAAATACTACTTTTTGGTGACTTTTTTTTTAGATGCTGCACAGAAACTGTAATGTATATGGTGGAGATCACTTTATATGCAACTAGCTTGATAAAGTATGGAGTATATTAAAAGAGACCTAATAAATTCTGCAAGCCATTTAGTAAGAGATTTGGTTTTGTTCTTGAACATACATTTATTTTTGCCTGGATGAAAAGACATCATAAAGCATAAATGCAGTTTTAAATGAGTTGTATTTCTGGGATTGCATATTTATTACAAAAATGCATGGTCCAATAGCTTAATCTATAGGCAACTTTAAACAAAACTATGAATTCATCACATAATCACATGACTGGTTCTACACAATGACTTTGTAGCCTAAGAGTTTAAATGTGTAAGTCTGGATAAACTGTGGAATGAGGCATCATTTCCAATGTGCTAGCTCTCTGTAACTCCATATAATAATTTATTTGCATAGTACAGCCTGGCAGAACATGGCTTTCAATAGTACTTTCTAAGATTTTATTTACAGTCTTGTATTCGTGTTGCTGGAGTTACAGAGTAAGGCTAATTATCCTTGAAAACTTGCAGAACGTGTTAAACTGGCTTTCAGCTGTAGAATAGCTGCTAGTCCAAGATAGAGTAAATGAGCAAAGGGATGTCTCATAATTACTGGTTATTAAAATATTTTGATTTTTAAACTTTGTCATATGAAATGCAAATGTATTCTGCTTCATTCATAATTTCTATTTTTTTCCAAATGGGAAAGGCTGCTTTTTGGGCTGTGCTTAAAATTAAAAAAGAGGTATTTTTCTGTCTTCACATTGTAATATTTTTCAATGCCTTTTTTTTATTATTATTGACTATAGCTGCCAATATATCTTCAGTCTCAATGAAGTGCCCCAGGGTGAGAATTGCTGTCTGGTTTTTGTTGCAATTAAGTGGGTTCTCTGAGAGCCTGTAGCGGTAAATACATGGGACAGTGTGCCCATGGCGTTTAAAATGCTTATAAGAGTTTAAAATATTGGTCAAATTTGTAAACTCTTCCTTCACTCATGCTCATTTGTCTGGATGTCATGTTGATAACAATAGAGATCCTTGGAGGATCCTTGGAATCTTTCAAGGATTAGTTATGAATATCAAACCTTGAAGAATGCAAGTCTTGTCTTCTTGTAATAGAAATCTCTGAGGGAGGAAAGGCCATGACCGCGTAGGTCAAGTAATATCTGCAGATAGAACAATGAGCATGGGCGGTTGGATTGGATTCACAGGAAATGTTATTGACTGCACCCTTCTCTCACATGCTTTACTTGCAGTGGGAAAAACAGACTGAGTTGAAGAGAGTGCTTAGTGGAAAAAGGTGACTTTAGTCTAAATCAGGTACCTGCAGTAAATTAAAAAGAGAAGTTACAGGAATGCAACTGCTGAAGACAAAGAACATTGCATAAACACAGAGTAATCCGATCTTCAAAGTTCCTGTGACAAGACAATGGTTTCTGATCTTTCCTGATAATGTGATCTACCCTTGGCAGTACATAAGTTTGTTTTTTTTTCTTTTTAATAGCACAACATAAAACACCCCAATAGCTCAACTCTCCAACACCCCAAAATGTTCCACATATAAAAGGCTTGTCTGCATTGAACAACCTGCCCAAAGTGCTTACTTTCAAAAGAGAAGAAAAAACTCTGAAAATCTGTCAATTCTTGCTTTCTTCTTAGCAATATGGCCAGTTTATGGGAGAGACTGCTTCTGGCAGTGTAAAAATAGACTCTGAGGTTTATTTTCAGAAAGCCCAATTGTAAAAAGTTTTGGGATTTTTTTTTTTAGTAGTAGTATTAAATTTTCCTCAGAGCAACAGGAGTTGATCACCATATTGCCTTCTGTGCCTACATGTGAAGTCTAATCTTATGTAACAGTTTCAATTAAGATTGAAGACCATTACGAAATGGCCTGATAAGAATTAGCAGGTCCTTACATAACCTGAGTCTCAAGAAAGAAACTGCCTTCCCATAAGCCTCCTATTCTGAACATCTTTAGCCTGTGCTTGAAAGGGAAGTGATACTGTCCACTTGAGTTATATCAACTGCTGCTACGAAGTCTGAAGTTGGAAGATTCTCTCTCATTTTGTGATAGGGATGAAATAAAGAGGAAAAAATGTGTAAGTCAATCATTAAGGAAGCTCAAGATTTTAAAAAAGTGTAAATTGAAAGGAAGTATGTGGAGATCTTTCTCACTGGACCCTGGATAAAAATAATGTAAAATAAACAATTTGAGCAAATGGAATACCAGAGTTTTGTGCAAATTTAATTGAATTTTTAGCTGAGTACTGCGTCCAAATTTTGCAAAATAAATGGTGAGATGCTTAGTGTTAGAGGTGCAAGAATGTAATTAATAACCTCATTAGTTCTGTTATGAAGATGGGAAGGACTGGACTGATATTCTTGGAAGAAAGGAAAATTATTGTCTCTAGGGTTACCTACTGAGGCCTAATGTTATGTGTCATCTCTTTAGCAGGATTTATGTACCCTTGTATTACTTGTTGAAGAGGTAGACCACTTTTTTGTGACAAATGCTTTTAAACAGCTGTATTAACAGCCCTGTTTTCTTTCTGGCTTCAACACAATTGTTCAGCAACTTTTGATGAGCAATTCTGTTATACGATGAAAGAGATGCTCTGTTCAGTTAGGAAGAAGGAGTGGGTTTGTTTCTAATGAAGCATCTTCATCCTAAAGCAGCAAGTAGCCATTTCTCACTCCCTCAAGTTTTTATTTCTTCACAAATTAGTCACCACTGAAGAGACCAGCTGTGCTTGCTCTGAGAAGTTAATCTGTAGCTTTGATCAGTGGGTAACTCACATGCCAATCTTTAAGTATGGCCTTTCTGTTTTAAAGTGTATTTTTATAGAAAATATCCCTGAAGTTTAGATTCAGACATACCAGAAAGTAGTCCACACAGCAGAATTTAGGAATAATAATTTCTCTGTGAATTATGATCCTTTTACCAGTATCTCAATACAACTGAGTGTATGAAAATCAGAATAAAATATTGTATACACTCATATGATTGCAAAAGGAATTAATGGAAATCTGTCTTGTAGTGGTAGTAATGTATTTTTAAGTGCTACTCTGTGATAGCACTGCTTGAATGTTTGAAAACCATTTGTTAAATAATGCATCCAGTTTCCTCCTTTGTTCAAGCACCTATTTGTCCATGACTGCTTTCTAAGTGCTGTTTTTATTATTCTTCACAGCTAAGGCTATACCTATAAATGCTTCTTCATCATTGCATTTTTAGTTTCTTTCTGGGACAGCTCATCAGACTGAGTAGTAGTGTAGTGCTTTGAGATATGATCCTTGTTATTTTCATACTGAATTGAGCACTAATTTGTCGTGTTTCAGTCACGTTGTTCATCATGAGGTTTGGCACCAGTGCGAAAGTACTGTAATGCTAAAAACTAAGTGCACTTCAACTGCAGCAAAGCCAGGAATGAGCATTCCCGACAGTATTGTATTTCAGCATAAGGTTGAAGCATGAGAAGATGCAATTACGGGGCTAGATCTGCAATGCAGAAAAAACACAGGCTTCTCAGTGCAGTTTCTTGAAGGGTAAATGATTCTTCCTTGAGAATCAAGCAGGTTTGTATTTCATACAGGTCCGGCATTACTTCACTCAGTGTAATTATACATCGCGAAACACGAAGCTGAAGTTGGGGAATTTTTTTTTCCACATGGAGAGTGCTCTCTATCCCCGTTACTAACGGAGCTTGAGGCAGTGGGCAGGTACTACACGGGGTATTTTGGGTTTTCTGGGTGTAGTGGCTCAACAAAGGATGTTACATTCACCCGGGGGTGCCAGACCCCCTCGCCTGAGTGGCCCCAGGCTCTGTCTCGCTCGGCGTCCTTGCCTGAAGTGGCGGCCCCTGGGGCTGTCCAGCGAGCCCATACGAACAGGCGCAGCCCAGGGTGCTGCTCTCCCAGGACACGCATCCCGCCCTCAGCGGATATTAAACTTTTCAACCAAAGGAGGTTTAAAAATCTGTATGTAGGAGCTCGAGGGGACGTTTCGTGGATTTCCCAAAGCGCCCTCTGAAGGCGCAGGGATGCGCCGGCAACCACAGAATCCCATGGCAGCAGCTTCCCCGCGGGAGCTGCGTAGCGTGAAGAAAGAAACGCTCCCGGTGTGCCTCAGCCGCTGCCAGCCTGCGTGTTCTGAAAGGTGATCCGCTCCTCCTTCCCGGTGCTGGGGTCTCAGCCCGGGCGCCCGTGCCCCGGCCCGGCCTCGCCGCGCTGCCCGAGCCGGGCTGGGCGGACTGGCGGGGGGCGCTGTGGGCTCTGCGGTGGCGCTCCGGGCCGCTCCCTCTGTGGTGTGTCCGCCGTGGGCGGGGGAGCCGCTTCCCCTTCCGCTGCCCTTGTTGCCGGCGGGAGGTGACAGGACCAAGAGCCGCGATGTGGCGGAACGTGCTGGTGAGGCCCGGGGAGAGCGGCCCGCTGCCGCCGGCGGTGTGTGGGGCTCGCTCAGGGTGCCCGCCCGGCTGCGGGACTCGGCCGTGGTGGCCGCTGTTCCTGCCGGGCGCTGCGGAGCGACCTGCGGGGGTCGGGGGAAGGTCTGGCGCGGCCCGCTCGCTCCTCGTAGTGCTGAGCTGCAGGAACTTGAGAGGATAAGGCTGAGTCAGGGAGCTGCGGTACGCTTAGCTTGTCTGTAAGGAGATATATTTTATAGCGTGTTTATTTGGGGTGAGTACGGAGAGGAGATGCCTTGTCGCGTTCCTTGCGGCCAGCATCACCTGTATGTTTGCTCGCCCTGTGGGTGCGTTTTTAGCGATGGTAATTGTGTGGGAACGATGTGTTGTCAATGTTACTTGAAGGAGGCGGAGGCCGCTGGCAGCTTAGAGGTACCGCGCTTTGAGCGTTGACATTTTAGCGAAGGCAGATTAAAGAATTGTATATAGGTCATTTATTTTGGTAGACTCCTCTATATGATCAGTCTGTGAAAACAGATTCCAGCTAAGGACACAGCAGGATGATTTAAGCTGTGTGTGTGGCGGGATGGAGGTGCCTCCTTAGCCTTGTGAACGTTGTCTCCTGTGCTGGTGGCTCGTAGGTGAACTGCGGCAATGACAGCAGCTCGTTGTCCTCACAAACACGTTTGTCAAAAATATTTTTGTCCCTTTCGCTAGTCAGACACAGAAAATGGTGCCTAAAACTGAGGTGTAAGGGGCAGAGGCCGAGATTTCCCCTGAAAGGGAATTTGAAGGTTGTGCCGCAGATCCATAAATCCCTTGTATCTTACTGAAAGCAATTTTCCCGAGTTTCTCCTTTTCAGGTAGCTACTCAAGCAGTCCTTTACATAGTTTGCTGAAAAATTTACAGAATTCGAGACTAGTGTGTTTTGGTGAAGTTTTGTGTGTATGTGTGTTTGTTTGTTTGTTTTTAAAAGCCTTACTGGTTTTGCTGTCCTACTTCTATCTCGCTTTTCAAAGAAGCAATTTCTACCCAGTGTGGACAGAGTTGTAAAATGTCACTGTTAGTAAAACACTGTTTATCTTTTATTTCAGGCTCTTCGCCAGATTTCCCAGAGAACCATAAGCACTGCTTCACGCAGGCAATATGTAAATAGAGTTCCTGAGAATCAGAAGCTTTTTCAGGTAATGAGTGAGTTGAATAATGTTAGTAGATTAACAAGGTTTTAGTAGATCATAACGGCATTTTTTTTCTAAAGAACTAGTCAGGCTCCCCTTTACATCTGAAGAGAGCTCTCAAAATCAGTTGTATCACTAGAGCAGTTATTTTCTGCAGAGGTTGAGTATTTTTACATGCATACCTGACTTGCTGACTCTTTAGGGTTTTTTTTACCCCATGAAATGATTTGTACCAGAGTTTCTCGTAAGTATTAGGCATGGTATAGAGATAAAGTACTCTGAAATGAGTTGATGTGAGGGAGTATGTCCAAGGAACAAATAGAGAAATAGAGTGAGAAGACAGAAATACAATGAAAAGGTAAACCTGAAATATTACATCCTTTTCCATAGCTCATAGATGAGTCCTATAATTTTTAATAAGGATGTGGTATTACCATACTTATCAGTTATGAAAACTGTAAAGGTCTTAAGTGATTGGTTTCATTCCTTGAAAATTATTGACTCTTTAAAAATAATTTCTGAATTACTCTATTCCTGATTGGTAGGGCCGCTGAGTGAAGTAGTAAAAGCAGAGAGCACTCAAGAGAGAAATCCCAGCTGTGAGCCACAACCTGGAGCTGTAGCTTCATGCTGAGGATAAACTAGGCTTCAGCTCCATGAAAGGGACCAAGTATATTAGAATCCCCACCTAAGTAGTTTTAGTGTTTTCCCTTTTTTATTGCTTTCCCTTCCCCTGAGAGTGAAAGTCAGTCTTGTTGAGACTAAGGAGCACAGTGTTCATTGTGAGCCTAGGGGAAGGAAATGGGAGGGTGAGGTTGGTGATGGGAGGGGGTCAGAGGTTCAGTTTCTGCTGGCAGAGATCTCTAGGCATACCTCTTCCTCCTTTCATTCCTTTCTTGTGGGACAGCAAGTTAAGCTGGGGTAGGTTGCAGGTCATCAGCACTGGAGGCTGGCTTGAAGTCCAGAGCAGCATGATTTTGCTGACAAGGGTAAAGATCATGTGGATCTGGTGCATAGGAGTTTTATTTTGGGTGGAGCAAAACAAATTACCTCTATGCCACCAAGTGACAATACAGACTCCTCCCCTTGTTGCTCCCTGTAGCAGGGATTGAGTATACTGGAGATGGATGGGAGGTTTCTAGGGATGGTAATCACATCCTGTGCACCCGAAGGGTCTGGCGGGTGTCAGAAGTGTTCAGGCCTCTGCCAGTCACTGCTTTAGATATGAACTGTGCACATGTTTTATTATACTCCCCTAGTGAGTCACCACCTGATACCAGAGTGAAAGCTTTCAGGACACAGTGGGATCTAAATAAGGTTCAGCGTCTTTTGGGAGTCAGAAAGATAATGTGGGGTAGTAATTCTTCTGCTGGGTAATTGTAGTTGTATTGAGACAATATTGCAAGAACTGCATGTAAATAGTTTATTTTTGTCACTTGTTTCCTTTAGGAGGATAATGGCCTCCCAGTGCATCTCAAAGGTGGGGCAAAAGATTCTGTCTTGTATAGAACCACTGCGGGTCTGACGGTGTTTGGTAAGGCTAAAACTGAAATATTTACGCTTTGGTACAATTTCCAATGCAGTAATATTATTTTTTTTTTTTGGCACAATCTCCAACAGGGATGGTGTTTTCTCTGTAAAATAATTATGCAATGTCTTCAGTCTGTTCTTTATAACATACAAAGTTAATGTAGAAAAGAAAAAAAACACGTTTGGGCATACTGTGTATTCATTTGTGCTTTTTCCAGGTTTAGATTTTCATATGGCTTTTTCCCAGACTAAGTACTGTGGGCAGGTTTCATGCATGGTGTTAGAGAAAAACAGTACTTCATCTATTCTGCAAAGGACTAAAATGTAATTATAGCACATACATGAACCAGTTTTTGCACTAGCCTGACTCTTCTTAGTGGTAGGTGATACTCAGTGTACTGAATTTTCATGTGCTGTGAAAACTAGCAGAATTATAACCAAGGTTCATAATACTGTGTATATTTAACCTTTATGTTGCTTGTTACCTAATTTTGCAATAGCCTCTAACTTTAATGTGTTGATCAAACAGATTTTCAGTTCAGCTACTTCAAGAATCAGTAACCATTACTTCATGATTGTGTAGGTTCCACAGACATACCTCTCCCCACTTTTTTTTCCCTGTCTCTTTATTTTTGTGCAGCCTGTGGAGATGTATTTAAGTTTGGTTTTTTTTCTCTAAAATATGAATCACCAAAAAAATTGGGATGTGGCTTTGGAAATGTATTTTGGCTGAATTGCAGCTGTTTATTGTCAGTATTTTTTCTGGAACAAACTAGAAAGCTGACTTGAAAGGAATTCTGTGTGCTAATCTGAAAATATCTTTTCTGTCTCTTAATTCAGGAACAATGTATGCTCTTTATTATCTGCTTGTCTCTTCAATGCCCAAGAAGCCGAACTGATTCCATTTGAGGATGCCTCAGCAACTAACATCTCTTTATCCAGTTGCCATTTGACTGTGGTGGCAGCTTATAATAAGCATCTGGCTTAATGATTGGAATCATATGTTAATTGTAACATGTAAACTGCAATCAATAAAGCAGTTTTTACGTGGTGTAGTGGGTGTCTGGACTGTATCATCTGTTTATGTGTGTGAGCATTTTTGGTTGCCAAGCTGGTGAAGAGGGATTTAAACTAAGGTTGCTGGCAGAGGAAGGCCTCAGTCCATGCCATTCCTCATCTCAGTTTGATGCCAGTGCCAGCCATAGATGCCCAGAGCCAGGAAAGGGATTGCAGGTGAGCAGGAGCACCTGCAGAGCAGCATGAAGGACTCACAGACACTGCAGCCAGGAGGTCTGTCTCATCAGGGACACAGCAGTGCCCTGTGGGAATGAACAGGAGCAGTTAGAGACCTGCTCATGCTTGCGGGACTGTGATCTCCATGGCATCACCGAGGAGTGATGGGATGGCGGCTCATGCAGCTGGAGTGCTGGGATGGAAGGAGCGGCAGGGAAGGTGAGGTGACCCTCTGTGTCAATGACCAGTCAGGGTGCATGGAACTCCACCTGGGGATGGATGAGGAGTTGGCAGGGAGCTTATGGGTCAGGACTAAAGGGAGGGCAGGGACAAGTGACGTTGTGGTGGAGGTCTGTTGCTGGCCGCCCAACCAGGAAGACTGAGTGGATGAGTCTGTAGACAGACAGGAGTAGCCTCACATTCACCAGCCTTGGGCCTCATGGGGGACTTCACCTCAGTCTCTGTTGGAGGGACAGCACAGCAGGGCATAAGCATCACTTGTACCGTGATGGCTCTTACTAGCTTGATTATTGCAATTATTGGGGAAAATCATAATGGAAACACATTGTAGCTCTGCATCCCTAGTTTGATTTTATGTTCCTAATGGAATTTGTATTTTTTTAACTTTGCTGTCAAGTTGCTACTTGTAGGTTATTATGCCCAAAGTCTGGTGTTGACTCATTAACAAATAGGGCTTCTAAAAATACCCAGTTTCATCAAAGTAATCCTTTTGTTTCTCTTCTCAAGGAAACAGTGGAATTTTCAAAATGTGAAAACCAGCTCAAAAATCTAGCCTCCCACTACAGTGCTATTTTAAGCCGCTTGTGGACTAAGTTTGTTTACAATTTTTTGTTGCTATTCTGGAGAACCAGGGTATGCTTGTTGAACTTGAGGCAAACAGGAAGAGAAGGACGAGTGTACTCAGAACCCTCTCTAGTAGAATCAAAAATCTTGAAAAAAGAAGTGAATGAGGGAATACCCCTCAGTGTTAGCTTCTCTGCACAGATGGGTTTGGCCAACCGCATGACTAAAAGTAAGAAATACCTGGATAGATTTGTTGGAAAAAGGTGGTGGAGATGAACATTGATGCCTACAAAGGAGAGAAACCTCATGGCACAGTGAGCTATACTACAAAGAATCTGAAGCAATCAGTCTGCTTTGTGCAATGCTGGTAAGGCTTCTGCTGCCATCGCATGCCAGGGTTACCATCAAGATGTGGACCAAGTGATGGGCATCTGGAAGGCAGCATAAGGAAAGATCAACATGTTTAAACATCTTCTGCCCATAGGGATTATGAAGAGTTTTGAAAGATGTAATTGTTCAAGTAGCCTAAATTATAAAAATCCTGTGATGACCTGGGCAGTAAGTACATGTTTGTGTGTGCAAACAAAGCAGAATGTGCAGCTCTTCTTGTTTTTGCACTGGGGTGTGTCTCAGAGTCCACTGTCCCAGGATCTGCAGCAGGCTGTGAGCTGTGGTGCCGGCAGCAGCCCTGGTGGCAGAGCACGGCGGGGAGTGGGGGTAAAATCCAAGCTAGGAAAAAGTTTCATCCTACGGAGTAATCACTATTTAAAGTCAGAGTCTTGAAATGTTACTTAAATGAATATCAAATGGCAAAAACTTGTTCTGGCAGAGTTGGGTCCGGTAACCCCGAGATAAGTCCCCGGAGCGTGCAGCTGGAGCAGGCGGGAGAGCGGGTGGCGTTGCCGGGGCCGCGCTGTGCGGCTGCCGGGCGCTCACAGGGAGGCGTCCGCGGTCCGCGGCACGGCCAGCACTCCGGGAGCTCTGCGGCTGCAGCAGCAAGAGGAAACCGAACAAAACCCACGGGCAGCTGCTCAGCGGCATTTTATCGGACTGCATTACAACGCTAGCAGGGAATTTCCCATCTACTGTGTAGTCTGTACATGTATTTCATTGTAGGCTCAACCACATCTCAAATAGCGAGAGGTAAACTGGATGCCTGTATTGCCTATACTGTCTCTATGAAAATACAAAAAGAGAGCTACGTATCTTCTCTATTGCTAAAACAACTGAAGATCTCAACTTCCCTATGGGCACTATACAAGTAGCATAAAATAAAATAACCAACATCCATTACTCCTTGCTAATGTGAAAAAAGTTGTAACTATAAAGGAATAAAATGGTCACTAATATGAAGTCATGGACTTCTAGCAGTTAACACCCTCAGCTTAGAAGTGTGCCAGCTTTGTCAAAATGAAAAAAAATTCTTCATGCTACCATAAGAGAAAGTAATATTCAAGTAATAATCGAATGAAACAGAAAATCCTCAGTACTGTAATTCCAGGTTCCACAATCCTTTCTGAGACTCCAGAGGTACAGACCATGTTTTACTTTCTTCATTTGGAAGGTAGCTCAGAATGTCAACTCTTAGAATGGTGCCCCAGGCTACATTTTCTTGGCTGCTAAATACATGCATAGATCCATGTAATTAGCCTGACACATACAAAAATTTCCCCAGTAAAAATCTGAGTACTAATAATACCACAATAACACAGCATTAACTTCCTAAAAGACACCATGAAAAAGTTAAGAAGCTCTCAGAAGTAAAAAGAAAGCCCCAGGGAGATCTCTAAGTATATGATCTTCATTGTACTTTTTTTTCCTTTGTCCAAATCCTAGAGTAAAAGTATCCCTTTTCTTATATTACTCTTCATAGCTATCACTGCTCTGAACTATGAGAAAGCATGATGAATTTTTGTTTTGACTTTTTTCATACTATGCTGTCACTCCTTACTCTCACATTCTTTCTCAATTCTTTTAAATATCAGAACTGGAGATTAACCTTCACAGTTGCTAGGGTGAATCAGACTTTCAGAGACAAAATCAATCTGATCAACCTGACTTGACCCTAAATAAGGTATTTAGGGGATGAGTAAGTCAGAATTAATGTATCTTTTCATGTGCATGCTTGTGCGATTATTTTTTTAAAGAAGTTCCTTTTAGCAATAACACCACCTTCGCTAATCTAACTTGTCTGAGCCTTTTCACTTATTTTTCCAGTACTCAGTCAATTCTGCTGTAAAAATAATGGCTTGTCCAGAAGCACCATCTGGGGAGAATCTCTTGGCTGGACTGCAGTTTTTCTGAATCTAAGTATTCACAGAATCATAGAATTAACTAGGCTGGAAACTACTTTTGAGATCATCAAGTCCAGCCTATATCCAAGTCTTCAGACTCAGAGGGCAACACATACAGTCTATGATACGTTTTGGTCTTGCCTCAGTATTTTTGAAGAGTTGTTATTATTCACAGGTTTTCTATTAGACTTACTGATCACAGCCTCCCCCAAAACACACCTGAAACTAAAAGCACACTTGTACCTATTTCCTTATAAATATGCATCCTTGTCAAAAGTGGTCATTGGCTTGTAGTCCTGTTTATAAATGTTGTGACAAGCCAAATTCATTCTCAGGGGACTGGGGAGGTACTTGAGGGAAGAGGTTACCCCACTGAGTCCCTAGTCAGGCAGTTCTGAGTTTAGAACCTCAGAGAAAACTACACGGGGGAAATGGGCAACTGAATAAACAAATCAATATGATTTCAGCAGAAGCCATTTATTGTTTACATTACATGCCAGATAGAGATTCTAGGTCTACTGTCCATGTGAACACACATTTCTGGGTTGGCTAAGCTGCTTGTTCATGAGGCAGGGACATATCCTTCAGGACTTCCAATTGGTCAAGTGTCCGTCATCACGTTGTACTTCCCCTATTTAGGGTTTACATTTTTTGCAGACAGTTTATCAGGCTTTATGTTCTTATTTTTGATCCTGTTGTTTTCTCAGTAACCTTGATGAATTCCTGAGAGCTGTAACAACAAAACTGCAGGTGGTTTGGTAAGATTACTCACAAACAGTTTGGCTGGTGCATCAGAATGGCCTGTTATACAGACAGATTGCTATAGAAAACCAGTGTCTGTATGTAGCTCAATAAGTTCTCCAAACATTCACTCCCATTGCATATAGCCGGCTGAGTCCTAGAGAAACTGCCAAAGAGAGATGAATTTGTTCTTTGCTTATGTGTTTCTTTGAGTTCCCAATCCACAAGTCTGAACTTTTTGAAACATAAAGATCTTTTGTCTCTTCAGTCTGGTTTATCAGGTGCAATCTTATCATCTTTCTTCTGCCTCTATGGTATTTTATTTTCTTCTTATTATTATGTTAACTCATTTTAGTATTTTCATTCATAAAAATGTCTGTCCTTTGCTTTGTCCCTTGGGTTTCTGCTGTCTGCAGGAAAAAGCAAGATGCTGTCTGGTGGGCATGGAAATAAGTTACAAAGTGATGATGAGGTAAGATTCAGTAATATTAAAGCTTTATGTATACCAGGACATGGAAGGAGTTACAATAAAAAAAGACCATAGGAGGCTTAGAGTTTTAAAGTTACCTAAGTTAAGGTTTCCTAAAGTGAAGTGTTCCAAACTATGTGAGATAAGACAGAGAGTACTGTGGATTAAAATAGCACAGTCAGTTTAATAACCAAGATGTCTCGGCAAGAACAAACAGAGCTCTGAAGATGGCAAGAGGATTGGATCAAGATTGGCGACAGGAAAGAAGACTGAATAAAGTAGAAATGCTGCAAAATGTATGTTTGTTTGTGCAATGCTAAACCTAATCAATACAGTAAAAAATTACTAACCTTCCTAGAATGGTATATAAGCATATGTAGCTCAAAGTAAATTTGAATTATGATCACCAGTCAGTAGTCCCCATCTTTCTCTCAATTGTTGATACTAGAGTATTTGTAAATTCCATTAGTTGTCAATTTGTGGCTGGCTGGGAGTAGGCACTGTTATTAGCAAGCCTTTTTCAACAAATGTACACAATTCTCATTGCACAGTGCTCCTCTCCATGGTCTCCCTGGTGCAGCAGCCACTGAAGACCATGGTGGCTACAAGGATGGATTTTTGCCCTGTGTTCCCCTTGCATTCTCAGGCCATGCTGGCCATTTCACCTGGGCTCTGAAGCTGCCTGGCAGCTCTGGCTGGGCAGGGGCCAATCAAGAGGCACCGCCGCTGGACCTCCTTGTGTTCCCTGGGGAGACAGTGAAGATCTTGCTCATCCCCGACACTCTCCAGGGCTTCAGCACCGCAGAAATGAACTTGTTGGACATGCAGAACACTGTGCTCTGTTGGCAGTGGGAGCTGCCCACTGGAAATAACCCCTGCACACCTGCTCATCACCCCAGGAAATGACTAATGCTCTGGGTCCTGTTGTTTATAATGGAAAGGCTGACACACACTTTATCTTATCTAACATAGCACTATGCAAAAGGGAATTATATAATTAAAACTTTATAATCATCTCTATTGCTCAGTGGGCAGTTACAAGTCCCACAGGAATCAGGCCAGCTGTGTTATCGAGTTGTATTCAGTCATCTCATTTTGCTAAATATAGTGTGGTGTGCTAATTAATGCTCTGTGTGGAGCATTGCACTGGGATCACTGTGCCACAGAGCTGGAGTGCAGTGCATGGGATGTTAGCCCACCTCCCTTTGGTTGAGATTTTCAGAAAGAAGTGCCTAAACTTAGACTGCTAAATCCATACTCTGACACTTACATAAATAACCTTAATTTTCAGAAAAGCAATACCAAGAAATTATTAAAATAATAAAATAGAAAAATGTCTTACAAGAACAGAAAAGATGTTATTGTTTCTGGGAACAGTGCTCAAATGTATGAGCAGATTTCTGGGAAGAGGTGAATCACAATTTTTGGTTTTCCCAGCTTAATTAATTGTGAGGTGTAACTGCAGTTCCTGAAAGAAGGTTAGAAAATGGGTGTGGGGCAGGATAGACCTCAACACTATGGCTGGTCTGTATATGATGTTTTTCACAGAGTTGGGCAGGAATCTCTGATTCAATACATACCTCTCTGTTTGTGTCTGAGATCCAAAAGCAGAAAAACAGATGAGTAGGACCTGAAAATCATACCTTTTCATCAGCTCCAGACCCATTTACTGATTGTATTCTGGTTCCTGGTGAACAGATATTTAGATGAATAGACTACAAAACTTTGCACCAGCAGAAGACTTCACTGGATGAAGTACCAGAGATGAAAAGTAAAAGTGTTTGATCCAGTGCCTCACCTTGATGGTGCCCAACACCATCTGAGGTTATATTTGAGGTGTTTGCTTGAGGCTAGCAAATACAACAGAGGACCTGCAGGATACTCATACACTTGCATTACAGCAAAGGGGAGCTATCAGGAGGCCTGTGACACCCAAAACAACACCAGGGGGCTTGCCTCTGCCTCCTGGGTGGTCCAGAACAGTTTGAGATGTGTCAGCATATGTGGGCCCTTGTCTGTAGCTGGTAGCTTCACAAGAGATCTCGGATACTGCAGAACGTTCAAATAACTCCAGAGCCCACTGTGATAGCAACTGATCCAAATCCCATGGATGGTGGGTGGCCAGACTGCTCAGGCACTGCTGAGTTTGGTAACTCAGGTCTCCATCAGCCACTGCAGAAGTTTAGATGCTGGGCTCATGTGCAGGCACCTAATGTACCATAATTCAGAGCCAAATGCCACCTGAGGTGACCATGCAGGACAGAGCAGTGGGCACAGCCAGTGTTCCTAAAGAGCAAAGCTGAAATGGTGGGGCATGTGTCAAGCAGTACACATCCCATCTGCCTTCTCAACCACTCTGGAAGTTATAGAAGAAGGCTCTGGAGTTTATATTAGAAAATGAGGTCCCAAAAGCTACTCGTAGCATAAAGGGACCTCATCTTGCAGCAGCTGTTCTTAACAGAGGAAGAAGATCATGATGTAGTAAAGCCCCATGTTGTGATGTGCTTCAAACAGAAAATACCCTAAATACATTTCAAAGGGCACTGGGCAGAGGGTAAAGGAGCAACAGATCAGATTTACCAAAAGCCTATCTGTTTAAAAACCCTAAGCAGCTAAATTCTTTTTTTTATTATTTTGGTTAAACAAATAAGAGACATTGGAGCTAGTAACAACCACATTTCTCTGGATAAAAAAACACATGAAGAAATAAAGACAATGCCAAACCCAAGATATGTTCACTAAACTGGGCTGACTGAAAGCTAACAGAGTAGTGAGGCCAGCTGGAGAGCATCCAAGGGATTGGAGGAAAGGGCATATGAGAGGAGACATTTTAACAGCTTCAAGTGAAGCCTCTTAGCAGGCTGTAGAGGTGTTGATACTGAAGAGAGAGGCTCAACTCCAACAGGTGAAAAAG
This sequence comes from Cyanoderma ruficeps, assembly GCA_008694505.1. Taxonomy (NCBI): domain Eukaryota; kingdom Metazoa; phylum Chordata; class Aves; order Passeriformes; family Timaliidae; genus Cyanoderma; species Cyanoderma ruficeps. The sequence continues at coordinate 1,448,265 of VZDJ01000302.1, forward strand.
GCTGTCAGCAAAGAGTACATTGAAGTTTTCAAGCAACCTTTGAAAGTAGAAACAAAGGCCAGTGGTTTTCTGTTTACACAACAGAGTGCTTCTGATACTGAAGCACAGGGCAACATCTATTTATAATCCAAATAAATCTTGTGTTCTGGTATTTGGAACTGTCCCTATTCAACATACTGGGAAGCAGTAGCCACAAGGCTGCATTAAGAAATACTGATTTAGATCTGCATGTTTGGTTTGTTTTGGTCCATGTATTTTCCTCCTTAATCACTTGCCAATTATGACTTTTGCAAAAGAAACAGGTTTCTTTACTTTTTCAAAGCTGGCTCATGTGGACTTCATAATGTTGTGACAGGTGATACCTAAGCTGCGCTTTTAATGCCTGTGAGCTAAACTCTTGCCTCTTTTTTCCACAAACTCTCAAAGTTTCCAAGTGTCCATCAATATCTGTGATAGGTGACATGAAGATGCGAGCCCCAGATGATAGGTCCCAGGAAAGTATATATAATTTAGGCTATTCAGCTCCTTGGGCCTGATGCATTCCCTACCTGTGTCCTAGCCCAAATTTTACCTCTGGTGCTCTTTCTTTGGCAGAGGAAAAAGCTGTGATGAACATCACAGTCTGCAAGTTTAAATATGAAGGCACTGAGACTGAGAAGCTGGGGACGTGGGGAGCAGGGATGGTGATGACCTTGGAGTCCATTTCCCATGAAGTTTAGAAACGTCAAACAAAATTACATGACTATCATGTGCAGACATACTGAAATAGCAAAAGGGCTTTTAGGAAGGCTAGTGGGATCTGTACCTCTGACATACACAAAGGATTCTCCCAGTCTGGCTTCTTTGCTCTCTGTCTGAGAGTTTGCAGACATGCCAGTTAAGCAAAAAAACTTTCACAGTAAACCAAGGCTATTTTTGTGGAATTAAGAGGATTGGAACTTGATGATCCTTAAGATCCCTTCCAACCCATACCATTTTATGATTCTCTGATTCAAAGATACAGGCTTCTCTGGTGTAGTTGTATTTTTTTTAATTGCTGGTGGCTGTGCTCATAGTCATATTCTGGACAACTTGCAGCTCACCTAAAACAAGTTATTATCTATTGCCAGCTGCTACAAAACAGGTCTCCAAAGTATGCTGTTGGTACTAAGAATGGTATGGAGAATTTCTCTTTGAAGTCCTGAGGTACTTGAAATAACAGGTCATGAACTAAATGGCCTCTAGGGATCTTTTCCAGCCTCATTTACTATGGTTCTGTGCATTCGCTCCAGATTCACTTGTCAGAATGCTTAAAGTTTTGAATCTTTGTCCTGCTGAATTGAGGATTTGGGGCTGACCTTTACATCCTCCAGACCTTCTTGGACAGATATGTATTGGGATAAAGTGCAGCAGCAGCTGATTATGACAGCTTTCCTCCAACCTGCTCTTCAGTCAGAGGAATCACCACATCCTCAATGCCTTTTGTGTCTGTGGGAGAGAGAAGGCCGGCATCAGCCGTTGGCCTAATGACAAGGTAACTGAGTCTTAAAATTCCGCCCATCATTAATTATTCCACTGTCTGCAACAAAAGGATCAGGTCACTCATTAGCTAATGCAACCTGAACTTTCAACAGCTTTGAATACTTGGCCCATTCAGACACCAGTTTATCTTCTCCCTAAGACTACCTACCACCCACCCACACCCTGCTGTCCCAGTAGATACTGATTTTTTTTATACATAGAAGGACTAAGAATAATTAGGAAAATGTTCCTATTCAGAGCTTGGCACTGCACCATTTCAGAATTTGTTGCCGATTAATATTGAGAGCTTCTTCATAGGAAGAAATGACTTTGCAATAGCTGAAGTTCTACCAAATATAGGGAAATCCATGACTGTAAACTCTTCAGCAGATGTTGAATCCAATCAGGATTCACTCCGTGAGCACTGTACTATAATGTTCTGCAAGTAGCACCTAGTGGCTAGTGATTTCTAAAAATATTTTAATTTTTCAAAATTATGGGTTTCCTCAGGGATCATCATTCTTTCACAGAGGCATCTTCAGCTACGTGAAGAGAAATGCTTAGATCTGCATTCACAATTGTTTGTGGCTGGTCCATTGCTGTGATAGGGACAATTACCTTAAAACATACCGTGATACCTGAAAAATATAGTCACTGTCCTCAGTCAATTTATTTTTTTGTCCTCTTTAACCAAGCAAGATTTGTACTGGCTTCATACTGGAAAGCTTCCTGAATAGATCAGGACTCTGTTATGAAATAAGGAACCAGCTTCTTTGCAAGAAAACAACATTATTTAGAAATGTTACAATATAAAGTGTGTTTGTGTATATGAATGGAACTATAAGATTATGGCATCAACTTTTTCCAATTTTAGTATTAAAGATCTATATTTTTAAAAAAATTACTGCCTACAAATTAACCAGATTTTCTCAGACTCCCAAACTCCACTAAATGCCATCTTCTTTCTATTTATAACTCTGCTTTTGAAAGATTTATTTACCTTTCCAGTTCTACTTATCTGGAGCCACAATAATTAACTTTCAGAACATTACATGATGGGGAAAAAGAAATTACACAAATTAGAGAAATAAATAGTTGCTAAGGAAAACATACCTGGTAAGGCAGATAATTATTTCATGGCTGTCACACTTTCCAGGGATGCTGCTTCTGTATGAGCAGATTTCAGATAGCACCAGTCCTCTCTGAACACTGCTAATATAAGAAGCCAATCCTCATTATGAGAGGTCAGACTAGTTCTGCCCTCTGAATACTGGCTCTGAAATGAACTTATTCAAATAAACAAACACCAGACTGAGTTTTTCTCCTGCCATTGACTGGAAATCTCTCATAGAAGGAAGAGCCTGGTGGAAGTGGTTGAATGTGTTTCTTCCTCCTGCATTTTATGAGTGCAGAAAGTCCCGTGCAATATGAGTCTTATGACTGATTTAATAGGGAATAAAAAATATACTGGAAAGGCTGTCCATGGTGCAGTCAGGAATGAATGGGCCTCTTAAATGACTGTACTAAGACAGTGTTTAGTTTAGTTGCATTGTGGTGATAGATGCAGTGATTGACTGACCAGCAAAGTACTTCCTGCGCAGATGTACCGTACTGACTGCAAGTCACTGGTGTCAGCACAATTTTGTTTGTATAACAACACTTAATATTTAATCTATATATTGTTTGCTGTTCAAAGAGCTGAAACTTTTTTTTAATTCTTCCTCTGCACAAAACATATACTCCAATGCATATATACATATGAATAACACATTTACCATATTCATATGTAAAGCAGATGCAATGAACTCTCAGGACAACACAGAGGCCAAATCTAGTGTGATAGCCATATGGAAATTATATTCAAGGTTTACAGTGCTAAAATGCAGAATGTCCTGTTTTATTCTGCCCTGGCAATGCAGTTCGAGGTAACAAAAAAAAAGAGGTGTCAGAAAGACAAAGTTGCCTGAATTACTCTAGATCCAAAACCATTTCCAAATTTCTAGGAAATTCCTGGTTACCTGCAATATTACTACTATATGCCTACACCAGAAATGGACAATATTGTTAAAAGTATAAATATGAATTTAAAAGTTGTTTTTTGTATTTAAATCTGTCACTGTTTCAGCATGTTCAGATTAGATAGCAAAGAAAATTGTGGAGTTGGAGTGCAATGGTCTTAATGTGTTTAACACTTGTCTAAGAAACAAGCAGACAGGAGAGTGTTAGTAAATGTTTATGCATTTCAGAAATGCCTTCTGCATCACATACTATGCACTCAGACTATGAATGTACATAGCAACAGTGCTGATTAAAAACAACCCATTTAATTACTGTGATATATGGAAGCACACACTCTAAATGCAATTTGTTGGTGTATTTGGCATGTAAATGATCTTAGGAGAATCGTGGTTAGAAGAGCTAGAATAAGGAGTTAAGAACAAAATCCTGCTGCCCTCAGAGTCAATTAATGGTTTGCTCTTGCCAGCTCTGAATCTTATTTCACACAAAGAAAATAAACAAAGCTGGTCAGGTGAGAGGAAGGGGAGATACTCCCTTGGCAGCATCTAGGTCTTTGAGGGAGAGTGTATGGGATTCTTGCAGACCTGTGGGACCCCTTGCTTTCAAAGTCTCCACTAATGTAAATCCACTTGTAGCTTTGCACCAAATTATTTAAACATTTAAAAACAATATATCTGAGTGATTTTTTACACAGAATAATGCATATTTTCTTCCAGCCTTATTTTTTGAATTAATTGCTTTTAACTATTAACATAAAATCTTTGGTTATCCTATGATGAAAAAAATCCATAGCATATTGTAAAAAAATATCATTGTAGTGCACAAGGGATAAAAATACTTCCTTTACATTAATTCACTTCCTGTGGCAGGATAGTTCATTGCAATTCCTAATGTCCATTCTTCCGAAACTATTTTCCACACCACATTCATACTCGTGCTCTTGGTGTGTTCATTCAGGGAACTAAAATTTTAAAAAATTATTATTTCTTAGAAATATTGCTTTTCCATGTCAGATTTGGATAAGAAACAATCCAGTGGCCCATGCCAAAATGATGCCAAAAGAGAGAATCCAACTCAACAGCTGGGCAAGGGGGTTTATTAGGTCAAGGGTTTTATCAATGGAGGAGATGTTGCTGTTGGAAAGTGCGTTCTATCAATACCAGACAGCTGAAACTGTGCCGTGTCCCAAAGAGGAGCTGACTCACTTCCAAAGTGTCTGGAAATGTCAGCGCATGTCTTCTGGTTATCACTTTCTTTTCAGCATTTGGGTTCTGGTATAGATGACAGGTCTGTTGCAGAAATGAAGCTCGGGAGACAAGTCCTCCTGCTGACAGGTCCTTGATCTCCCAGTCTTGTGGAAAAGTGCCCAGGTCCTCTGATAAAATATTAATCTCCACTATCGGTCACTTCTACCCCGGCTGGAACCCCTCCTTATGACTCTGCCAGTCACGTCGAGCCGAAAGGGACCCAGTGTAGCCCCGGAATCCCCCGGGCCGCTCCGAGCGGGGGTCCCAAGCTCTGCGCTGAGGCATAACCCCATCTCTCCCCCTCCCTGCCCGTCCCGGCCCCGTTTTCCATCTCGTCCCCACAGCGGTGGCCCCGCGGGCCCAGCGGCAGCCTCGGCAGGCGGACAGACGGACGGTCTGTCCGCCGGTCGCTGCTCATGCCTGGCGCCGCCACAGGGGGGAGCTCCGGCACCACGGATGGCCCCGGAGCAGCGGGCCCGCGGCGCTGGGGCTCCGGGGCGAGCGGGGCTGCGGCTGGGAGAAATCCACAGCTTTCCCCTCTCCCTGTTTGCCCCTGCTCCTCGCCCATCTCTGTTCTGCGTCCCGAGTTTGCGCACCTGTTCCGAGGGGACGGTGACAACCGGTATTTCAGCCCTAAGGGGTGCCGGAGGAGTCTCGTCCGCGAGCGTTACCGGGGATGCCGCTCCCCAGGGGTGTGGGAGCAGCCCCGCTGCTGGCGCGGGGCCACCTGGGATGCTCTGTCCGGGCCCTGGGGCAGAGAGGGGCCCGGGTATTTCGCCGTGTCACCCTCTGGCACGACGCGTTGCAAGGGCCGGGACACGTCGGGTGACCCGGGCAGGCTCCCGAGAGCGAGTGATGGGAGACCCCCGCGGAACCTGTCCACCAGCGGATTACCCGATTTTGGAAGGTGAAGCTCCTTTGGAAGGCACAGATTTTCAGGCATGGGCTACAAGCGCAGATTTTCCGCGGGGTTCTCGGCCCGGGGAGCCGTACGCGCCCCGCCGCAGGCTGCTTACGGCGCCCGCGGTGCTTTGTGCTCGAAGTAAAACACCCATATGGCGGAAGGCTGTCGGGGGGAGTGTGTATTTAATGTATGTTTGATGTATGTGTGGCTGCATAGCGTTGAGGCCAGACACACCTGAACCGTGTCACAGTGATTATATCACCTTTGCCCTCAAGGCTGTCGGCCGCGCCAACGGGAGTGCCCGCGCTTGTCTGCAAGACTGTGCCGGGGATCAGCCCCGCCTCGGGTCCTCCGCGGGGGCGACGAGGACTGCGTGGAATCCCCCGCCCGGGGGACACCCTCCGCGCCGCCGTCCTTCGAAGCCTGCCCGGAGACTCAGTTTTTCCACTGCCCTCCCGTGTCCTCCCCGTTTGGGAAGCCTAGGGGGGGAGGGAGGGGGTGGCGGGCCGGGCCCCTGCCTCCGGGCGCGCTGCCGCCGCGGCTCCCGTCTCATGCCGCAGGAATGCGCGGAGGTATGCGCCAGTTTCCAGAAGTGGATCCCCTTCCTTGCTGGAGCACAGCAGCGCATATATCACCCGGTGGCAGCAGTCCACCTTCCCTGAAGTTTCGTAACCGCTTACGAGGGTAAATTGAGAGTTGGGAACAGCCCTCTATTAAGTAGCAGATTGAGAAGAGGCTCTTCCCACTTGGAGAAGGCAAGTCTTCCCAGACAGACCCCTCGCATCGGGAGCTACAGTAATCGAGACGCCTCCTCTGCGCTCACTGTTGCCGCTGCTGCTACTTGCTGCTCCCTCCGCAAGGTGCCCCCGGAGCTTCATCCTATATCCTCCCTTTACCCAGGTCCGACGGCTGCGGCTCCCACTGCTGCGGTCACCGCCGGAGTCATCGCCGGAGGAGCTGTCCCGTCACCGACCTTGGCACCCTGCGGCCGCCCCGGAAGGTCTGTGTGTGCCCGCGCAGGAGCGGGGGTCCTCTGCCCGCCCCGCCGCCGACCCCCGTGTCCCACCACGCACGCAGCCCCTTCCAGTGCACCTTAGGCTGGGGTAGCAGCACCGGGCTGGAAGCTGACACGGGATTAGGAAGGAGCGTGTGTGCGCGCGTTGGGCATGTCAGAGCCGGCTGCCGGCGTGCGGGCGGGCGGAGAGATGCGGGGCAGAGCACCCCGAGGCTGCTGGCTGCCAGCCCGGGGAAAAGCACGGGGGAGCCGTGCGGATGCCGGCGCTGCGGGCGGACGGGTGCCTGGGCAGAAATGCGGGCAGGGGTGGTGGTGTCCCGGAGACCTCCTGGCGTCCGGAGGGTCCAGGCGGAGCCCGCTGTCAGCACCCTGCGCGCCTGCAGGCACGCTACCGCTGCGGCTTTGGCAGGAGCTCCCGCTTCCCTCCCTTGTGTGTGCAGCTGCCGGTGATGCTTTCTCCTGCTTCCAGTTTTTTATATCTTTGATAGGTAGTGGGCTTTTCCTGTGGTGTTTTTTTTTATTATATATTTTTTTGGTTGGGGTTTTTTGTTTGCTTTAACGTTTACGTTAGTTTTTTTTTTTTCTTGAAAGCGGTAAATGTTGTACACTGTGTGGTTTAGAAATGCTTTGGCTAAGCTTTTGTAGGTTGAATTAGCTTAAGACAGGACTGGCACTGTGAAAGCTCGGGTCTGACTTTAAGTGGTCTCTGAAGATCAGTGAGAAAACCTTTAGTCCTGACACGAAGTCTGTTGTGTCCCCGCTGAGCCGGGAGCTGTCCTCTGCCAGGGTTTCTTTCACACACCTAAATTCGCGAGAAGGAAACAGTGTTTCTAGGTTAGCAAATGAATGCTTTGGCTCAGGTGGTGTATTTAATGAAACAAAAACGTGTATCAGGAATGGTAGACCGGCAGCAGGGGACAATTCCTAGATGCCTTCGTGAGCTGAATAGTTTCTGTTGCTTTTCAAAACGATCAAAAGATGGCAGTAAAAGCTCGCACGAGATTATCAGGACAAAACGTCCTTTTGCATTGAATTTGGGCGATCCTTAAACACACTGCAGGATCCTGTAGATCTGCCCAGGGGCAGCTGTTTCCCACGCAGAGCAGTGATTCGATTTTGGAGCTTTCAGACCATTTTTATATTAACCTTGGTCTTTCTTGTGTTAGAGTCATTATGGTCAATATTACTCTTTTATTAAGCCGCTGGAACTGCCATTAGGCTGAAACCTTTGCTTAGATTTTCATTGAGCTTTTGGTATTTTCATGTGCAGTAAAGGTGTTTGACTAAGGCAAGTACATACGGTTGCTCAAAGGAAGCCTGTTAAGCTCAGTGTCAGTAACTGGGAAATTCCTGGATCTCCATAGCATCTTCCCACCAAATGTGTCTTGCTAGGTAGTTCTTTAGATGGTAGAAGAATATTGTTTTCCCTTTCAGTCGTTTCTGTGGACTAGTGATTTATGTATTTTTCTTTTGTTTTGCTCATGGAACTTTCCTGATAAAATCTGTTGCCTAATTGCTTTCGGAATTCTCTTTCCCCCAGCCTAATTATGATATATGATGTATGTATGACTTTATTCATACAAATTGCCACTCGCCTACTTCTTGAGATAGAAAATTGGAAACTATAGAAACAGTTATATGCATGTGTAGGTTCATATTAGACTTTACTAAGATAAGGAAATAATTTGGAAGTTTTGCTGGAGTAATTGGCAGTAATTTCACATGACCTAGAGCATATAGTTATGAAGGAATGGCTGCTTGCAATAAAGAACAACTAACTTGGCCTAATCCCACTTATTTTGCTAGACAACCTGCAGTGGTTGTGAGACTTATGCCTGTCAGCTTTATATAGTGTATTTTAAATATATTTTCTCTCAGGACGTGTAAATGAATTATCAGATGTTGAAACATCATGGCTAGACAGACGTGTCCAATTTCAGATGTGTGTTACACACACTTCTGTATAACCTATTTCAGACTTTCAAGAAATGAAGAATAGCACATTTGTGGGCAGAAACCCTCAAAAAAGTTTTATTACAGTTTCCAAACTGCCTTGAGACCAGTAAAACAAAGCTAACTAAGTGGTTCAACAGTTATGAAAAAGGAGCCGATTAAAATCCCCAGCTGAAAGAGACATTTAGTTGATCCAAGGCAGGAATGACCTCTGAATTAGCTATCATCACATTCAGCGATGAAGTCATGGAGCTCCCTTCTGGCTCCTGCCTGTGCGGAGGCACAGATCTTCACTGCGCTTCCCTGATCAAATTAACTCTAACTAGGTTAAAGCTTCATGTGCTTACTGTGATTGGAAAGGGTTCAGCAACAAAAGGAACATTATTACGAGACGAGACTCTCCAGTTAGTCATACAGATCTTTTGTCGTCTTGGACAGCTTTCAAGTCTAGAGGTTTCAACCTGGTCTCGTGGGTGGGGGCTGGGGATAAGGGAACAAAGTGAAATCCACGATTTATCTTTTTTATGTTTCATGAATACACCCACGCAATCCTTTAATCCACATGTATCATTTCCTTCTCGTTTCTCCCCCTTCCTCCCTTCCCCATCATTGCAGATTCATTCATGTTGTTGTGATCTGAAAGGGCAGAAATGAAGACAGCGCTGTGCTCGGCAGTCGCTGCTCTGTGTGCAGCCGCCCTCCTCTCCTCCATCGAGGCTGAAGGTAACCTTCTCCTCCCTGCCCTCTTGCCCCGGTGCCCTGCTGACCAGCAAATCTCCCAATCAACCTTGAGCTATTGACTCTCTCCCTCTCTGTTTTTGAGTGTGAATATTTCACCTTCTTTCTTTCTCTCCTTCAGAGAAACGCCTCTCCTTCCTTGTCCAGCTCCTTCTGTGTTCTGTTTCTCCCGGCTACTGAGCCGGATCGTAGCTCCCTCTCTCTGTCCCTCTGGTGTGCTGTCCACACCACCCCACAGACAGGACGTGGGCCAGCTGGTGTGGCCACCTGGGCACAGCGCCCTGAGGAACCCATTGCCACTGGCAGGCAGCCCGGCGTGCCTGGGGCCATGGCTCTGCCCCTCAGGATGGACCAAGAAGGGCTGGTCTCTGGCCTCTTTTAGTAATGTTGAGCAAGGAAACGGAAAACCTACTACTCAGTAACCTGCAACTTTGAAATAAAATGCTCCAACAGAGTCTGGCTCTCTGCGCCTGTGTGTTTTGTCCAGCCGGGTGCCTCGCCTCTGCCCCACTGGCCTGCCAGTGCATTGGCCTCCCCTGCTCAGCGGGGCGACCCCCGGCTGAGCCTCGGGGTGGCCGGACCCTCCCTCAGGGACACCTCAATTTCTGTGGTGGGTCTGGTGACCTGGGGAACACGCCTGGGGAGATGCTGCCAGTGTTGTGACATGCATCATGGGCACCACTGAAAGGAAGGCTGGGCCAGGCCTTGCTGTGGCAGCTGGGGCCCCAAGGCTCTGGCATAAATGTGGTACTGTCACCTCCAAAAAGCCTTTCCTTTTCCTTCTCCTCAGCCCTTGGCGCAGTCTCTCTGGAGGCTGAGGCCCCTGTCAGCCCTGGCAGCATCCTGCCTCCAGTTGAAGACATGGGGAGACCCACCTTCACTGCCACACTTGCCACAGCAGGGCCCAAAAGGGCCTGGCCTGGCATTTGCTCCCCAGTGGATTAACAGCAACTCTATCCTGTGCCCTCAGTGTGAGCTGCTTGGCTTTTTGGTCATAGTCACGGCATTTCTCCCAGCAGTGGCTGCCAGGGGAAATAAAAAGGCTGAACACCCTGCACTGAAATGACTTGATCTGACCTCCGGGACCTGACTCCATCGTAGGTGTGAATTCCCCTGGATTTACTGGAAAAAAACAGAAGCCAACAACTGATAATTCATTTTTTTGCCTTCTCTTTCTGTCTTGAATTGAAACAAATTCCCTGATCATGGCCGGCTGCAAGTTCCCTTGTCTGCACCTGGTCACCTTGGCTGATCTCTTCTAAAAGCATGGGGTGTCAGAGATGCCTCTGCAGTGTTTGCCCCCCAAACCATAGTGATTGCTTGGGGCACGTAGATGTAAAGTGGCTTTCTGGAAAAAGATGGCATTTTTGCCAGTAGTGCAACATCTGGTCACCCTAGGAAAGAGTCTGTCTCTGCCGTCCTCTCATGCTGCGATGCTGTTGGCAAAGGAACCAAAAAAGGTCATTTGAAGTCATTTCAGACTTGCATTTGAAACGCAGGACTGCTGTGCCAGAGAAAGCAGAGAAAGTCTACGGTTTTGATGGAGGAAGGGAGTGGATGTGTTTGTGCATTCTTCCCCATCTTAGGATGGAGCTCACTTGGAACTGGAGTAATATTGCTGTTGTCCTGCACTACAAACTACATGCGTGGAGTATGTTATTTTGGAACGTAAGTGAAGGAGTTTTATTTAGCTATAGTGTAGACTAAACCAGTCATAGCTTCAGTACCATTAAAGCAAGTTACAAAAAAATATTTGGAGCAGCACAGTTATAACAGCAAATTTTGACACATAGCTGGATAACCTTGATTAGATGTTGGAGGATGCATTATTGCCAAGCAAAAGAGTGGGTAAAGCCTGATCTTGGGAGTTGTAGAGGGGTCTTGGACAGAACTTACATTACTTTGCATTCAGAAATGTTTGATAAATAAAATACCTAATTTACAGTGATCATGTTTCTATGAGAAAATTCTCCTAGCTCAAGAGTTTTGAAGTAAGAGCAGGCGAGTGTGGGATGAAAAATTGTGGTGCTGAAAATGGAGTGAGAAATAGTGGTGCTGAAAATGGAAGTTCAAACTTAGGGGTACCTTAGGAGTTGCTGTGGTGGGAATTGCTTTTGTAGAGATTTTTACAGTGGGGTTTTTGTTTGCACTATACTAGTCACTCTTCTGCACTGTTTTAATTTTGTGCTGCAAGTTTGCATAATTTTGTAAATTGCATCTTATTTACTTTAGCAATTATTAATTAATTAATTTATTTATTTACTTTATTCTGGTGTTATTGCAACTTAAATCCTGTCTACTGAACTGAGTTTCTGCTATGAATGTTTGTCCCTTAGTCTTATTTTTCCAAATTTCTGATCACTTTGTGGGGAAAGCTATCCTCCCCCACCAGTCAGTCAGTCCTGTGTCTATTTTCTTGGTTCTTTTTGACTCTCCATGTACCATTCACAGGACATGCATTTTGAATTTTCTTTCCCAAAGGTGTGGGTAGACACTTGATGGGATGAAAAGTAAGAGGAGAATAAGGGAGAGGGCCATTTAATTTGATGAAAATTCTTGATATGAGGTGGAAAGATGGGGTGAGAGCAGAGGAAAGAAAAAGCTTAATTCTATTTTCTGCCATCCTTCAGCTTTCATTTTTCAGTCTCCCCTGGGAGCAGATCTAGTGTTTATCCGATGCTGCTGTCCATAGATTCCTGAATTTTCCAGTATGAAACTGATACTTCATCAGTATCACAGCTGCTCTGAAGTCCTTCATGAGAGCTGTGTTCTTGGCAAGGCAATGAGCTGCAGTAATGGTGTTAGAGCTTTTCTACAGAGGCACAGCAGGAGCTTCCAGTTGGGCAGTCACTGTAGGAGTAGAGGGAGTAAAACCCACTTATAGTCTAAATGCGTTCATGCCACTTCACTGGGGAGGTTGTTTGTTTACGGTGGTCAAGGAAGCAAATCTGTTTTCATGCTCAGCATTTTTGTGCTTTTCTTTTACAGTGAAATTCTTCTTTTATTTTGCAATCCTTCTGATATCTCTCTCTCAGCTTAAACTCCTTGTGTGTGATTCTATATTTTATACTTCAAGTTGGTTTTTGCCTTTTTAGGCCAGCACAACAATACTCCAGTGCATTCCATGTCTGTCCACATGGCAGAATTTCTTTCTGTTACAGTATTTTTTTCATCTGTGATTACAAAGAGCAGAGGGCTCTTATTTTAGTCATAGTTAAGTCAAATATGTTGGCATGTGAAGAATCTATTAATTATAACCTCAAGTTGCTGCCGTGATGTTGTCATGGCTTCTGTAGCATATCATGTTTCTTAATACAGAGTGATTTTCAAAGGTACAGGAAAGGAATGAGGAAATTATTGGCTTTGTGTAACCTAACTGAGCTTCTGAAGATGCTGACTCTTCAGTTTTCAGGAATTGTTTCAGACCTAGAAAAGTCTGTTTTCTAGGCTGGAGGCAGGGAAGGAGGGTATCTACCGATCCAAGTATGGAACCTTTGTGTTGTGCACAAAAATGTTTGGTGAAAAATCTGTTACCAGGACACCCAGTATAGTAAGTGACAAGTGCAGCATAGCAGTTGCAGAAGAGTAGAATTTTTGGCTTGTAATAAAGCTATGCTGAATACATTAATTTTCATTGACTGAATGATTTAGAGGTGATCCCAGAGAGCTGAAACTTTTGAAGTTTTGAAACTGGTTGGTAGGACCATTATTTTATTATCTTTTGATGGCAATATCTTTTGAGAAAGAAACTGTTGATTTCAAGGTTCCTAAATAGAGAGCCATGTAGATTGACATGTGAAATTGCAGTTTCACATGAGGGTGACTATACATCCCTGTTTTTTGCTAATTAGAAGCAAAATATACATGCATGTGTAAGTGTATATACACATGTATGCACAAATGTGTAAAATTTGGTGTGTATACATATGCATTATGTTGAGATACATATGTCTTATTTGTATAGGTATATAGATTTAATTTTTTTAAAATTGCATTTATGAGCCATGCATCTTCTATTTTAAAGAAATTCCATATAGTTATATTAAAAATTTAAAAATGCAAAGATACAGATGATAATTTTTCTGTGTTGTGATTGGCAATGAATATCTAACCAGTCTGAGAAGCTGCCCTTTTGAGAAGCTGCTCTTTACTACATTTCTAGGCTGTAGGTCATTCTTTCTCCCACTCACATTGACTATGAAGACTTCAGAGGACATTAACCAGGGTCATGATCTAGTTAGTTGTTCCAAATTCATGCCAGTTCTGAAAAAAGTAGTAAATTAAGAGTTTTGGCACCTTCCAACCTCAGCAGGACATATTGCTGGGATGGTAAGGCTGAGCTTACTCTTCAGCTTCTGTAGACTGTATGTTGTTGTAACATGGTCTAACATGTTATTTTACATGCTAATTATAGTCTGTCCTTTCCAGTGATGGAATCAGAAAATATATTTCACGTAGGGATTGGGGATGGCAGATACTTCCAAGTTATATCACTTTTAAATCTGATTCTAGATATAAATTGCTTGATATTCCAGTTGTATTTTATTTCTGTCTTGTTAAAGTATTCATTGAGATCCTCTAGCAGTCACATTGTGTTATCTGCAAAAACATGTAAAATTTTTATATTACCTGAAAGTAATACAAACTAATATAAGACATATAAGATCTGCACAGCATTAGAAAGATGCTTTGCTCTCTCTCTCTTTTTTTTTTTGTTTCCGAAATTGTACCCTTATTACATGTGTATATAACACAAGGACTGGCAATGGTTTAAGTATATTATATCTTTTCTTTTCTTTTGTTTTTCTTTTGTGGTACATAATATAGAAGATCCAGTTAAGGAAATTATCATAACACAGTTCTAAGAGTGGTCAAAATTAATGCTGTGGAAACATGATTGTTGTACAGCAGGATATGTTTTTACTGCTCTGGAAACCCATAGGGGAGCCATTCATTTCTGTGCATCAACAGCTGGATCAATGTATGAAGGCAATACTACAACACCATGACATGTCATGGTCATGGTCCTGTACCATGGCAAGTCAGTGAGAGGTTTGGCATGGATTTTGATGGACACAGGATCAGCAGTGTCACTGCACTAAGAATAGGTGCAACTTCACTGCTGCAGGTAGCCTGACATCAAGGCTACTTGCTGGAGTTAAGCTGCACTCACATATAAGATTTTTTTGAGTGAAGTTTTAAGGTTCGTCCCTGTAAAGGATCAAACTCCTACTACAAGTGGCATTTTTTTCTAGAACTCTGGTTTGATTCAGTATTGCAGATGTATTATTTTTCCACTGGTGAATTTCCTTCTGGAAGAAGAATTTTAATGAGATGGAGTAACAGTTGCCCTATTTTATTATCACAATAAGGTTTTTATCATCTAAACATTTTTCTGTACTTCAGATCAGCTTACTACTCTCAGTCATATGACCATGGTTTGGTCTTCACCTCACAGCTGGTTTCACTTGGGTGAAATCTGACCCCTGTGAAGGTCCATGGATGTTTTGGAGATTCTGTTTGAGTATCAAAAGCTTACAGGCCATCTGGAAGACATTTTGATGACATTGGATCCAAACAGCTTATTTTTTTCACTCAAGCAAGATTCCTTTTTGGATTTCTGTGGGAGAAGTATTCAGTGCTTGAATTTGATAAGCCAGCCATAGGCTGAGAATGAATGAATTTAAAGTACAGCTTTGAAGATGGATATTAGGTCTCAGAAATAACTATGATGATAAAGGCAGTGAGGCTTTGGAGTAATTTCTGTGGGAAGCTGTCAGTTTTGACAAAAGTGGAGGTCTTTAAGAATGATCTGAAAAAAACATGTCAGAAATGACACAGGGTGGCCGATCTTGTCTTGACCATGAGATGAACAAGGGGACTTTCAAGCTCCCCTGCAATGCCATTTTTCTATGATCACCTGGCTGAGTGGATACATCACTCATGTGTCAATGTACTATTCTTGTTGCCTGCCAAGATCCACATCGGAATCTTTATAAAATGGAATAAAATCCTTTAAAATGCTAAAGACTTTTCCTCACAGTCAGCTGTTTCAGTTTATCTGGAATCCGGTCATTTGGATATCAACAAGCTGGGCTGCTGCTGTCCTTCAGCAGTTAATGCCTAAAGTCTCTGCTGCAACATGCCAATTTACTTGCAAGGTTGGTGGCACTACTTTTTCCATGTACTGATTTTTTTTAAAAAGCATGCTCAGGTCAGTTGTCTCTGCCTTTGCATTAAATTTGTCCTGAGCCATTGCTACTGAAACAATATTTTATAATGATATTCTTACCATCTGAATGTATTTTACTATTAACACATGTTGCATGATTTTGATACTAAATAACTACCCTGCCATCTCTAGCATTGTGATACTCATAAACTGAATGATGAATAAACTGTGCATGTAGGTTAATGGTCTAATCTCACTGCCTGTGTATGGACAACAAGAAAAATAACATTTACTTCAGTACTAGTGTTATCTATTGTATCAGTATTATAAAGCCATATTATCCTATGGTTGGAAATTACAGAAAATTAAAAAGAAAAACAGCCTTTTTTAAAGCTCAGTTTTACTTTTTGTAATTGGACACTGTCTTTTCATAATTAAACATTCTAGCATTTACTGCTTTATCTGCTTTTAAAATGATATTAAAATCTGACATGAAATCTGACATATGATGGAGGTCTTCTATGAAACAGAAGATCTATCTTTTAAAAATGCCTGCAAAACTCTCTCACTAGTAGTTAAGGAAAGTATGGCTGGATCTAATCTTACTTTGTAGACCTATTTAAACAATAATATATAATACACCTACCATGCACTGACAGTGAGTCAGTAAAATACTGCATGAATAAGCATGACAAGTTTACAAAGAGAATATCATTATAAAATATTTATGAAACGTCTTTGTGTAATGAACCTTGTACATGGAGGCTTTGTCCATTGTGGGAAGCTAAAAACCAAATAATCAACATTTCATTTACGTATGCATGATGCTGCAAATTAGCGTATGTAAACTATTTCTTTCTGTACTGTTCAGTTACTTCTGTCATCAGCTCCTACAAGTTTTATTTGCAGCCATTTGTTCAGTCCACTGGTGCCCTCTTTGCTGTTTTCTATAAATTCTGTAAAATAAATGTCCTTAAATATATTTTGATGTTGTCTTTTCATAATTAACCATTGTGTTGTTTGGAACCATACTGGCATTTTATGTTAAAATGCCGCTATTAGTATGGGTACACCTGCTGCAAAGGGAACATGAAAACAATAGTTTACACCTTTGAAATTGTGCAGAAATCTGGTGTAAACAGGTAAAATTTTATTTTTGAGAACTTTGCATCAGCTCAAATATTTTGGCAAATTGCAACCATTACTAATGCCATCTATAATTCCCTTAGTTCCTGAATCCTTTGTTGCTATATGCAAAGTATGTCACTTTAGTGGCTTCTAGGAACAAAGGGGTAGAGTTCTCCATATTTTGTAATATAATGATACATCAGTGTATCATTATTGCTAATATACATTTTGCATGTATATTCATATCTAGACCCTAACAGAAATTCAGAAATTGTTTTACTGAACGTTAAATGCCCAATCTTTTCCTGTATTCTTTAAATTGTTTCTTTTCTCTGCCAAGTTTCTAGATTCAGTGAAATTGATAAGAAATATCTTATGCAGAGACTATATTAAAAAATCTGATCAATTCTTTGATGTTTAATTAAGAGTACTGTGTTCTCCACATCCTAAATGATCTCATGATATTGTAAGCAGGTTGTGATTTGGCATGCTTGTACGGATTGCACCCAGCATGTAAAAAAATTTCCTTTAATTGTTATGTGAAATGTTTGCATATGTGGTGATTATCTGTGAACTCATTGTACATGTATCCAAATGTGTTTTCTATTGTGCTTGATTTTGCTGGCCATTCTCGAATGTCTTGGCAACTCAAGAAACATATGTTCTGTGCTGTCCTCTGTAATGCATATACTCTTTGATGTTTTGTCATATTTTGTCAGCTTTTATTTTACTCTTTTTCCAACAATATATCCTTATATTTGTTGGAAACAAATTTATGCAAAGACAATTTTAGTAAGCTTTGCTCAAAATTGTTTTATTTATTCATTTGCCTAAACTTGTTCAAGCTTTTAAACATCTACCTGGTATGAATCTTTTGCAGTTAACCCACCATCAGACTTGAATTTTACAATTATAGATGAACATAATGTTCAAATGTCATGGAAAAGGCCACCAGATGCAATAGTGGGTTACAGAGTAACTGTGGTTCCAACAAATGGTGAGTTCTGTCAAAAATTTTAATGTGATTACAAGTTTTGAAACGTTGAGTTTATTTTCGCCTATATCTAACTTAAGTATGAAAGTAGTCATTAAAATCTTTTGGAAGTTAGTGATCAAGCCTGGGTAGCAGCAAGGGCATACAGGAAAAACAGTGATTTTTTTCAAGTCAGAGCTATTCTTCCCATAGTGTTTACCATTTTGGGACTGCAAGTAACAAGTTTCAGATGCCTTTGCTTTGCAAGGAGCAAAAACGAGGTAGATTCATCACTCTGCTCCTCTTCTATGCTTTCACCTTAAAGTTCAAGAACTGTATTATGCTGTGTAAGACATTATTCTATTTCACTTCGAGAAATAATCAATGTAAAAGTGATATTGAATCAGAACAGGATATGATTTGTTAGATGATAGTATATTTTGTATGTGCATTTCAAGTTTCAAATTTCCTGGAATTTATTAAACACTTTAGCAATTTTATTCACTATTAAAAAACCCACATTAACCTGAAACAAAGTTTATTGTTTCAATAGTTATATTTCATGAAAACAGAAAGTGTATAATTCTAAAATTATCATTGGGTTTGAGATATTAGATTTAGGTTATTGCCTGTTGCATTTTGTTTTACAATCAGCTTATCAATATTATTGGATTTTAAGCCTGCATTGAGTGTTTTATATATTTATTGCAGATGGACCTACTAAAGAATTTACTCTTTCACCTAGCACTACCAAAACTGTCATATCAGATCTTATACCTGATGCAGAATATGTTGTATCAATAACTTCATATGACGACAGAGAGGAGAGTCTGCCTGTTTTTGGCCAGCTGACAAGTAAGTAGCTGCAGTACAATTAGAAAGCCAATTAAGATAACTGAGCGGTCATTCACAAAACTTGGCTTTGATCCAGTTCTCTAACAAAATTGCCACATACCTGAACTCTCCTTCGATGGAGCTGTCTGAACAGCCTTTTTCCATTAGTCCTAGTAGAAGCAGAGAAAATTTGCGAGAGATCAAATGATACTCACATGGATATAATGTCTACCAACCTCTATATAATTATTGGCAGGAGGCCACTGCATTGTTTGAGCTATATCTTCATATAAATTGCATCTACTGAATTCAAGGGGAAGACAATCACTGGCCTCAGTAACAAATGAATTGGACTGACATCCTGCATGAGAAAGCAAGCTATATTGATCAAATAATAACAAAATGTGACAAAATATACCTAAATGCATACTAAGATATGGAGTTTAAGCTTTAATAATTTATATTAATAATTGAAAAAGCATAAAATAAATTAAATAACAATTCACAGGAGACTCTTTTTTATGACACATTTTGTATCATGTCTCATCTTCACAAAGAACCATGGGAAAATTGCTTATTATCAATTCCTCTAGGTGTTAGAGAGGGGTAGTACTGGTATTTCTTCCAGGCATGTTGCAGTTAATGTTCAGGAAATAACTGTACAAGATGTACAAATACAGAGGATTCTTAGATATTTACATTTTCTGTGTTTTGTGTCACCCTGAATACTGTGTTGTCAAACCTGTAAGTACATGTGGTGTGTTCAGAACCTGCATTTATATTTTTTGTGTTCTGAGGCTTGTCAGACGTGTGTCTCTAATTCCTTATGTGCTTTTTGTTGGTGTTTAAAATTTTAACCCTATTTCCCCCATTCATTCTGTCTACGTTGTGCTTTGTGTAGTTCAGACAGGCGGTCCAGGGATACCAGATGAAAGGAAGGTTGAAGCTCAATTACAAAGTAAGGTGCTTTGCTTTTCAACTTATCTGACATTTATCTTATCTGAGGTCTAGCTCAAAAAGTTAAATTGTGCTTCTGTGTTACCTACCAAAGAAGTTAACTAGTAAAGTTCTGCAGAGTTAAGAAAATTTGTGATGGGACTGGGATAGAAGGATTTATAAGCTGCATTGAAAGATTAAGGTGTAAAGTTGGTACTGAAACTAGGGATTTCATGCAACTAACCTGAGCAAGTCCATGAGTGTCTTGGTCCTACTAACAAAAGGTGGTGTGCTGTGAATAAAAGGCTTTGCAGAAGGACCTATGCAGCTACAATGGAGAAATAAAGATGCAAGACATGAGTGGTAACAAAATAAAATTTTTCTGCAGCATTAAATCATTGCAAAAAGTTTTGTATGGGTGTTTTCATCTGTTGTGGCATAAAAGATCTTGTGGATTAGCATGAGAGGTGTCTTGAAGCAGTTCCCTTTGACAATGGCTGTTAGAAAACTAATATGGGTGTTCACTTATGTGAGTAATGTTTCCCCAAGGAAGATATCCCAGATAAGATAAATCTTTTAAATATCTGTTTGCTTTGCCCTTTACTTTCTAAGTTTCCATTAGACATTTCTCACTGATTTTTAAGGATGCAATTTCTCATTTGCTAATAAGTCGGTTTTCCTTTTTTCCCTGCTGTGTTCCAGGATGCTCCATAAGTGCAATGACAGATTTAGTTTTCCTGGTAGATGGTTCATGGAGTGTAGGAAGAAATAACTTTGGATATATTCTGGACTTCATGGTTGCCCTTGTGTCAGCTTTTGACATTGGGGAGGACAAGACAAGAGTTGGAGTTGTTCAGTACAGTTCAGATACAAGAACAGAGTTCAATTTAAATCAGTACTTCAGAAAAAATGATCTTATTGATGCAATTAAAAGGATACCTTACAAAGGTGGCAACACAATGACAGGTACAGATTTTCCACATATATATTTATTCAGCATTTCATTTCTTAGTTCAAATTTGCTTTAAATCCTAGTTCATACAAGTCTAATAAGACACAACTTGTGATATTGGTTTTAGGTGAGGCTATTGATTACCTTGTTCAAAACACCTTCACTGAGTCTGCTGGAGCAAGAAAAGGCTTTCCCAAAGTAGCAATTGTCATTACTGATGGAAAAGCTCAGGATGATGTAGAAATTCCTGCAAGAGAGCTTCGCAACATAGGAGTTGAAGTTTTTTCCTTGGGTATGTTGAGTTTTTCTAATGATTGAAAGATTAACATTCATGAAAAGTTAATTGATATGTTTAGCAGACTGTGTGGTTGAAGAATTTCATTATGCCCCTCTTTTCACGTGTATGCCTTGAAATGGGTCATTTGTGCCCTCCGGAGTGGAACACACATGTTGTGTTAATTTGATGGTAATTATGTAGGTCCCACATGGAGATTAATATGACTGACTAGCACAGTTTCAACCTTGGCCTCGTTCTTCACTTACACCACAATATTTTCCCTGGTTGAAAATTGAGTCTGCCACCTCATTTTATTAACCATTTTTTTGTAGTTTGATTATTGATCATGACAGAAGGCAGAGCTAATTTAAACTCAGCTTCGTCCCAGGACGTTTTGATACTTCACAAATACATTCACAGGTGTCTGTATTTTATGGCTACTTAACATAGTCCGGTCTATTGCAACTTCTAGGTATCAAAGCAGCAGATGCAAAGGAACTCAAGCTAATTGCATCTCAGCCGTCACTGAAGCATGTGTTCAATGTGGCTAACTTTGATGGAATTGTGGATATACAGAATGAAATTATCTTGCAAGTGTGCTCCGGTGTTGATGAACAACTAGGTGAACTGGTTAGTGGGGAAGAAGGTGAGACACTTTTTTTAGAAGTATTTATAGCTTCTGTTTTTTCCAATGTCTATTGAAGAGGCTATCCCTACTTCCTTTGCTTTAAATCTAGAGTTTCATCTGTTGCCTCACTTAGCAAGTGTGGAAAACTGGTCTCAGTTTTGTGTCTTTAAACGCAAGAGAACATGTGATGCAGCAAATTTGGAATAGCTCCATTATTCCATAATTTCAAAGGCAACACAGTGATGTGCAGTTATCAGGGTCAGCTTGGACACAGGCATCACTTCTGTGGAAAAAATGTATTAAAGGGATAAAAACTGCTTGGTGAAGGGTCAGAATATGTAATAGATTAAGAATCAAACCATGAAAACAGGAGAAAACTGAGAAAACAAAGACATGAAGGTGTATCATTGCAGCTTTCTCGCCTTTTAAGGTTTTAAGTAACTAGTTATTCTTTGACAAAAACGGCAGTAGAGGTGACTCTGCTGTTGTAGTACTCTGCTCACGTCAGCATTGTTCACACTTTCTACCGTGTTCCTGTGAGTGTAGCTTTCACTTTTGGCTGAAGCAGTTTTAGAGCTGGGAAGAACTTCTGGAACTTCTGCTATACTTGGGGGACCACAAACGAATTGTTCATATTTTTCCCCTCTCACTGATGTCTCATTTGGACTGTCCTGTAATTAATTTCTGTCCATTTATGCTAAAAAACCCCCCACAAAAGTTATTTTTAGATCAAGCAAAAATAACTAATCAGGAGATTCTTATTCCAGAAATATAGTCTGTTGAGAAAATATGTTTATAATTGTAACTAATATTTTGGATTTGCTTTTGATTTCTTTCAGTTGTGGAGCCTCCTTCAAATCTGGTGGCCACTCAGATCTCCTCAAAATCTGTTAGAATCACTTGGGATCCATCCACAAGCCAAATAACTGGCTATCGTCTGCAGTTCATTCCAATGATAGCTGGGGGAAAACAACATGTACTGAGTGTGGGTCCTCAGACTACTGCTCTGAATGTTAAAGATCTCTCTCCAGATACAGAATATCAAATTAATGTTTATGCAATGAAAGGACTGACCCCCAGTGAGCCAATAACGATAATGGAAAAAACACAACAAGTAAAAGTTCAAGTGGGTGAGTTTGGAGCCACCTTATTTTCAAATTGTAGCTTTTCATTGATGAAACCTTTGATGCTTGTTTTGATAGCATACCTTTATTATTTTTGAGAAACAGCTGTCCTTAACATAGTTTACTTTGTTTATAAACTGTTGTGTGTGATACATGAACTATAGATATGATTGTAATGCTATGTGTCTATTGAAAATCTGTTTACAGTGTTTATTCTTTTTCTTTACAGAATGCTCACGTGGTGTGGATGTAAAAGCTGATGTTGTGTTTTTAGTGGATGGTTCCTACAGCATTGGTATCGCCAATTTTGTAAAAGTAAGAGCCTTTTTGGAAGTGTTAGTTAAAAGCTTTGAGATATCACCTCGAAAAGTACAGATAAGTCTTGTCCAGTACAGCAGAGATCCCCATATGGAGTTTTCTTTGAACAGATACAACAGAGTGGAAGACATAATTCAGGCTATTAACACCTTCCCCTACAGAGGTGGATCTACCAACACAGGCAAAGCAATGACATATGTGAGGGAGAAAGTATTTGTTACCAGCAAAGGATCGAGACCAAATGTGCCAAGAGTCATGATTCTTATCACTGATGGAAAATCATCAGATGCTTTTAAAGAACCTGCAATTAAGCTGAGGGATGCAGATGTAGAAATATTTGCAGTTGGTGTGAAAGATGCAGTCCGTACAGAGTTGGAAGCAATAGCATCACCTCCTGCAGACACCCATGTTTACACAGTGGAAGATTTTGATGCTTTTCAAAGAATATCATTTGAACTTACACAGTCTGTCTGCCTACGAATTGAGCAGGAACTGGCTGCTATAAGGAGAAAATGTAAGTAACTACTGTTACATAGAGGAATGTAGAAAATGCAATGAAAAAAGGATCTAAACTGATGTTTTGTGCTTGTAGTTACCTAAAGAATTTATATTGATGAGATTGTCCATATACAAATGATAATTTTAATAGCTAGGGATTTGCTTCTCATTTTCAAACATATTAAAAGCAACAGGTGAAATTAATTGATAATGGAAATAAAAAAAAATTGGAGAAATATTTCCTCTCACCCCTGCTAGGTGTCTAAAAAGCTAATAAAATGTGTGTCTATTGGAATGACCGTAGTGGATATGCTCTGCTTTTGCACTCAATGTCTTGAGTAAAACTGTTACCAGAGCATTCTTTTTTTAGCTCTACAAAATGAGGTGGCAAATCTAAGCTATCTTTTAGATATTCAAAGGCAATGAAGTAATGCCAACAACGCTAGAGAGAAATTTAATTAATTTTTAGGGTAAAATTAATGGGTCTCTGAAATGGGCTTAGACAAGACAACTTGAGATAGCAGATGCTAGGTGATGGTGATTACGATCTAATTGTAAAGACTGAAATTAAGTAGCACATGAAAGTCTATACATGCATCCAAACTAGGCCAGCATGGATAATGTTTAACATTCAAACGTTTTCTAAATGGCCAGCTTTTGATCAGATAAAGTTACTTATGATTAGTTGCAGCCACATTGTCTTTACCTCTGCTTCGTAGGGCACTAACACTGAAGAGTCCCTAGTGTTGAAAGCCCCAGTTTCTTTAAAATAAGCCTTTTGTTTCAGGATAGCTTTGAGGAACAAACCAGCAAAGCAGCCTTTGTTTCAGAGGGCTTGAACAGTTTTAAGATCCCCACAGTTAGGCTGACTAGGCCAAGTAAAACAAGCCCAGGATGTCAGATTTGTGTTTGTGCCTCGTGTCAAATTCCTTGTTCCCTACTTGACTTCATTCCTGAAAAAATACTGGGTTTTATTTTGTCTTCTTTTAATCTAGATCTGAAAGAAACCCCAACAATTTTTAGTTTCCATTGAGGACATGTTATTGCTGTTCTTCAGACATATGAAATAGGGAACCCAACTTGATCATCAGATTCTAAATTAAGTTTTCATAAATATAAATATATATATTTAGATGGGTTTTCATTTGATCTAGAAATCACTGAGTTGGTGCTTCTACTGCTGAATGATTTTGGGCGGCCTAGATATGATCTTCTTAAAATTTGATAGACATAAGCAAGTATAGAAAACAGATACTGTGCACATGCAATAAAATATCTGTTAAATTAGAATAAACCAAATTATTGAGGAACATTTATTATTTATTTCAGAAATTTTGTGTTTAACATATTCTGACAAGTATGCCTCATATGCACATTTTTATTTCCATACAGCTTATGTACCTGCAAAGAACATGGTCTTTTCTGACATAACATCAGAGAGTTTCAAAGTGAGCTGGTCTCCAGCTGGATCTGAGGTTTTGTCCTATCTCATTAAATATAAAGTAGCAGTCGGTGGAGATGAATTCATTGTTTCAGTACCAGCTTCAAGTACTAGCTCAGTTCTCACCAACTTACTACCTGAAACTACTTACGCTGTCAGTGTGATTTCTGAATATGAAGACGGTGATGGCCCTCCCTTGGATGGAGAGGAAACCACCTTAGAAGGTAGGATTGCCATTATTCTCAGACACAAGGGAGTCATATGTTCAAATTAGAATTTGCTTAGCTGGAGAATGGGTAAATGAGGAACAGCCAGCTAAGGTTGAGGCTGTACTGCCATGCAGGATGAGAATAAACATTGTTGTATCTCAATGCATTCAGTAAAGATTTAAAATTCCAATAATATGCAAGCATTAATTTGCTAAGATTGGACTTTAATTTTCCTGAAGGTTGGATAGATGCTGTGTTCTGCTGCAGTGGCCTCCTTTCAAATGAAGTAGTGTGTTCTCCATATTAAATTCTGTGGCATGAATTATTGTCAATAAGTTGGACTAGATGAACATTGTAGATCCTCTCCAACTGAACTATTCAGTTCTAGTCTACTTTATTTAATAATTATGAGACTGATGAAGGAATGCATGCGGACTTCAATACATTTAAACACAAGTGTGTGCCTACGCAATTTGCTGTGTCTACATCTAACACCAGTAGAAATTTTGTTTTATATACAATAGGCTTAAAAGGGTTTGAGTTTTGGTTTACTGTTTTTTTATCAGAAATTCACTGGTCTGATCCAATAACTGATTCAAAACTTCCATTGATGTCAGTATGTGTTTTATGTGATCAATGGCTCTAAATTTAAGCATGGTAGCATTACTTTTTCTTGATGGAGTTGCCGTGATGCATTTCTCCCGATTGAAAAGCGCAGCATGATTTCTATTTCTATTTCAGTAGATTTGATTTTCTATTCCAGTAGTTAAACACTCAGTCTACTCTAAATCATGCTTTTAAAAATATTGATCTACTCTTTTTCATTATTCCATGCTGTCATTTGTGACCTTTGGTGACATAAATGGTTCCAAGGGAGCTAAAGAAACAGCATGAAGATTTGTTAACTGCTCTTTCCTCTTAAGACTGATAGAAATAAACACTTATAAAATAACTTAGTTTGGATGTTAAGTTTGGAAGATAGAGGTTTCAGTTTCAGTGTGCACATTTCCGTGACTGTACCAGTCAGAATATTTTGGCCAGATGTAATTTTCCCTTAGGAAAGCAGACAAACTCTTCATAGAACATGTAGCTTGTGTGCATAAGGGACAGGAGAAGGAAAAGCGTTAATAAAAATAATCTGTCTTCCCATTTGTAACTGATACTACCTTAAATAATTGTTAACATTGTGATCTGATGATATCCTAGCACATCTCAGAAGACTGAGTTCTTCTACAGCCACGTAAACATCAGCAGTTCTCCATGCAGATCTAGCTAACAGTTTGAGCCAGATGGCTTTTTTGGCAATTAACTTTGGTTTCAGGCTTTTAAAGGATTTGAAGCTGAGTATTGTGTTTCTGATTAATAGAAAACAAGTTTATTTTTTAAACAGGGATTATTAATTACTACACTCTTAACTTTGAAAAAGAATACTTGTGGAATATAGATAGCAAACAACCAAAAAACCAGAACTTTTTTTCCCTAAGTGACAATGCTGTGTGCTAGGCAGCATGCAGTACAGTGGATCTGTGTGTTGGAAGAGTCAAGTCCTATTTGGTGTGCCCAGAGTTTATCTGAACTGCTGTAGCTTTTGTCAAAGAGCAGGTTAGAGAATTCACCACAGTTTTTCTTTAGTTTCTAGGATAACAAGCTATTCCTTTGAGTTACAGACTAAATTCAGAAACCTTTTTTAAACTTTAGATGCAACTCATATTGCAATGAATATATCTTTTGCTTGAAAAATTCAATAGAAAGTGAATTGATTTGGTGGGGTTTTTTTGCTGTTCCTTGTTTGTTCTTGCAAATAGGATAGCTGCCTGTGTGTAGTCAGATGTATCTGACAAGTGCTGTTTTCCACCTGTAAGTGGAATGGGTGCAGAAGCAAATGGCCACAGCAAGGAAACTTATACCATTTGTTGTGTTAAGAGGTTTCCTCACTATGCACAAAAGTCCCTTACACAGTTCAGTTCTACTGTTACCACTAAACACAGTCAGACAGCCTTAAGTTTCAGAAGCAGTTGTATAAACTGGGGTGAATGTACTTTTGGGGACAACTTTGTTCCACTGCTGAATGTAACTATGACCTTACATTTTCAGAAATGACTAAAGGTGTGTGTACCCTAAAGCAATGGCAGGGCCATATAAACAGTTTTGGTAAACTCGATGAGCTAACAGAATGGTTGGCATGGTTTTGCTTCAGATACTACTTCACTGAAGGCAAATATTTACAACTTACATGTGTATATTTTTTGTAGTTAAAGGTGCTCCTCGAAACTTAAGGATAACAGATGAAACTACTGATAGCTTTGTAGTTGGCTGGACTGCAGCTCCAGGAAATGTCCTACGGTACAGGCTTGTTTATAGACCACTTACTGGAGGAGAAAGGAGACAAGTGACTGTCTCAGCAAATGATAGGTCAACGACTCTGCAGAACTTGATCCAAGATACAAGATATGAAGTGTCTGTTGTTCCTGAGTATCAGTCTGGGCCTGGGAACTCATTGAATGGATATGCAAAAACTGATGAAGGTACATGATCAATGCTGTGAACATAGCAAGCATGGGGAAAAACTTGCTGCATATTGACATATTCATACTGAAAGGAGAATAAACCATATAGCCCACATGTATTATCCTAGATGAACACAGAGTTATAACATTGCCCAAGCCTAGCTGAGAGATAACTTAAGAACATAGAATTTATCAAAATTACAATATTTCATTTTAAAATACAATATCTTGAACCTGATATGGCAGGGTGACTTGGGTGAATAATCTACTTGTATATTTAATTAATTGTCCCCATGATTCTTCATATTGTCAATGATATAAATTGTATACCTTATATACCTTTTGAGCAAATTCAGACTCTGTTTGCACTTTGTGTGGAATGTCTAGTAAGAAATTAATGAAACATTTAATTTTCTCAAATTATCACTGAGATTTAACGTATGTGAAAATGCATGATCCTTTAACATGTATCATGCCTTATTAAACAAAATCCAGAGAGTACAGGCAGTATGAATGTCCTGATCATTGTTGAAGTTTCACTGACCCATGAAAGTTATCATCAAAAAGACCTCTTTAGGAAACCAAAACATGTTAATTTCATGTTTAATTTGTCAGCTTTGACTTGATTCTGAAGACAGTGACTTCAACATGGATCTTTGTTGAATCTGAGCATATCTAGAGGTGCTAGTATGTATAATTGCTCCAGGATTGAGCCTGCCTTAACATGAAAAATAAAATTAAGTAGACTTTATTGTGCCTTTTTGCCTAAAGGCGGTGGGGATAGGATTGTACAGTCCTCATTAAAGTAAAGGTACATTGTAGCAGTGTTGGTCCAGCCTATTATTTTTTAGCATGAAATCCTATGTAGTGCTAACCTAAAAGGTAAACCAAGAAATTAAGCTTGCTTCAACTTGTTTTCAACATCTTTTAACATGTGCAGTCCGAGGAAACCCAAGGGATTTGAGAGTTTCTGATGCTACAACATCAACAATGAAGCTGTCTTGGGGTGCTGCTCCTGGCAAAGTGCAGCAGTACTTTATAACGTACACTCCAGTCGCAGGAGGTGAAACTAAGGAAGTGACTGTGAAAGGTGACACTACCTCTAAAGTGCTGAAAGGCTTGGACCAAGCCACTAGGTATGCACTGACTGTGTCTGCCTTGTATGCCTCTGGAGCAGGAGATGCCCTTTCTGGAGAGGGAGAAACACTTGAAGGTAATTATTTATTGTTTCTATTATTATTTATTCATTTTCTGACCAATGTTTATGGTGTCTTAAAGTGTCTTCCCAAGTTTTCTGTAAAAGTAAATATCTAAATGAAAAATAGACATAAAGACACTTTGCATGGACTTTCCAAACCTTCTGTCTTCAAAGAAAAAAAAAGTGGGTTAAATCACTGGTTGTGGAGGAGTCTGTGTCTCTTGAAAAAGCTATTGCCAGCAGCACCAACCACAACTGACTGTACTTCCACACCAGCCTCCATTAAATATTTTGTCTTATAACTATCATCTTCCAAGCAGTTTTAGTGGTATATTGTTCTTAATGTAACAGGATTAATAAATGGGGTTAAAGTATCTTATCCATTTGAAAATTTGCAGCATTTATACAGTACCGAGATTGAAAGATGTTCAGGGGGCTTTTTTACATCAGAGAAACAATGTAGTCTTAAGTATATGAAGTCAAATCCTGCTTCTAACAAAGAACCTGGAGCTGAGCATGAACAGAATGCTGGCAAAAACATAAGTCAGACCCAAAGGCTTTCTTATAAGGAGGAAAGGCTGTTCTTTCTCTGACATTGAGCAGATAATTTCCCAGACTAATTCTCTGTGAGCATTCTCAATGTGATCTGTAGATTGTCAGTGGATAGGGAAAGCTGCCTCCTAGGCCTTGAAAGGAAGTGTGACTCTGCTCTGTGCTGGCCAGGGATGCACTGCTGAAATCTGGCCCTGCAGCTTTGTAGGCACCACACTTGAAAACATCCTGTGGATGAATTATGTGGAATTAAGGCTTCTCCATTGATGCTAATCAAGTTACAGAAGAAATATACTTGATTCTCAGTTTCTCCATCAGTTGAACTTTTTGTTTATGACATAGGTTATGAAAAAATCCAGAAAACCTATTTTAAATAGCTGCCTGCCTGTCCCACTGCCCAAGACCTGCTTACTCTGATGGATGCAGCTGTCAGAGAATGAGGCACGTTGCAATTCATGCTGAAAGTTTCCTAACTTCCTTGCTTTCCCTACCCTTGCAAGGTCCAAAAGACTCCTTTGGTAGGAGAAAAGAGCCTGTCTCCTGCCCAGAACATTGCTGAGATCCAGGTAAATGAGATCAGGTATCAATAGTCTGCCCATACCCTTCAGAAAAGCCAGGGATAATAATGACGTAATGAACTTCCCTGTTGATGGAGGTGTTGCCACTTCCTTGGTCTAACATTTTTTGCAGGGTAGAGGGAGGGTGAAAATGTAGATTTTGTACTGTGTGGGAGAGTTTGAATTATCCTCTACACTCCAGCAGGTTCACAAAACTGCACTATATATCAGGTAAGAGTCTCCTTTATTCTTTCCATTGAACATGAGCCACTGTCCATCCAGGAAAACAAATTTTACCCTCAGAACAAAACCAGACTGGATCCCAAGCAGACATAGGAAGGTGACAGCCCTGCTTTCTCCTCTGTGCTATCAGTGCTTAGAGGAATGCCTCAGGCTTCCTTTGTAAATCTTGATAGGCCTCTGTCCCACTGTTACACAGACTGAATGGTTCACTTCCTTACGGTCATACCTCAAATTTTAGTAAAGGTTTGACCAAGTTAGCTGTTTACATTTGGTGAAAACATTTTCATTGAATATATTTGCAGTAAACTTAGGAGAACTCCTTTATTAACATGGAGTCACAAAGACATCAAGTGTGTTTCAAATTCATAAAGTAAGCTTAGCTTTTTATCCTATCACAAAAGTTGAGCAAAAGAAAAGCCTTTCAGGGCACTGCCTAGAGCTTCAGTTAAAACACATCCTAGGCAGAGCAGTGAATCCTAAATACTGTTGAATCCAAAAGACAAAATCTTCAGAAAAACAGAATTCAGTCTCAGGTACAGACTGTCTTGTCCTTTCAGTGCTCCCTGCCCTGTGTACCCCTTGAGGGCTCTGATTCTTATTTGGATTTCTGCATTGCTAAATAGTTAATAAGAAGAAAAACATTCTCGACATTGGTTAAAGACCCAAATAATTTGAAAGAATATTTGCCTCTATCTTAGGAATGGGCCTATATGCAACCAGATGAAGTTTAAAATAGGTGTTGAACTTAAAAGGTCACAGAAGCATTTCTGTAAGAAATTTTGCTCTGAGCAACTGATTTAAAACATTACATTAAAAATTCAATGACAGATTTTGTCTTGGGATAAATATGATTAAAGGAGTATTATATCACCCAACTGAATGACTTTTTATTCAGTTCTTCAGCTGGGAGGAAACCGAATAGAAATTACTTACCATTTTGACATGTGTAGCTTTATGACTATGAAAATTCAGCTGGATTTGAAAATCCTATCAGAGTGCTCTTCAGAAAACATTACTCTTCATATTAAAATTGTCTCTTAAATTTTCTTGGTTAGATAAAATGTCAGTAAGAGGACTGTAGAGTCCTTACTGGGTGATCAAAGGGAAAGAACAGAATACAAATTTCTTTTTGTATGACAGCAAAGACCTAATTCATGATATTTCCTCATGGAATATCTACTGCGTATTTCAGTAATCAGCATATCTGCAGTTCCATGGGGCAATAAAAGTACTTGAATTAGGCCAGGACTCTTTGAACACAGTCGTAGATATTTTAAAGACTCTCTGACTAACAGTATGAAAGGTATGAAAGGTTTTCAGAATATTACTTGCAGCATATAAGACTATTTCAGTGTATGGCCCTATCTTACCACAGTGAAGGATAAAATAACAAAACTACTAAAGAAACCCAGACCATTATGAATGAAAGGGTTGCAATTTTTGGAACTGAAAGGTAACCTTCAAATTTCAAAGCTCAGTGTAGAAGTTTACATGAAAAGAGATGTCATTCTGGCTGTGAAGCTAAAATAATATGGCTGGACCAGGATGAAAAGTTACACAGGTCAGTGAAGTGAATACTTGACTAATGAGTAGCTGAAATAACTTGTCTGACTGAGGCTGGAAATAGGACAGGTCTTAACTTCTGGAGAAATAAACTTATCAACAGTAATGACAAAAAAGCTGTGAAAGGAAGCATAAAAAAGTGTTTAGTATTTCAGTTAGTTTTTCCATGAGCCATGGTGTCTGAGAAACAAAATAGTGTGGCGTGTGTTTTTCATTGCCAACAACCCAGAAAGACTGAGCACTTAAGTATTTTACTGTATCAGGAATCCCTATGGGGCTTACTTGATGTCTTCACCATATGAATTCTCACCAAACCTATTCAGTCAGTGGTGCCATAGTTGCTCATCATATTGGGAGCTAGGCTTGAGATTGCCTTTCAAACTGGGATGGTTGCTAGTTCATGGAATTGATATGTAGCCTAAGAGGAATGAGTTTGGGTGTAGAGAACATTTCAGCACTAATAGGAAAGTGAGAAAAGAGAAGCTGGATGCAGTACCTTCTCCAACTATCTTATAGTCAAGTGGCAGGAAATGAAAAATCCAAACTCTCAGATGTTTATGGAATTTTACTCAATCACTAAAGGGTCTCCTGTGATTAAGGATGTAGGCAAACACTCCTCCTGCTTTCAGTAATGATTTATTTTGTTCTGTGTGTAGTAGTGGAACTCACATGGGCAATTACTCTCAGACAAGAGTATCCTTCCGCAGAAAGGAAAAAAACTGAGAAATTTTTAAGCTGCTCTAACCTGATCTGCATGGACACGTCTGCCCAGGCATTCATTGAAAGCCCTTCGGTTATGTTTTTTATCTCCAAAATATTTTGGAGCAGTTACTATTTTCCCCCTGTTCCTCTGCTTTACTCTGTATGGTAGTTTTGCAGTGTTTTGAAGTGGCTTGTTGGTTTCAGGATTCGCGGGAAAATCAATCCACAGAAACCCAGAAACCATCCTGTGTACTTGATATCATTTACCATCTGGGTAATCTCAGTTTCTCCTTGTGTTTTTCTTTTTGCTAAGCATATGATTGCCCTTATTGCTTCTCTGCACAAAACAGAGAGGGCAAATATTCCCCCAAGTAACTGCAGATAATCCCTTTTATAAACTGTTTGCATAGCTCTCTGGTCCAGCCCAAAGATAAACACATGCCAGAGGATCAGCATTTTATGAACTGTTCATAGACAACACAGTGTAGAGAGTTTAGCAAATGAGTAATCAGAAAATGACTCATTTCTGAGAGTGTTGTTCCATTACCAGGTAATTGTTATTCAGAGAGAATGGATTTATTTCTTGGTGTTTTTGGAGCAGGAAAAGGGAAACAACATATTTGCCCCTTTGTTGAAGGAGTATACTTTTCTTCTTCAGTAATCCAGATTTTAGGAAACATAGCATTCTCATCTTTTATATGGCCTCTTTCAGTCATTGGCTGATTTTGTCTACAGTTATGAAGTACCATCCAGAGGTGAAAATTCTGGAGCTTTATATTTCATACTGCTTTAAACATAACTACATGTGCAAAATATGTGCTGTAGAAAACTCTGCACTTTTATTCTCTCACTTTCGAAAGTGCATGGCCATCCATCACCGGGCAGTTTTGGTTAGAGCACTTCTATAAAGGTGCCATGGAAAAATTTTCCTCAGACATACTTTTTTGGCTATGATTCCCCTCAGCTCACACAAAGTTGTTGAAACTGCAAGGCTGCCATTTGCCTTGGAGTGGAACAGGGCTTGTGACACCTGGGGGAGCTAAACAAATTTGCACTGATGGTTATATTTGATATTATGTAATTCAGATTGAAGAACAAGCGAGAAACACCCACAGAATGTCTTAGAGAAAAGTCTTTCTCTTATCTCCAAACACTCCAAACAAACCGCTTGGCTTTCAGTATTTCTTGGGATCATATGATCTTCACCCAGGTCTTCACCAGAAATAAAATGCGATGAGAAACATGGTGAAGGCAGTGAGTCTAAATGCAGCAGACAGTGAGCAGTTTGTGAGAGCTACTGTTTTTCTAATCTGTTTTTTAATAAGAGAAGTGGTTTTAAGTCCGGCAAGAATTTGATTTTCTGCCCAAATGCATGCTGTTAGATGAAAAGAACATACTGTACATTAGCTGCTAAACAGATTAACTTTCATAATTTGCAGTTGTTTTAAAGAGTAACAAATTCATTGCTAGATTAAGCAATCGATATAGAAATGCTTAATCCTAATAAATGTCTGAAAATCTTGAAAGCTGAAGATCTGGTTTATGTGTAGCAGCTGGCAGCTATATGGTTTTCAGAAAACTTTTAAGAATATTTGAGTAACTGACTGTAATCAGGGAAGTCATTGCACTTTTAAATATGAATTTCAGAGAAATTTAGAAAAAAGGCCGGTCTGTTTTTCTTTTTTTTCCAGAAAAATATTCAGTGATCAGATTTCCATCTTGCTTGCACTGAGAAATTTCCAAGTATTTCCACTTATATCAGTGAAGATCTTAGGCTAGACACACTGCTGGTAAAAAAGGACAAGGTTCTTTGGCATACGTGCTTTTTAAAATAAGCAGAAAGAGGCATATTGTATTATATTCAGAAGAGTATAAATAAGTTTGAGAGATAATTATGTCATTGTGTCTTCTGCCTCAGAAAGAAAATCTTTGTTTCAGTGATGTCAGGCCCAAATTTTCTATCCTGTTTGAGGAGTAGCTATTTGTGTTGTGAGAATTAGGCTGTACTAAAATGATTCATTAAAAAAATTGTTTTGACTGGGTCATTTTCAGTTTGAAGTGATTTTCTGTTGTATATGTTTCTTATAGTTTAGGTTGGGAGATTTTGGAGGTGGGTTCTTTTTTGGTCAGAAAATGAATAGCAGTTCTTTGGTAAATAAATTATTATTTTTTGCTGTTTCTGTAGTAACATAAGAATGCTTTAGAAAGGAATGACCTCCTACAGGCAGAATAGTACAAATTCAAGTGATATTTTCTTACAATGAGGTTTTTAGCATATCATGGGGACTTTACGTAATGGTCAGATGGCGTAGCACTGCTTCCATCCTGACAGAAACAAGGACTCAGTGTCCGCAGGAGATTTAATGCTGTATCATGCATTTTTAAAATTACTCATTCCAAGATTTTTGAGTGTGACCTTTGAAACTTTCTTGATGATCTGAGGAAAATTATCTTCGTTTTATATAGGAAATGAAACATGTATCAGAAAAAAAAACCCAACGGGGGAAGGTTATGTGAGTAATAAGAAGATATTTTTACACAGTGTTAAATGAATAAGGTTTGGAAAAGGCAGATAGGATATTAAAGGGACTGAATGTGAACACCTGTTGGCATTATCCTAGATCAGGGGCTCAGTAGTGCTCTGGCTAAAGTTCCTCTGTTTTGGGTTAGAACTCTCCTAGTTGGCATCTTGCCTTTCTGCAGAAGAGAAGAAATCTGCTCTAATGGGGTCATGTGAGGATGTCTCTTGTGTACTAAGTCTTTGGCTTTCTCCTGCACCATGGCCACATCCCCTGTCTACTTGCCTGAGGGCTGGTTGCTAGCCACTTTTATCTTGGAGGAAGGGATATCAGCCCACCCAAGTGAGTGCTTTCCAGTGCTGAGGAGAGTTTGACCATTAGAGTAACACTGAAGTGATCCTGCTATCATCTCCTCTGATGCCTCCACTTGGAGTCTTGGCTGTGGTAATCTAGCCTGCTGACACAATAGGATACTCCTGACTCTTGCCCATTGTAAACAAGGCAGGACTCAGGCCAGAACATTCTGGTCTATGCCTCTGCGAGTGAAGGCTTATTAAGCTGATTTTGACATTTTAGGATGCTGGCTTACAGAAATCCTATGTTTAACTGAAATGAAACATGGCTCTGCAGAAAATTTACAACTACAGATTGATTTTGAAACCTGTTTTCAAAAAGTATACAGAAAGCTGTTTAAAATTTGGGTCCAAATTGCATGTAAAAATCCCACTGAGATCAACTGGAGTTGTGTAAATGTCTCTGAGGGGAAAGGCCACTTGAATAAGGACATTTGATTTTTATGAATGTCAACATTTTAATTTTAGCTGATTCAGTCTTGTGTTCAACAACAACAATGATTGCTGGAGAGCTACGGGAAGTAAGCCAAGTGGACGGAGGGAAACTGCTTTAATATCATATTGTGTCTCTGGCACACTATAGTGGAAAAACTTAATATGGAAACTGGACATTTCAGAAGTCCAGAACAGGGTATAAAAGCACCTGCCTGAATGTTACCAAATGAATTTTTGAAAGTGTGTCTGCTCTAAGTGGTGGTAGAGATGTACCGGGGACTGTAGGCAGTGAAAAGTGCCCATAGCTAAAAACTGCCGAAGTGAATCTGACAGTCTGAAGCTGGTGCCTGGCTTATTCTCCCAGGCAAGGGTTTGACCTATTCCAGCAAGCACTTTGTTTTCCTGTGTACCTACTCACCACAGCTTACAGCTGTGCTTACACCAGCTGGTTTGATGCTCCAGAGCATCATAGGACCTCATGCTTGTTAGAGAACAATTTAAAAAACCAACTCCATCCTTGTGTGCTG
The DNA here is from genome assembly GCA_008694505.1 of Cyanoderma ruficeps. Lineage (NCBI taxonomy): Eukaryota > Metazoa > Chordata > Aves > Passeriformes > Timaliidae > Cyanoderma > Cyanoderma ruficeps. The sequence goes on from VZDJ01000302.1 coordinate 1,484,287, forward strand.
ATGTCTTGGGGGCTGTAGGAAGTGATGAACATACATCGGCTTCCATTTCCAGTCAAGAAAAAGCAGGAGTCTTTTGCTAGCCAGACAGCACTTTTCTTATGATGTGCATTGTCTCAGGAGGTAAGGAGTGGATGTTCAACAAGCATTTCTGAACACATTGACCAAAGAAAAAAAAAAGTGTTCAGTCGTTACAGTTGTAGATTTTTGTGTGTACATGAAATATAAGCAAGTTACCCAGGTATTTTGTTTTAATCCAAGGAATGAATATTTCATAGGTCTCATTGTATGTTTGTTAGTGACTACGTCATACCAGTGTTATCGTGGAACATAGATGTGTTTCTTGACTCTGAGTGTAGCAGCTTTGATAATATTCATGGAATTGTAACAGTTTAAGACCTACATTTGGACTGTATGTTAAACATAGCTGTTCTCCTAATAATGAATTTAAAAAACCCACTCTGGGAGATCAAGTGAAGCAGAAAAAAGCTGTGAGTGAACTTCCACCTCACACGTGAAGTGCAAATCAAGTTAGCATGTTATGTTAAAGAAATGTTCTCAGTTGCAATGTAACATATAAAAAGTCTAATTTCCCTTAGTAGGTAAGTTGTCTTGTCAGCAGTTTCCAACTATTTGAAGTAAAAATTTTCCATTTAGTTCTAGTGGTTTGGTAGAAATCCCAGTTCCTTTTCCCTCTTTTACCTTGCCTTATAAAAAAGACATTTAGTTCCAAAGAATATTTCTTTCAGAACCAACATATTACAGCAACTGCTGTTCATTATAATCCATTCCAAACAAATTATTTTTCTCTGTTATTTAATGACCTCAATAATGATTTAATCAATAAGGGTTTTAAATAAGAAGTTATTTTTGCAGTATTTCCAACATATATCATTGGCTGTAGTATCCAAGAGTAGACTTGCAAAAAATTATGCTGTGGTAGCAGATACTTGAATACTGAAATCATGTTGTGGCAGAGCCATGTTTTAAAGTAGCCAAAATAAAGTGACTTGTATATTTATATTACATTAAAATATGGAAAGAAAGGTTTTTATTGTGAGACATCTGTGCATTCTATCAAGTTAGGTTTTCCATGTTTTTTCCATTTGGATTGCCTTAATATTTTTTTATATTGGATGAAAAAGCCAAGATTTGAAAGTAGGAGCTTAAGAGCAGACAGAAAAATTGGTGTAATTTACTTTTGAAGGCAAATCTTTTTTTCAGGCTTCCAGGAAAATTGTTATTTGGAGTTAAGATTCTGCCCTGGCTTTCATTTAATGCAGTCACTGAATTTGGTGAGACTTCATGAAGCATGAGCTGAATTGGGCCTTTTCACTATAACTTTTTCAGTATATGCAATCACTGTTGTGAAATGATAAGTGAACTTTACCAATCCCTCTGTAGCTTAATCTTTTTTTGAAAATAAGATGCCATAAACTGTGATAATTTATATTGTGAGGCTAAAAATCAGTTTGAAGGGTACAATTTTAAGTACTGATGCAGAGTTAGGATAGAAAAAAAACTGTCTCCAGAAAAACTTGATAGAATATCCCTAAGATTGAATTAAAATCAGAAACCTCGCACAACACATGTTCTGTTAGCTGTATTTGAGAGTCATCTTTGTGATTGTTACAGTACTCTCTGATTCTGTATTCTGTGTAGCTGTTGAATCTTTGATAGGTTGACATTAATAACTCTTCATCATTAAGCCAAGTGAGATTAGCTGGCTCACTTTTAATGAAGTTGCACTGGCAATGAGATGTTTCTAAAACAAAACTTTCTACAGATAATGTTTTCTGCTCCAGTGGGATTGTGTTAGGAAATGTTGCAGATTGTGGTGGAAGTAAAAGACAAATGAATATGAAAAGTGAAAACTCAGTATATGACTTTGAGCAACTTGTTGCTCAGCCTGAAACTGCTGCAGGTTTCTGAATGTAGTGAGGTCTGTTCTTGCAATGAAACTAAGTAGTGGAAATTGGATAAGTATTGAATTCCTCTGTGTTCAAAGAATTTTGATTCTGGTCCTGTGGCTGCTATGAATTAGTATAAAGATATATTTTTATCTGTGAGGGTAAAACTTAACTGTGATGCCATGAGGCCACCCCAAGTGTGTTTAAGACCTCTTGCTAAGCAAGAATCTCTCAGGAATGTCTTGTACTGTGAGAAATCCCACAGAGAATACACACCAAAGAACTGAGTACTTCTTTGTCTGTGTGGAAATGGTTTCATAGAGCCCTTTTCCAGATTTTGCTATGATGAGGCTGTTGCACTAAATCCACCAGTCAATGCTCCTTTCCTGCCATGAAAAGCAAGCCATTGCCACAGGAAAATTGAACATATGTTATAAATGTACATTAAACGTTAAACAAAGGCACTCCTTTCACTGCACCACTTTAGACCAATGAGCTGCGCTTTTAAGCTGAGGAATTACTGTCGCGTGTTAGGTGAGACTCGCATATCCGTCTGACAGCTGGATTTCACAGACTAATGAGCTGCTTCCTTTGTTCCAAGCTGTCTGAAACAAACTACAGCAAGGAAGAGGTACAGGTCTTATGAATGGAAAGATGGAGAATGTTTCTATAGTAAGTGTGGGATGATGTAAACACAGTCCAAATTAGTTGTGAACATGAAATAGCTGAATATATAATATATAATATCTGGAAGATACTAGTACTAATAAATAACAAAATAAAGCTGTCAGAGAAAGAACTGGCTGATTAGAGGCCTGGACAATCACCAAGCACATGAAGTTCAATAAGGGATAGTGCTGCATTCTGCACCTGGAATGGGGCAACCCTGGATGTATGGACAGAGCAGGGAACAAGATGCTGGAAAGCAGTGCCATGGAAAGTGACCCACTGGGGGTCCTGTTTGATGGAAAGTTAAATATGAGAGGGAAGACACAAGAAGACACTGATCTTTTTTCTTTGGTGACCAGTGACAGGACTGAGGGAATGGCCTGAAGTTGTGCCAGGGGAAGTTTAGATTGGATATTAGAAAAAGGTTCTTCACCCAGAGGGTGATTGGGCACTGGAACAGGCTCCCCAGGGAAGAGGTCACAGCACCAGCCTGACAGATTTAGAGAAGTGTGTGGACAATGCTGTCAGGAATATGATGTGAATCCTGGGGATGGTGCTGTGCAGGGCCAGTAGTTGGTGATCCTTCTGGGTCCCTTCCAACTCAACAGATTCTGTGATTCTGTGAAAAGTCTCCATTATTCAACCCTAGGAAAAAGGTTATTCACATAACAATGAAAATGAATGAATGAAATAATTTTTTTTTTGAGAGTTAAAATTTACCTAAGTGAGCTGCACCACATTTAAGCACTGGCTTCATTCCAGGTCTTTGAATACTGCCATTTTTATTTTGCATATTTTAAAGCATGACTTCTAAGTATCTTACATGATAAGGATAGGGTCATTCATAGCCTGAAGTTAGCTTTAAGCATTTTGTTGAAATGCTTCATCTATTTTCTCTTGGGACTACCATCATATGCTATTGAAAATAATATTGATGGGAAAAGTTTTGTTTAGCTCTTAAGATCATTTGACTTTTACATTTGTATCTTGCTAACTTTTGCTATTTGTGTTTAAGAGAGAATTTGTTGTTTTCTTTCTTGCAGAACGCGGTTCACCACGTAATTTGGTTACCACAGACATAACTGACACCACAGTTGGGTTATCATGGACACCAGCTCCAGGAACAGTTAACCACTACAGGATATTATGGAAATCACTTTATGATGATACCATGGGAGAGAAGACAGTCCCTGGAAATACAGTGGATGCTGTGATAGAAGGCTTGGAGCCAGAGACTAAATACAGGCTTTCAGTATATGCAGCCTACAGCAGCGGAGAAGGAGACCCAGTAGAAGGAGAGGCTTTTACTGATGGTGAGTGGAGTACATTACCACCATTTGTAACATTATGTTTTTCATGAAATTATAATTTTTAAAAAAAATGAACCTTATTTTTCTTCATAATTGTTTTGTTTTATTTTGTTTTGTTTTTATGAAATTTCCCCAAACCACCTCAGCTCAGCCAATTCTGACATTTTGCTGGACCATTAAAAAGCCCACAAAATCTCTTCTATGTCATATAAGTTTGGATTCAGCAAGAATTATTTCCAAGATAGGATTTTGTCTGTATATTACTCTGAATCCAGCCTCTTATAGGTTTGGTGTGACTGCTAAAAATCAGGTGAAGGAAATATGGATAGAGCAAGGAGGAAAGATGGGGTACATTCCCACAGAATCAGTTTCTGCATTTCAGTGTCCTTTCCAAGTTATTGCCCTCCAAATCTCCACAGTCCTCAAACTGAGGCTCACTAGGTGATTTTGATGTTTGTTATTTACCTTTCTGGGGTTCTTCTTTTTCTTATTTACCAAAAATTATGTTATATTTGTTAAAGCAGACTCAAGCCTCTCCTGCAGTGTAGGCAATGTGAAAAAACACAGAGACCAGGGATGGCTTGTTTCTTTACAGCAAAAACTGGCAAGTAAAGAAGTCAGAATGAATGAAGGGATGTCCTGGATAAGGCTTGACGTTTCTGTTGTTTGCCTAAAGGGGCCATGTGAAGACAAAGCCTGAGGGAGAGCTCTGGGGAAGCACCATGTGTGTTTATGTGTTCTTGTGCTCTGTCCTAAGCATCTGTTTTGACTACTGTTGGAGACAGGCTGCTGAACTACGCTAACCTTTGTCCTTGACCCAGTGCAGTTCTTAAGGTTTTGCAAGAGTAGTGATTGCTGCTGTAAGAGCTGACTTCCCAGAGTCAAAGCAGACTGCTGTCCCACAGCTTCCTTCTTTGTTCAAGCAGAGAAACACTAGCTGTTCTAGCTTTTCCAGGTTAGGCGGGTAGCCTAGCCATATCATTTGTTCTGACTCCATGTGATGACTTGCTATTAGGCCTATCAATAGTCCCAGACCTGGGGCTAACAGCCTGAAACTAATATTGTATTTTTCTGGTATACACACAATTTGAAATTGTCAGTTCCTAGGAACTACCTTGTCTATCTTACTGTGTGATGGAGTACTGACTGATTCCACCATGCCAAGTAGGTTCAGCTTTGCCAAAACCTAGATGGCTTATTTTGGCTGACAGCCAGCATTGCATACCTGTCAGTTCACTTAGGATTATTTATACCATTTGTACAGTCTGGAAAATATCTCTTAGAAGCTGAATGCTGCAATTTGTCGAGAAAATGCTTTATTAGTTCATGGACCTATTTCAGCACTTATGCTATGTTGTGATGAGTGATTTTCCAAGCATTTGGAAAGTCACTCACCTCTGTCTGAAGGACAGTTAGCATGGGGTTCAACAGCCAGCTGTCTAGGTATTCAACAGTACCTTATCAGACCCGTAAAATCAAAACTTAGATTATCTGAACTTCATAGGACATTGTGTTCATGGAAATCAACGACTTTATAATTTATCACTTTCATTTGAGAGTGCTGAATCCATTATTTAATGGATTACTGAGAATCATGACTAAATAAAATTCCCAATTATGTGGGGTCATAATGAGATTTATACTTTCCCCTTTTGTGTCTCAGTAGTGAAAACCACACTTCTGTTTGTTTAGTCCACTACAATTTAAAAATAATTAACAATGGCCTATGAGATTCCCCTGTGTCTTCCCTACAATCAAACACTGGAATTTTAAGAAGGACAATTTTATTTTTTAATACAGCAGATCTAATTTTGTAGTCATGCATTAGAATATATCTGCATATGATAAAGTAAAAATTTATCCATATTTTTACACTGAAAAGTGTCACCAAATGCCAGGACTGTGACAGTAGACAACGAGACAGAAAATTCAATGAGAGTTACATGGCAGCCTCCGCCTGGAAGAGTCTTGTCCTACCGTGTGAACTACAGACCCCGCAGCGGAGGAAGACAAATGTCTGGAAGAGTAAATGCTCCGGCCACCAGCACAGTGTTAAAGCGACTTAAGCCCCGAACTACATATGACATAACTGTTGTTCCAATTTATGATTTTGGACACGGGAAACCAAGAAAAGGAGAAGGAACAACAGGTATGTACCAAAAGGTTGTACAGGATTTCATAATGCAAGTTTTGTGTTTGAAATTAATAATTGGAGACATAGACAAGCATGGTGGAGTCTGCCAAGATCATGAATTGACAGGCAAATTGAAAAAAACGTAATAAGTTGAGAAGAGAGTTTGATTTATTTAAAATTTCATTGTGGCATAGCCTGAGCACAACTTTTTGCTGCTGATATCAAAAGGTGTAAATATGGTGTAAAATCTGTTTGAAAATACTAGAATTGTTTTGAAATGCTGTCATCAGAAGGTCAAACAAGGTGTTTTTTGAGGAAGACAGACTACTAAATCAAGTGCTGTCAGCCGTTGCACAGTTTGCCTTTTGCTTTTGGGTATTGATTAAATAGCTACCCAGCATCCTGTTATTTACGTTTGTCTTCCCTGGTCACCATATTTTTTGTGGAAAACCAAAGGTGCTAAAAAAGGGGAGCAGATGATTTTGAAGATTCATCTGTGGAAGTCCGACTTCATGGTCTTTTGGACAGGCTGTCTTCTCCCTCAGAAACTGAAACTCTAAAACATTTATTAAGTCTCAGTGAAGGCATTCTTGTGGTAAAACTCATTTTCTATCCTACCTTCAGTATGAATGTGATGCTGGTCTTACATTTTGGAAGGAAATGTTCTCTAGATGTTCAGATCAATCAGATTTAGTGTCAGTTTTCTGGTTCCATAGATGAAAAGCTACTGCCAAAAGAGAATCTTTTTCAAGATGTTTCTGCCTGTGTGCCACTAGTGCCATTTGCTGAGCTACTCTGTAAATAGTTTATGCTGTTCTCTGCTTTCTGAATATATGTTATATTGAATGATAGGAAGTAAGATAAAGGTATCCTAACAGGGGAGATATAAGCACCTCAGTTACTGAAGAAAGGTTTCTCCTTAACCTAAAATGTGGTTGATATAAAGGAGTCACAACAACTTGATCAGCTCTTGACCAATACCTATTTTTTTAATGCTGAAAATTATACTGAGATAAATTTTAGATCATCCAGCTGCTTTTGACTTTTGAACTCTTCCTCTTCATACAGATATGCCTCTGCTTTCAGTTTAAATAACTGTGGTGGTAAACACTCTTTGGAAGCAAAGAGTTTTTTTGAGACTTGAGCCGTCTTTTTAGTTGAAGCTGTCATGATAATTCCGGGAGTGTGATGAGAGAGGAGACAGAGAATCAGTACTTTTCCTTGTGAGTGGGAGTGTATCTACTGTTTCTCAACAGAATTCACAATTTGAGGACATTTATGATCTTTCAGCTATAGCTAGACAATTGCATAGGCACAGGGACAAGGCAAACTCTTTTTTCCCTCTTTCTTTCATGCCAAAGCTATAGTGGTAACTTTTTGGTTACTTTAATTCCTCTTTATTTTTTTTTAACTTTGAGGTTATACTGCTGCATTATTTTACATGACTGCACTTTAGAGTGCAAAAATTGCACAAAATGCCGGAGGTAGCAACAGCTTATTAACTGCTCTGTCTGTGAGTGCTGCCATGCAGTGGGCACCTGTAAGTCTTCTGAGGAAGTTGCTCTTGACCTAAAAACCTCAAGCTGTTTGGCAGGCACTCCTCAGAAGAATTTTATTTTGATACACTGGCACACCTCTGGTTGGTGAAATTGCTTTTGCTGCCAGGCAATTTATCCCTCAGTACCTTGACTGCAGAGGGAACTTCAACAATAGACCTAGCCCATGTATCTATTGGTTAGATAGCTAAAATTAGGTGACAGGAATCTCATCTTTCTTCTCTTACTACTTGTCTTGGTGTCTAAGGAAAGGAACAGTTTAGGACTGTCACTAATACTAGATTTGCATATATATATATATATATATACACACTTAACAGCATAGTTGTTGATTTTTTTGCCACATGCAGACCTGATCTAAACTCTTTTGTTTACTACACTTTCAGCTTCTCCCTTTAAGCCACCTCGAAATCTGAGAACTTCTGATTCAACTATGTCAAGTTTCCGAGTAACCTGGGAGCCAGCCCCGGGGAGAGTGAAGGGGTACAAAGTAACTTTCCATCCTACTGAAGATGATGGGAGTCTTGGAGAATTAATAGTGGGGCCGTATGACAGCACAGTGGTATTGGAGGAGCTTAGGTATGGATATTCCCTCATGCTGGTTTTTGTTTTGTTTCCTTTAAATAACATTAGCCTATTGTTTTGTTTAATAATGATCTGGTATTGAAATGCCTGGCAAAGTCTACAGTAAGTTAAGCAAGTAATTCTGTCAATTATCTATGAAAATCTTGTTATGTCATCTCTGAAATGTACCTGGCAGGTTTCTTTCTAAGATTATCTATTTACATCACTTGTGATGTTCTCACAGGAACTGAAGGAGGCAAAGAGATAGGCTGGAGCTGTATTCTGTATTTCACATATGAGGAAGATAATGGAATACTGAAGGATATTTGGGATTTCTAGTTTCCTCTCAAAAGTCTCTTGTCTGATGTTTCTCAAAAGGTGCTTAGTTTAGCTCTTGATCCATTTTCTCAGAGGCTTGGATTTTTAAAGCAGGCTTTACACCAAGTCAAAATTAGGCAAATATACTAAATATAATTAAAATGGGATCATTACGTCAAAGAATCATAAAGTCATAGAATGGTTTGGGTTGAAAGGGACCTTAAACATCATCTAGTTCCAACCTCATTGCCATGGACGACTTCCAGTAGATCAGGTTGCTCAAAGCCCCACCCAATCTGACCTTGATGCTCTGGGAGGGGGCACCCACAACTTCCCTGGGCAACCTGTTCAAGTGTCACACCATGCTCACAGTAAAGAGCTTCCTCCTTATATGTGGTCTAAATCTACTCTGAGTTTAAAGCCATTAATCTCTGTCCTATCACTACATGCCCCTGTCTGAAGTGCCTCTCCAGCTTTCTTTAGGCTCACCTTAGGTGCTGGAAGCCTACCATAAGGTCTCCCCAAACCCTTCTCTTCTCTAGACTGAACAACCCCAACTCTTAGCCTGTCTTCAGAGGATAACTACTCCATCCCTCTGATCTTCTTTTTTATCTTCTTCTGGACTTATTACAAGAGGTCCAAGCTCTTCTTATGTTGGTGGCTCCAGAGCTGGATGCTGTACTTCAGGTGGGGTCTCACATGAGAAGAATAGGGGGTGAGAATCATCTCCCATGACCTGCTGGTCACTTCTTGTGATGCAGCCCAGGCATCACTCCCAGTCCCTGCATTTGGCCTCTGTGACCTTCCAGCAGTGTGGCTGGAGCACCTTTTCAGTGAAAACTGAGGCAAAAATATAATTCAGTACCTCAGCCTTCTCCATATCCTGGGTAACCGGGTATCCTGTTTTCTTCTGGAGGGGGCCCATTTTTTCCCTAATTTTCCTTTTATCATCAATGTACCGTAGAAACTTTTCTTGTTGCCCTTGATGTCCCTAGCCTGATTAAATTCTGTCAGGTCTTTAGCTTTCCTAACCTGATCTCTGGCTGCCTGGACAATTTCTTTTCACAGAATTAAATAACTTGAATAAGGAAGGCTATACATTTAAATATAGACTGTAAAATCAGCTTTTAAATTGTTGAAACATCAATGTCTCGTGGAAGAGCCAGTATTTGGGCTTCATGTTTTAGCACCTTCTTTTCCATGAGGTATTTTGTTCCCGTGAGAATTTAATAAGTGAAGTGTTCAGCATTTAACTAGCCAAACGACTTAGTTAAACTACACCTCTTTGACTATTTCAGGGCAGGAACTACCTATAAGGTAAATGTTTTTGGGATGTTTGAAGGAGGAGAGAGCAACCCTCTGGTTGGACAAGAGATGACCACCCTTTCAGATACTACCACGGAGCCATTTTTATCTAGAGGTAAACATGACTGAATTGAAGAAAAGGCAGTCTTGTATTTTGGTTAAAAAAAAGATCAAAAGTTTACTACATTTCCTTTTTGTTTTTCTAATGCACATACATACTTGTTTACAGGATTCATTATATTCCCTTCCCTGATGACATAAGCCCTGGTCTGAAATGACCACAAAGCATGCCTCAGTTCCCAGTTCTAGTCCTCTGCATCCTTCAGATGATATTACAAAGATGATAACGCAGGCAACCTGTGTTTTGATGATTATTCAAAGCCATCTGCATTGCATTTTCAAGCAGTCCACATCTGTGTTAAATCACATAAGGTCAAATTCTTCAACAGAGATCATGGGTCCTCTACAGGGGTCTTCACAGGAGTAGAACAAGGAATTTTAAGCAGATTGTTGGTCCTTTGCTTGTCCTTATATGGTGACTTTTCCTTTTAAGTCTAAGATGATATAATGAACAAAGATCTGATAGTTGGTAACATCCTAGTCTTAATGTATATTATTTAAGTTTATGTTCAACATAGTCATTGTTTAGACTTTTGGGTTTTTTCTGTAGTAGAAGGAGACTTTCATAAATGCAATTGCAGAATGCTCTCCAGTATCTCTTTGGGAGTTTCTCACTGTGTAGCTAGTAAACCTTTCTTTCAAGGTTTCTGTGAATGTTATTATCTCCCTTTGGTGTGGTTAACAGGCCTCTGCATGTTAATGTCTGTGCTCACCATACTCTCAATTATACCACCTGAAGAAAGTTCCAGGGCTCAGTCCTTCATGGAAAGCATAAAAAAGCAGGTCTGCTTCTGAATAGCCAAGTGTACATGAATAAGTAAAGCCTTTTCTCCTCTGCCATTTCAATGCTTGCAAAACCATCAGAGAGAATTTGGTGAGGAGATAGAACCTAACTACAAGGTCCTTTCAGAGTTAAATAAAGAAAAAAAGCTTTCTGATAACTTACTATATTGTTTTTTGCTTAGGCCACACTGTGTAAAAAATACTTATCTTGTATATAATTCTTTTGAAACATTTTTAGAAACTTCTTAATTAATTGGTGTTCCCCTCTGTCTAAAAATAGAGAGTAAAATTGAAAAAAATGAACCCTAAAACAGGCCATCAGTGACATTAGACTAAAGCTTTAATAAGTCTGAAAATAAAAATTGCACCAAGAGTGGTTTGTTATTTTTCATTATAGCAGGTCTCATTTCTATCTTCAGTGTTATGCTCTTTAAGCTAATTAGTTTTATTAATGCATGGATTTGAGTCATAGTTAATATGAAAAATGAATTTATATCTTGGACTGTAAATGTAATACCAAATAATTTATTAAAGGAGGGAAAAAATCACCCTAGATCTGGCACATTTACCAGAATTTTCCATGTGGGGGACTACAGTATGTTGGAAGAAACATAAAAGTCAAAATAGACTAACTTTTATATTGTACATAAAGTTAACTTTAACTTCCATATTAAAGTTATGCATGCAAATTTTTGAACTAACATGGTTTGACTTGAACCCTACTCCCAGTTGATTTTGTTGTCCTGACTAAAGACTAGATCTATATTTTCTGTGCAGAAGAGGATCATGCTTTTAACCCCCAGGTACATGGAATAGTTATATTCATGAGTCTACAGTGTTGGATCAATTCTGTGGAACATATATGAAATCACAATATCTTTCAACTGTGATGAGTGTGGATGATTTTTCTCAATGGGATTTCTTCCATATAAAGACCAGAAGCTCTGATGGCAGGAAGCCAGAAAATTTGCAGCTGGTAACAAAATCTACAGGAAAAAAGAAAGAAAGGATTTTTTTTTTTTTTGCAAATGGCTGTGGATAAAATTATTGTGTCTTTCTGTTTTGTATAAATATTTTGTGATTTTCCTTGTGATGAAAACAATATGGTGCATATTTTATTTTGTAATTTGTAAACTGAAGATATCTGAAATAATTGCTACCTTTTTGGAACATTGCAGCTTTATATGAATGTTTGCTCTTGTTCCCTCTGTATCTCTTGACCTATGTTTATGCCTGTGTGTCTTCTCTGGATCATGCTCTTTCTCTTCTGTACATACAAACTTCTATACCACATGTATTATTATGTCTTTTTCCCCTAAAAATTGAGGAATGCTATTTATTTGAAAGGGATTGTAATACATGCTGTTAATCCCACTATTACATGGTTGAAAATTAATCAGTAGTTTAGCTATATATGACAGACTAAAATACCATAAAATTTTATAATCTAATAGTGTTTATTGCCATGTCAGTGGTTCATTTAGTAGTCTTGTACAAAACTTCTGAAATCAAGTTATCAGCCATCTTTAAAGACCAAAACAGATAATGACATGACAATAGAGAACACTGGCCTTGACATTTGCAAAGCCTTATTTTTAAAAGGAAACATACATGAAGGAATTTAGACAGCTTTTGCCATGGAACCACTGACTAGTGTGAATAATGCTCTCAAATAGGTCATACTTGACGGAGTGCCAGTGAATAAAACTAGAGCTATTTTGAAAGCTAACTCATGACATATGTCATCTAAAAGGATGGGGAAAGAAAGCCATCATGCTAAGACTATATTTTTCTGGTTGACATGGCAGGTTTAGAGTGTAGAACCAGAGCAGAAGCTGATATTGTGCTGCTGGTGGATGGCTCATGGAGTATCGGGCGGCCAAATTTTAAAACCATCAGGAACTTCATTGCCCGTATTGTTGAAGTATTTGATATTGGTCCTGACAAAGTACAGATTGGTAAGTTCTCATTTGTTGGAGGGAAAATGGACCATAATTGCTACAGAGACACATAATAACTGAGTAAATTATGGATTTTTTTCCCAGGTCTTGCACAGTATAGTGGTGATCCCAGGACAGAATGGAATCTCAATGCTTACCGAACCAAACAGTCTTTGTTAGAGGCTGTAGCCAATTTACCATACAAAGGAGGCAACACTCTAACAGGTAGGTCACAGTGCCAGGATTTTACTTGAGCTTCAGTGAAAATTATTCTAGTAGCTGACCCTGATATTGTTCAGTGAACTCAAATGTGTCTGTGATGAAAGGGACTTAGCAGTTCAGCTCAGTATGGTTGGAAAAGAACAGGTCCAGCACAGGCTTATAAACTCAACCGAAATATGTTAGAAGAGATTTTGGGTGATGAAGAGCTTGTATTGATGTTGAGCCTATGAGAAGAAGAAAGGTCAGTTCCATGTCAGGGTTGTGATGAAGACAACCAGGAACCTGAAGGAAAGGTGGTGGAACTCAGGAGGGTGATGCATGACGGGTAAGAGAGCACTGAATAGTATCAGTTGCTGAGAACTCTAGATGATGGTCTGCAACTAAAGTCAAAATGCTTCTAGAAGGAAATAAACCGTGGAACTCTGTTGTCAGAGTGAAGTCACTAGGATGCACTAATTTCTTTTACCGTGGCTACTATATAAAAATAGTTTACAGTGACGGTTACTTCCTTTGTGTCATGCTAGGAATGGCCTTGGATTTCATCTTAAGAAACAATTTCAAACCAGTTGCTGGCTTAAGGCCCAGAGCTCGCAAAATTGGTGTTCTCATCACTGATGGCAAATCACAAGATGATGTAGTCACCCCTTCAAGAAAACTCAAAGATGAGGGAGTGGAACTGTATGCAATTGGTAAGTACTGTATTAAGGGATGGCTTACAGCAACCCCCTCCTGCTCATCTGCTAAACGGGCAGAGAAGCGGCCACATACATAAGTACATAAAAGGTTATTCAAATAATGTGTTTAGGTACTCAATTGCATGTTATTGTTCTTCATGGCCATAATTTCTGACAGGTTTTGTTTTCTTCTCTTGTAAGGTATTAAAAATGCAGATGAAAATGAATTGAAGCAGATTGCAACGGATCCAGATGACATCCATGCTTACAATGTTGCAGATTTCTCCTTCCTGGCTAACATTGTTGATAATGTAACCACGAATCTGTGTAACAGTGTGAAAGGTCCAGGTACATCGCATTTTCAGTCTCTTTCATTCTTTTTCCATTTATGTGCTTGCACTGCTAATTCCTTTTTATTACTTATTGGGAACACTGTGTTAGCTGTGGGCTGTTTTTTCAGCTGCTGGTGTGAGGAAGTTGTGCAGACCACCTGGACTACCCTGCAGGGGGTCTTCCTTTCCTTCCAGCAGTGACCATGTTATAACTAACGCAGCATGACATTGCTGGACGTGCCTTCTTTTTCTCCCTAGAATTGCGGAGTATCTTTCTTAGCGTGTCAGTTTTTTATTCATTGTGGCATGTTTTTTGTTGATACTCATCCAATAAGGAAAATTTTAGCAGCCCTGCTCTTTTCAAGTATTAATGTCTGACAGCCCAAAACCAAAGCTGAGCATGGTAAAACAGTAATGTTAGCTGATGGTTCTTCAGTGAAACACTGGTCTTGAAGGTGGAATAGGAATTACAAGGGAACTTGTTTAGTCTTGAGTGTGTTAAGGTGAGCCATCTCTTCATGCAGTTGTAAGAATTCTTGAGGAAAAAGAAATATAAGCAACTACATGAAGTGGTTTTTTTTTTCCTCTTCTGATAAGATAAATGAATATCTTTTTAATTTGCTTCCCTCTTGCAGGTGATTTGCCACCTCCTTCAAATTTACTTATTTCAGAAGTGACACCTCGTTCTTTCAGACTGAGATGGACCCCACCTCCTGAGAGTGTTGATAGATACAGAGTTGAATATTATCCTATCTCTGGAGGTAGCCCTAAACAGGTTAGTAGTGTATGTTCATCTTTGACATTTTCCAGTATAACCTTGGATTTCTACATCATGGTAATATCATTCTGTATGGGTGCTGAGTAGGATATAACAGTAACTTAAAAATGCTTCTAATGTCAAGAATATCATGCTTTGGTAAATGATACACAAAATTAGAAACAATAGAAGCATATATATTACTTTGGTTGCTTTAATATCATGAATCCAGAAGTAAAATATATTTCTTATAAAGAGTTGTCTTCTATTTCTAGTAATTCCTCTATTTTCATATTCCACTATAATATATTAGTTGAAATATATCTGTACCAGAAATTTTCTGACCATGCTCATGGGTAGGCCCCCTGTCCTTTAAATTCCTTTTCTTCTTTGTAGAAAACAAGACAGTGGGGGATACAGGTTGTAAGAAGTGCTTAAATTAATGCTATATGACTCCAAACTGTTTATTGCACAGGACCAAACTTGTGGTTATTACTTCTCTACACAGAGAGCCAGTGGCTGGTAACTCCTGGTTCTAGGAAATCTGAATTGCTCATTAGTCTCTTTAACCAAACAGAATAGTATTTAGGAAAATGAAGTGTTTAGGAGAATGTAGTTAGGTGCCTCTCCTGCCTAGATCTGAACTTCCCATCTCTGATTGTGGCTTTTAAATCTTAACTCATATTTGGCTCATGGAGAGTTCAAGATTTGGCCTCTGATTAAAGTTTGAGCTGTTGTTCCAGTGCACACCGACTTTACAGTTTGACTGTTTCCTGGCATTTCTGTTCTGCAAAGTGTTGCTAATGCCTTGTGCTGTAACCATCTAGATTATCCTGGATTTTGAAATTTTTCCCAAAGTGGCCCTTTTCCCCCTGGTCCTTTCTTTATGTTCTTTAGTGATATAGAAGTGTAAACCATGTGTGAAATCAGAATGCACTCTAAGTGATGCTAAGCAGATCCAGCTCAATTTGAAACAAGTGCCTGTCTGAGATTTCCCTGCAGCTTGCTTTGCAAAAATAATGCTATATTGTCAGACAAAATGTATACAAAATTAGGACCAGACTTATCTCCTTGTCATTGATTTCTGCCGTTTCGCAAGGAATGATTTCTTGTCGTAGAGATAAGATTACAAACATATTTGTCTTATAGTGATTAACACTGTTTCTCTTGCAGTTTTATGTAAGTAGGATGGAAAGAACAACAGTTCTGAAAGATCTGCAACCTGAAACAGAATATGTGGTTAATGTGTTTTCTGTGGTAGAAGATGAAAGCAGTGAACCTCTGATCGGCAGGGAAACAACTTGTAAGTTAGAAATGGGTCTTGAATAATGTGTTAACAGCCAGTTTGGCACCTGGGGAGCTGTCCAGTAGAATTTTTAGCACGATGGATTTTCTTCTTAGCAGAAATAAAATATTTAATTTGAATTACCAATCTGCATTGTGTTACTCTGGTTGTTCAGACCTTGTTGTCTAGAAGAGTTCAGCAAAGTGAAGCTGCAATGTGGTAGAAAATATTTGTCCCAGCTTCTTTCTAGGCTTATAAAGCATGGCTGTACAAAACTAGGACAACAAACATGAATTACAAGACAGCATTTATAAATTCCTAAAATCTGATCACAAACAAATGTGTACTCCTTCATTTTTATGCTAGGTAAATAATTCCTGCTACCACAATACAGAATTATTTCTAATTAGCAAAAGCTAATTCAACACATTTATTCCACTTCTGTGAGGTATAACTCAGCTATGTTCCTCCTATGAGCCGTCTACATGATTGATTTCAGGTATATTTGTGCTATATGCAACATAGGGTGACTCTTCTGCCTCTTTAATAATACTGAATGTTTGCTGTTCATTTCACTTCTTTATTTTGTATTATGGTTGTCAAAAATCCTTAAAATGTGTGTATAATTTTTATGAAGTCTGTGTTACTTTTTGATATGGTTTCATGGGAACTTTTTATTTATTTAATAATTTGAGAAATATAGAAAACAAAAAGAAAATCCTCTTTGTACAGATCCCAAGCCAGTCATGTTGTTTCATATTAGAATTTTCAAGGGACTTAATATTGCTTTTAACAAAATTAAAATGTTCCAGTGCAGACTTTGAGTTTTAGCTGTGTACGTAGAAAATCTGTGGCCACGTTTAAAATAGTATGATCATTATCTCATTCTTAAACTAAGAATTTAAATACCTCTGTTTGCAGATCACCTCTCTACTACCCATAACATACCCTAATACCCATGTGCAATATTCTCAGTGGTATGACCTGTCATATAAAATAGTAAGAAGCTGAAAGAAATAAATTAATACATATTTTTTATTTGACAGTGCCAATCTCTTCAGTTAGAAACTTGAATGTTTATGACATCGGATCAACTTACATGCGAGTGAGATGGGAACCTCTCAATGGAGCTACTGGTTATTTGTTAACATATGAACCTGTGAATGCTACAGTCCCAACCCCAGAGAAAGAGGTAAGAGAATTTGTCTTTCCTACCTGTACTCTACCAAAAATAAATTAGGAAAACTCTTAGACTATCATAGTAGCCAAAAGACTGGCATGTACTTCTTGAAGTGCAGTGAACTTACTGGGATATTATACACAATGACATCAGTCAGGAAACTGTAAATATACTGTGAATCTCACAAACAAAATTCCCTTGAAGTTAAATCATTGCTTGCTTTTCTGCCATGGCTTTCTTCAGTTTTTAAACATGGTGTGTTATTTTTCATGTGCAGATGCGTGTGGGACCCTCAGTGAATGAGGTGCAGCTGGTAGATCTCATCCCTAACACCGAGTACACTTTAACAGCTTACGTACTGTTTGGTGATATGCAGAGCGACCCACTCACCACACAGGAAGTGACGTGTATGAACATCTTCATTTTTGCTTTGTTATTGCTTCAGCAACAGTTAATTTTATACTATATTTCATGCAAAAGTTTTTATATCATCTGTTTCATTTAGAAGACCATCTTAAGCATGTTTTCTGTTATTTTCTAACACATACGTTTTCCAAAGACCTCAAAGAAAATTTCTATGAGAAGAGTCCAGCTACTAAAAGGGGAACAATATAATTTTTAACTTGAATAATGAAGGAAGTCTTGAGATCACACTGTTTTTAAAAGGTTTCAATTTTGCTTGTATTGATTTAGAAACCTTGTTCCCAAATTCAGACATCCTCTTAGGCATAGAAATTACTTAAGAAACATGTTATATCAAGAAAAAAATAGATCTAAAAATGGCTTCTGTTTTATGCCTTTCCTTAAACATTTCCTATTGGCAGAGGCATGTTTCTGGTCTAGATGCATGCAGCATGGCTACTTTCAGGTCCTTCAAAATTTTAAAGCATTAACCATAGATGAAACATGGCTATTGTCACCAAAAATTATGGTCTTAATCGCTGATACTTCTGGAAGTATTGTACTCATAACTTACAAAGATGAAACTACCACAGTTTATAGCTATTTTGCTCATTGCTGGGAAAATAAGCTTCTGAACTCTCTCATCTAATGTCCAGGACAATGAACTTGTCAGAAAGTGATTGCTTCCATTCACTGAAAAGACTTTCACTGAAAGACATGAAGAGAATTCACTTCCATCTGTGAGAGACCTATACCTCTGCTATGAATAGCATTCAGTTACTACTGTCATTATTTTTGCAGTACCTTTGCCTGGACCCAGAGGTTTAACAATTCGGGATGTTACTCACAGCACCATGAATGTAGTTTGGGATCCTGCCCCAGGAAAAGTTCGAAAATACATCCTAAGATACAAAATAGCTGATGATGCTGATGTAAAGGAGGTAAACTTTTTAAAGTACTAGGAAAGTTTTATTTTGAGAAACTAGATTACTAAAATAGTAGTAAAGGTAGTATTATAACCCACCAGTAAGAGTAAAGAACATCAGTTCATAGTGATTGCAGTTAGGAGACAGTATTGATTTCTTGGAAACTGAATGAATACAAGATAGTTTTCTTGGGTACTCCCTTCTTCCTCCTCCTCTAGAGAGGAAAAATCCTTAAACTGACTGGAGAATTTTCATATGTTTTGGTAAATACCATTTTGACTCTCTGCTTAAATATTATACTGCCAAGGTCTAATAACAACTTACAATGAAGAGGATAGGATAGTGTAATAAAGGTATGTTAGCCCCTTTGCCTAGTGATAGAACATGTGTCAGCACTGTTAGAGATGTCTTTTAGTTATGTTCCCTTAATTGTGCTGCTAAGCATAAACTAGCTCTTGGAGAATTAAATTTGTTTTTCAAAAGAACCAGAATTTTCCAAAGGTTCAGCCTGCATCCTTGCTTCCAAAGGAATAAAGCAGTGAATGATCCACAAGTACTATGTGTATCTGTTATAATATGTTTTGCAAAAGAATTAGTAGAGAACACTCAATATTCAGGCGTAAATTTGAGGGCAAATGGCAAAATGTAGTGCAGAATATGTCTTTGTTTTTCAGTGCAGGAATTGCTGCCATTAGACCTTATGCAGAGTAAGAAATAGAGCAATTTTCAATCCTGTAAGTCACTATTTTTATTCTTAGGTGGAACTTGACAGACTCAAAACGAGCATTACTCTCTCTGACCTTTCTTCCCAAACACTGTACAATGTAAAAGTTGTTGCTGTGTACGATGAAGGGGAATCAATACCAACAAATGCAGAAGCTGTCACTCGTAAGTTTTCCTAATAATCATTCTTGTGGTTGCTTTTGCCTTATGTTTAAGGGGTGTGTGTTGCAACATGTTATTGAGTTTAGGTGGAGCTCTAATTTAATCTGAGAAATACTTCACTGGCACCTGTAGCATTATTTGCAATATAATAAACCACAGGAATCTTAGATGAGTTGTGTCTTACTGCAGTGAACACTGACACCGCAGTCTGCAGAGAGGTGAAGAGCCACAGAAGCAAAACTATTTCTATTTAAAGACTGAAGGAGAAGCGTAGATGTAGAATTGATAAGAAAATATGAGGACAGAGGAAAGACTTAGCAAGTCTATGCAGAAATCTAGGCAAATGAGTAAGAAGCTAGGCCATTTACTAGAGGATTAGAGAGACACCATCCTGCTCGGATCCAAGAGAGTTTTTGCATCATGGAATGCCAAAGCAGCCTTTATTTTAGAGAATAATAAAGGCAGTATTTGAATGACCTCAACAAACAGAGGCAAGGAAACAGAGCTGCACAAGCTAAGAGTTGATCTTCATACAAGAAATGTGATAGACTGAAAGGAGAAAGCAGCTACCAAGGAAGTTCTCATCTTGATCAAGGCTTAGGATTTAAAAATATAGCTAACCAGAAAAGCTACAATAGAAAAGAGTAATTTTACCTTTTCACTTCCCCTCCATCTGGTGTGAAGGAGAAGAAAAAACCCTTGCTCTTGGGCTAGTCTTTGCTCTGTACCTGTGGTTTTGTGTGAATGTGTGTGTAAGGAAAGAAGAGGAAAGGTCTGCCAAAGAAATTATTTCTAGTTTAATTCCCTGACTCCACCTATTTACATATTTATTCCCAGTGGCTATAATATTTTCCCTCCTTAACCTACAGTTAACCTCTGTGAATTCTTTCTAAATAAGTGGCGACTTATTTGGCTTATATAAAGAATTTTAAGATTTGAGAGAAACTCGCAGAAACTTGACCTGTGTCTATGAGAGTTCATATTCACTCCATATAACTCCAAAATGTAACAGCCAGGGCTTCAGTTGTTTTAAGTAGGCATGTGAGTTGTACCTCTGCTGAGGTCTATTTTATCAGATGATGACCTAATGATGTGACCTTATGAAGGATGATTTGCTTAGTGTAAGTGGACGGGGTTATAAAACGTTTGATTGTAGTCATTAGAAGCCTGGTAACTGAGACATGAACCTTCTACATAATCTTCTAAATTATTTGCCTGAGTAATTCCTTTGTTTAACTGTATTTATTTTGTAATTATATTTTGTGGAATATTTTTCCTTTTCTCATAATAGAGCCTGTGCCAGCACCAGTCAATCTCAGAATCACAGATATAACTACGAATAGTTTCCGAGGTACTTGGGATCATGGAGCTCCAGATGTGTCTCTCTATAGAATAACATGGGGGGTCTATGGAAGAGCAGAAAAACAGGAGGTAAGAATAGACAGCATCTTATGCTTTTGTGGGCAGTCTCTCAGAGGGTGTATTTTTAAACTCAGAAATGTAATTGATAAATGGCCTATAACTTGGAAATTCAGTGAGAAGGTGTAACATACTTACAGCCATGTTGTGATGTTACTGAGTAAAATGTTACTCAGTTATATCCCACTATGTGTTTGCCTGTTTCATTTGTATGTTTTGGTTTTGTTTATTTATCTTTTCCTTTTTTTTTCTTAATTTCTTCACAAGACTATCTTAAATGGGGATGAGAATAGTTTGGTCTTTGAAAATTTGAATCCAGATACATTATATGATGTCTCAGTTACTGCCATCTATCCTGATGAATCAGAAAGTGATGAGCTCATTGGCAGTGAACGAACATGTAAGTAAATAAAGGGATTCTGCATGTTGTTATTCATAGTTATTGAAACAGAAGGCATACACATACAAGAATTCTGAAAATTCTTTCTACTTTTTTCCTAGTACCCTTGGTACCTATCACTACACAAGGTAAGAATCTGAATTTCCAGGTACCATTTTATTGAAGGAAGCTTATAGCTCTCTTTTTCTAAACTGTGATGAATGCTGACATTAAAAAGCTGAGATCATTTAATAAATATTATTGTGTATTTGGAAGAATAGTAAACACAAGATTACCACACGTTTATTATTTTACAAACATTACAATTTATGTTCCCCTGTAGTTAATACATTCTGCTCTTGATCAGGCATTCATGCAGCCCTAAAAGTAAGAATGAAGTGTTTGTCTCTGCTCTTTGGTGAACTACATATTTATTCATTTCTTTATTATGCTTCTCAGCCCCAAAGAGTGGCCCACGAAACCTCCAGGTGTACAATGCAACTTCACACAGTTTGACTGTCAAATGGGATCCTGCCAGTGGTCGAGTGCAGAGATACAGGATCATCTACCAGCCTATCAGTGGGGATGGCCCTGAACAGTCAGTAAGTAATTTTGAAGTGCTAAAGTTATTCAAACTTAAATGCAACCTTCTGCAAAAGTAATCCAATAGAATAATTTCTTTTCAAAGCACAGCACTGTATATATTAATCACCTTTCTATTGAAGATTTATATTTGTATATAAATTTAATAAGTATATACTCACCCTTTTTTTATCCCCTTTAGAATCAAAGTTAAAATACTCTTAATTGAGCAGCAATGAATGCATCCTGTTTTCTCAAAAATCACATAATCATAGACTCATTTAGGTCGGAAAAGATCTTTGAGTTCATAAACTCCAGCTGGAGTTGTAGTTTATTAATGGATAAAACTAAAATAAAGTGTGTTGAGGAATAAGGCAATCAGCATCTAAGGCTACAAATCACAGATACCAGTCACAACAATCAATAACATGAACTACCATGACTACTTTCACAGTCCAGAGTTTTCCTTCATTTTCATAGTGTGGTTCCCATGCTATCAGAAGACTTTGCCATTAAACATGCTGTGAACAGTTGAGACTGTCTCTCACCACTCTAGGGTCAGAATAACCACACAGAGATAGCAGTTGCAATGAGAAATCCATGCAAAACGTGTGCTAATGAAGTATTTAAGGTATTTTAGACTCTTTTACTGTGATAAGAAGCTGTAATGCTATGGAGAGACAGTACTTTATGGTCAGCCAGCTTTCCCTGTGTTGTCAGCACAAACTGTTTTGACTACTGGCAGCCTACAAAACAGAGCCTGGGAAAGGTAATTCAGTCAGACTGTTTATTAGATGTGTGTGCTACTTAAAAATGCCCCAATCTGTAGTGGGAGGCTGTTGTGGTTACTGTCACATGAGTCAGAGGAAGAGTCTCAGATGAGAACCACATTCATTTAGTTTGCCCCTGTAATTGGAGATGACACATGTTCAGAAGTATATCTAGGAATATTTACTTTAGAATCAGTTGGATATTTACACACCCATTTTAACTCTCTTCTGAACAACATACATTTGGGTTGAGGAAATTGAAATATATATTGAACAGTTGAAAAAAATTTTAGTGAGAAATCACAAGAGGAATAAGGAACAGCAATAAGTTTAATTAATATCTGTAATTAATTGCTGGCAGTGGAGTAAAAAAGGAAATTATGATCATTCTCTTGAAATCTGTGCAAAGAATATGGTTAATTGCTTACCGCTGGATGGAGTCAAGCAGTGACAATTGGAGAAAACACCTACACTTAAGGAGAGCACGCAGAACTCTCATACTCTGTTCATGGCATTTAATGTCTCTTTGCAAATGACTTGCAGTCATATGATCATAATTTCTTGTCTTCTTTTGTTACTCTGATATTTTATTAAACTGTAGATGCTGGGTAGGCAGTAGAACAGTCCCCACCAAAGTATTTAAAATATAATTTCTGGAGAGTTTTTATTGCCCTGTCTGATTTTAATGACCTCAGAACCAAGAGGAATCACAGGTGACTTGAAGAAAGAAAAAAGGTCTGCAAAAACTGCACACAGAACTAGAGAGACCGAATCATAATCATTCAGGGCCAGGATTCGAAAGGCAATCAAATACTAAAATTTAGAGGCAGCCATGATGGGATGATAAAAGCATTAGTGCTTTGAAAGGAACTTTGTACACTTGAGTACAAAAAAACCCTTTGATTGTAAGTTAAAATGGGCTGCTTATAAATTAAAATAATCGACTGCTATGAAATGTGAAGATGTGTTAGTACTTGCTTGTCAGTTCTCCATCAGCAGATGATCTGAAGTGTTATGCTGAACAGGTTAGCTGAATAGGCTTTGAAAGCATGCACATAGTCTTCAAAGTACAAAGAATGATGGGAGTTGCAATATAATTTGTGCTGGTACAGAACTGGGTGTTTCTATATAATTGTGGTTGTATGCAAGTTTGGAGATTTTAAGCAATAGTGGCTTTGTGTCTAAACTTGCTAAAACCAATATGTACTAAACATTACTACTGTTCAATGTCTACTGTCAGTGTCAGTCACAGGAAAAAAGCAGCATTTGATACATCACAGTGTTTTCCACTCGGCATCAAATGCTTGTGTTCTTCACTGCAGCACAAAAGAGACAGTATAACAGGGATTTTAATATTTTCCTTTTGTTTTGCTGCAGACTACTGTTGGAGGACGACAGAACAGTGTGGTGATACAGAAGCTGCAGCCTGACACACCATATGCTATTACTGTGTCATCCATGTATGCAGATGGTGAGGGGGGGCGAATGACAGGACGGGGCAGAACCAGTAAGTAACTTCTTCAGGTCTTCTTAATAGGTACAAAGCAATATCGATGTATTGCTTTTCAGAAGAGCTGAGAAAACTTTCTTCTGATGAAATTCATCCCATCTGTATTTGTCATTTGTCCTTTGGTGGCTTTCAAATTTTTGAAGTAAGAACACTGTCAGCCTACTGACTGTAGAGAAACCCTGGGCCACTGCCCTTGGCTGGATGCCCAGTTTTTACAGCTGAGAGAAACCCTAATCTTACTACGGAACTTCTTCCTAATTTTAATTTGTTTAATTGTTTTATGCTATAATGTAGTAAACACCTCAAAGCATCTGAAGGCATGTTACTCTCATATATGTGTGCTTTTAAGCACCTTCAATTGAGAGGCTGACCTTCACAGTGTGCACTTTAGGACTCCACCATTTTATACTAATGCATTCTCTTGATCCTGCTGTAGAAATCACTGAGTAATTTGCTAACAGAGACACTCCAGGTATAAAAACCATTCCAATATATTTACTTAATTAATTATATAACTACAAAGTTATTAATTCAGTTGCATTTACTTGAATTATGAGCTTGCAATGGAAAGTCAGACACAGCAATGGGTTTGGTGAGGAATGAAGAAAAAAATCCTAATGAGCTTATTGCATAATTCCAAAATAGTGTCCACAAATAAATTTTTCTAAGTAGCCTTGTTTGTGGTGTTGGATAGGGTTGACGTGTTCTGATTGATGAAGATAAATAAGATTTAACATAAGCTACTAAACCTGTTTTTAAAATTTTCTAAGGATACATTACAGAGGTGTGATCTGACAGCAAAAAGGAGAGAATACGATTCCACATTTCTGACATCTTATTGATCTGTTTCAGAACCTCTCACCACTGTGAAGAACTTGCTAGTTTATGACCCAACCACCAGTACTCTGAATGTTCGATGGGATCACGCAGAAGGAAGTCCTCGCCAGTACAAAGTGTTTTATGGACCTACAGCTGGAGGTGCAGAAGAAATGGTAAATTCTTCATGTGGATCTCACTAACCATCTCAGATAAATTACAGCTCACGATGGTGCTGAGAGAAATGCTGCTGAGTGAAGTAGCATTGGCATACTTCATAGTGAAGCCTATGCATTGGCTTTTTTTTTCTGTTCACAGCCACCCTGGAGAAAATGCACAGCACCTCTATGAAAACTCCTCCCACATGTATTACAGATGTTTGATTTCATATGGTAGACCATTAGCAATTAGTTCTTAGCATGGGATTTAATACCACACACAATTTTTTGTTTCTTTATCCCTAGGGCACTGTGTGTGAATATAAAGCTGACTTCAGGGTATACAAAAGGTTATAAAATTAGCAGACTTCATTTCTACCCATTTTTTAATGCTAAGAAGTCATGTGACTGCAGCCTTCAATGGTATTTGTGAAAGCTGAAAAATCCACATTTTAATCTCCTGCAATTACTTAATTACTAAAGAGCTAAAAGAATCTTGAAAATAAGAAACCCTTGCTGCAGACTGGGAAATATTATTTCCCAGTTGTGTTTCTTTTCTCCACACCAGTGCAATTTAACGTGTAAATGAAATGAGTCATGCATGAATGCCATCGTTTCAATAGCAACTGAAGTGCTACTGATGACAAATGCTCTTAAATGCTGTGGAGTTTTATTTCCTAACAGAAAGTGCTCATTATTTCTTGTTATTAGCATGTTGTAGTGTTATGTAATTTTTTTTTTCCCTTGACTTAGAAACTGATATTTTAATGTCTCTGAGATGCTAAATAGTAGTCATTAAAGCGATCACTGCAGATTCTGCTACTTTCATTACACTTCATTTCACTACAGCAGGATCTGTACCCAAAAGTGGAGAGAGCTATAAGGGATTATATAGGAGAACACAGAACTCATTTGTAGTAAGTCTGAGACGTAATCGTCTTGAAAGACAGTTCCAGAAGACAGCACAAACCATGCTTTTATAAGCTTTGCCTTTTCTAAAGTTTTTATCACATCCAATCTGGAAATGAGAGGTGGTAGGGGAGTAAATGAGAAATAAAATACCTTGAAATTTTTGTTTGTTTGTTTTTGGTTTTATTTTCATGTTTTTGTAAGTTTCTTGACCCTTCCTTTCTTTCTAAATTTGTAGACCACAGTACCAGGAAATACAAACTATGTCATCCTGAGGACTCTTGAACCCAACACACCTTACACTGTAACTGTGGTTCCAGTTTTCCCAGAGGGGGATGGTGGACGTACCTCTGACACTGGACGCACTTGTAAGGAAAACAGTCCTTTTCAAGAAAATGTTAGGATTTTTTAATTGATGGCCTCAGATCATTAGAAATTGATTTTACATTAAAAGTTTACCTGCTTAGTTATTTTTGCAGCTTTGTAACTTATTCTGTTTCCTTTGCTTATTTGTATGGAGGCTTTCAATCCATTTAACTCTGGCAAGCTCAGCTACAAAGTCGTGCAGCGCACTTAGTGTTTACTTCAGAGAATAGTCAAATTTTGATAGTAGTGCTAGAAGAAATACTCATGAACAGTGAATATTGGTGTTAATCCATGCTAATGTCCATACTGTGTACTTAAAATTTTAACATTTGAGCTACGAATGTCAACTTGACCTAAAATGTGTAGTTTGTGGTTATTTTTCATACATATCTGATTACTAATAGGATAACAAATGTTATGATCATACTTTTGATTTCCAGTACAATCACGTACCTTGCTGCCTGGTATGAAAGTGTGGAAAGACTAAACATGGAGATTCTTATATCTGTAAATTTTGGGCTAACAACTGTAGTGTGCTTATCTTGGGCTGAGGTGCTTTTCAGCTTCTTTTGAGCATTGTCGTAAATTCATGTAGAAATAGAACTTACACAAGCAACTTTGTAAAACTTGATTCAAATTATTCTTGATCTAGTGGAGAGGGGAACACCAAGAAACATTCACGTTTACAATCCCACACCAAACAGCATGAATGTCCGCTGGGAACCTGCTCCAGGTCCAGTACAGCAATACAGAATTAATTATGCTCCACTGTCTGGCCCAAGGCCATCAGAATCTGTAAGTAATTTAGCTTTTATACTATTAATCAAATGTGTGTTGAGAATATTTCTTCCTTCAAAGAGTGTAAAAAATAATAGTAAACTCAGGCCAACTGTGTGCCCAGGAGAGTCTCCACCTAAAGCACAGTGTTTATAGGAGCCTAGTCCATTAATAAAGGCTTAATTTGGTAAAATGAAAGAATAAGAAATAAGACTCTCCCATTTAAAACTCTGTATTGAGGATTGAGTATCCTTTATCCTTTATTGCATGTAAACTTCGGTTAAATTAAATTTTTTTAAGAGTGTCAGAGACAACAAATATTTATTAGGAATTATGTAATTATGAAACTAGATGCCAGGTGTATGTGATTTTACCACCAAACCATCTGTTTACCCCACATCATTACTGTTTAGTGGGAGTTGGTGAGCAATGAAGTCTGGATATGGGTAAAAACGTGCCCTCCAGGTGTGAAGTAAGAATTCTTGGATTTCTATAGAAATTAGTGCTGTTTTAAAGCTTTGACCATGAATGTACTCATGCAAAATGTACACCATATTGTAAACTTAGATGTATATGTTTTTATATAAGAAATTGTAAGGACTTTTGTCTCCTTTATAGATAGTAAACAGTGATAGAATTTACTTTTTTAGTTTATGTTTATGAATGTTTCTTCTATTTTTTCTGAACTATTTCAATGTAAAAATGTAAAAAAAACCCAGTTGTAATTGAAGAACAAGAGCCCCTTCCACTGTTTGTTCTTTTTTTCACCCACTATTGAATTTTTTATCAATATTGCATGTTTATTTTAACTTGTATTATTTTTCTTGGACAGTGTGCAGCATAGTCATGTTTCCATTTTTTCTATATTTCACTCAAATAGTTTTCTAAAAAGAGATGGTATAAGCTGAGACTTAATTTTTATAGGTGCTTTTTGTTTGTATTTTAGATTGTGGTGCCAGGCAACACTCGTGATGTGATTCTGGAGCGTTTAACTCCTGACACTGCTTACTCAATAAATGTTATAGCTCTGTATGCAGATGGAGAGGGAAATCCAAGTCAAGCACAGGGAAGAACATGTAAGAGACAGTCAATACTTGTGTTGTGAAGTATACGTCAAGATTGGTGTATGAAGAACTTAGAAAATTGGTTACAATTCAAATAATGTAAGCTATTTAGTGCAACTCTGAATTAAGGCATCTGAATTATGCCTGCAGCAATTATAGGCCTCTGTTGCAGAAAACTTTTGCTATGTTCTCTGTCAGTTGTGGTACTTGAATAATTAGCAATGTATTTTTCAGTTGGGAAATAAGCTTAATTGAATGTGTAAGAGTTTAAAGGCTGTTCTCAAAATCAAATTACAGGTGAATAGCAATTTATCTTTTGTAAAAAAAAATAGCTTATTAGATGGGTAGAATCAGTTGTCAACAGAAAAAAAAGGCTTCATGTCTGGTATCTGACATGGTAATTTTATGTGTTGACCTCCCCAGCTGTTTTTTTTTTTTTCTGCAGACACCTAAACACCAAAATCTCCTTGTTACAACTTGTCGCATAGGATCTTGGTTGGCTTATGCTTAGATTCTTTAAAACTCATACTAGAAATAACATGTACAGAATATGTCAACAAGAATAATTTTGCTTCTTCTATGCTTTCCCTGTAAAATCCCCATATTCATCTAAAACTTGAAGATGTGCCGGGCTATAGCTATGCTTGTCTGCAGGAGTTTGAGAAGCAGAATGTGTGTAGATGCTCACTTTGCACATCTGGATGTTCTCTCCCTTCCTCCAGCTGGGCCCTCTTTCTATTTAAGACCTTCAGGCACTGCTGCATGATCATTGACTTAATCTCTCCACGTATATTTATTTATTCAGGGTTTCAGGAAGGGTCCTTGGCTTCAGGGCAGCATTTGAATTGATGAGGGTGACACTGATCTAGAGGTATCATGCCCCATACAACCTTCTGTATTTTCATTCTTCAGTGCCTCGCAGTGGTCCAAGGAATGTGAGGATATTTGATGAGACTACAAACAGCCTTTCTGTACAATGGGACCATGCTGATGGGCCAGTCCAGCAGTACAGAATCATTTATTCACCCACAGCAGGAGACCCTATAGATGAATATGTAAGTTCTGTAATTCCTTACTAAGCATTGAGGTGTCCTCAGTCAATTCTTTAGGCTACAGAAAAAGCAAGACACGTGTTCTACATGTAGTGAACTCTGCAGGCTCTGTGGGTTTTCTGGTCATTGTTGTCAATGTTAGGAAGCCATGGTTTGTATAAAACAGTTTTTTTCCATGAAGCTACCGAAAATATATGGTTTCATGAACAAATATGTGTGTGAAATAATGTTAAATATGTGAGTCATACATTAATCAGAAGATTCTGAACAGAATCTGCTTCCTGGCATTTAGTTAAAACGTAATGCATTGAGTGGCCATCTATTACTTCATACTGTATTCATTACAAAGTCTGTGTGCTAGGATATAGAATAAATATGTCTGCAAATTGAAGAGTTGACGGAGTCTAATGAGACAACAATGGTAACTTTGATTCAACATCTAACTTGCTGTTCTGGGTTTCAGTATGAATTTTAAGTGTGTTTCATTTCCTGCACCTTAATGATAGCACAAGCTATTCTGAAGCTTATAAAGTATTTATAGCAAAGCTAAACTCAGATCCTATAGAGGACAATGGCAGAATTCCTGCCAACTGCCACCAACCCAAATGACATTATTATTGTTTTTATATTACTGTATAGCACATGCTGAAAATTCACTGTTTGAAAATTCCTTACTGGACTCTTTAACCAGGACACACATATTGTCAATACATATACCTTTGAAGAAAAGATTGGACGATACATAAAAAACAGCAAGCCTCAAAGAACTAAAAATTTTAATCAAGTATTTATAGCAAGTGCTGACTGGCATGCACTTTTGAGATAGATACCTTAAGTTACTTCCCTTAGTTTCAGTTCTTTATGTCTTCCTTATAGAGCAGGATCACTTTTGGGATTATACCTACATTTTCATTAGAAGGCAGCAATACTGCATGGCTGCATAAGGAAGCTGAGATTGAGGGATGCATAAATAGGGATATTTTTATATGTTGACATATTTAGAGCTTCCATCTCAGAATAACTTGTTTCTGCCAAGAAAACAAACTCATCATTATGACTTGCATATTTCTGTGAGGGAAGCGTACTGAAATCTTGGTGAAGAACTGCAGCATCTCAGTCTGATGTGAGGATTGGGACTGAAGAGTCAGTTTGATTTATGTTTTTGTGATGGGCACAGTGTTTTGTAATTCAAAATAACGAATACTGATAATTGTTTATAGGCTATAACCATTAAGGTATCCCGAATGACTTTTTCTATGGTGGACATAAAACATGGTGTGCCAAATGTCAGAACAAACTTCTGTTTCTAGCTACTGTAACTACTCCTCAGTTACAAGACTGTGAGTGTGTTTACCTCTTTTTCTTTTGTGGTTTAGACAACAGTTCCTGGCATAAGGAATAATGTGATACTACAACCACTACAATCAGATACGCCATATAAAATTACTGTTGTTGCTGTGTATGAAGATGGAGATGGTGGACAACTGACTGGAAATGGCAGAACTGGTAATTATAGTTCCCATATTGTTTTTTCTTTTTAAAATTTAAGACATATTCCTTGAGCACTTCAACATTTTTAAGGTTTCATTAAGTTAAGGAATTAACTACCTTGCAGAGTAACAGTCTGCATTTCTAAAACTTGAAAAACAATTAGTAGCCTAATTAGAATGGGGTTTTTTTCTTTCTTTTTAGTTGGCCTGCTTCCTCCTCAAAATATATATATAACTGATGAATGGTACACACGTTTCAGAGTTTCCTGGGATCCTTCACCGTCCCCTGTTCTTGGCTATAAAATTGTATACAAACCTGTGGGTAAGAAAACTTGTTCATTCTGAGTATATCACTTCCAGAACAATGAGTAGCTAATGGCAGACCAGAGTAAAAATCATATGTATCATTTTGTGTTAAAGGATCTCTTTATTTCCTTTGTTTACCAATTTTCATGAAAACTTTAACCTTATTATCAGTATTATATAACACAAACTATCAATCACAGTTTCATACATGCAATTACAGGGATTGAATTTTATAGTTAAAATTTTATACAGTGACCTGATTTGTTTTTAACCTTTTTAATGCCCCGTGTCCTTCTAAGGCTATGAACTGGTATATATGAGCTGACATTGGACAGGGATTTGGGTACTAATGGCCTGCAGAACTTTTGTTTTATGTGGCCTTCAAACAATATACATATCTTTCTAGAAGCTGAACACAAACATTGCACAATAGTTTGTAAAAGTCTGTGTATCTTCTGTTGGCAACATTGTAATATGCTAAAATTTAAGAAATCAATATGTTTGTTTTAGAAAAATGAGGTTAGCTTTTACTGATGTGTAAGAGATGGAATAGTTTTGTAGCTCATGTAATCATGATTCTTTCTTTCTCTGTTCTTAATGCTTCCTTGATTCAAGGTTCGAATGAGCCCAGGGAGTTTTTTGTGGGAGAAGTGACTTCCTACACTTTGCATAATCTGTCTCCCAGTACTACTTATGATGTGAATGTTTATGCCCAGTATGATTCTGGAATGAGCATACCTTTGACAGATCAAGGCACTACATGTAAGTCAGAATAATTCTGTTGTAGTCATGCTAGATACATATGCTGGTTTGAGATAGAATTGATTAAGAGAAGATTTTGATGGCTGGATGCTAGGAAGCCTGAGCATCCTGTCATGAAGACTTGCCATCTGTCCATGATGTAGATCTTAAAAACACTAATCTTGAAAAGAGTAATGAAGATATATTTCAAAGTAAAGACCTGATGAAATAAAATTTTCTAGACTATTTGCTAAAATTTTGTTAAGCTGTAGCTGGAATCAATCTTTACCTGTGTCCAGGGTCATGTTACTAAGCATGTCTAGGCTTTTTGATACTCTGCTTTTACCTCATAGGAATGTCCAGTGATTTTGATGGCGGCCTCAGCTAAGAAACTTCTAAAAATTTCTTCAGTTATGATGAATCAAGCATCCTGACTCAGTACAGTCTTTTCATACTGCTATATATATGAGTCAGATTTTTATTTTTGGAGGTTTCTTATTTTGTAAAGAAATCAACTTTATGTGAAAACTCATTAAATGGGCTGTTACCCAATATGGGACCTGGGGCCTTTGTAAATAGCTAGGTGGGGATCTGTACCGTGCAAAATAAAGAGATTTGACTAGAACTGCAAGTATCTTTCTTTCTGCAAGTATTTTTAAAAAGTAAATTCCAAACAAGGACTGCTAATATAATTTTAATTTTGATGTGCTTTACCTATTACATACTATGTTCCAGAGAACAATTTCTCTTTCTCTTTTTACAGTATATTTGAATGTCACTGACCTAACAAGTTACAAAGTGGGTTGGGATACCCTCTGTATCCGGTGGTCAGCTCATCGGTCAGCAACTTCCTACAGACTGAAGCTAAACCCAACTGATGGTGTGTTCTATTTTTTGCAATTTCTGGAAACATAATTGTCTTATGTCAGTGACAGCATCACTTATTTGGATTGGTGGTGAGCACCAACCATAGTGATACATCTGGTTGAGTTTTAAAGCTCTGAACATAACCTATGTTTCTTGAGTGGTGAAAAAGCTGCAAAGAGGGAGTACTGCTTATTGTCAAGTGGACCTACAGCTACCAGTTGCTTGGTTTCACTGCAATGTACACTGCAATTGTACTTTCCAGTGTGCTCCAGGGTTCATAATCACTAAACAATTTTGGTCTAGAAAGGCAATTGTGGGATAAGAATAAGAGTGCTGTTCCATTGGCTCCAACCTCATTTCAAGAAGTTTCTTCATTTCTACACTTATGTATACATTAGAAGGGAAGTAATAGGTTCTAATTTTCTTTCTGTTGGGCTTTTTATGAAAGGTTCCAGAGGACAGGAAATCACAATACGTGGGTCAGAAACAAGCCACTGTTTTACTGGCCTCTCACCAGACACAGAATACAATGCTACTGTCTTTGTTCAGACCCCTAACCTGGAGGGACCTCCAGTCTCTATAAGGGAGCATACAGGTAGGTAACACATACTGTGAACTTTAAGTTTTAGCTATAGAATTTGTCTTGGTTCAGCCATAGAATAAAATTATTATCTCTTTTCAGTCCTCAAACCTACAGAGGCACCAACTCCACCACCTACACCTCCTCCACCTCCCACAATCCCTCCAGCTCGGGATGGTATGTTTATTTCTAGAATTATTCAATATTTTTGTGCAGTTGCTGTGCTATTTTGTATTTTACCTCAATTTTTAATAACTTTAAGTGGATTTAAGGCTAACACACCATTTTAAGGAAATGAAGATTGAGACCTTTCCTAATGTCATCCCTTTGTTCTAGAGCTTTACTAGACTTCAGCATTTCCAGGTTTAGAACAGCAAGAGGCAAACCTTTGGGGAAAAATTATTGATATTCTATAGCTCTACTATAGAAAGTCTATGAGATTATCTGCTCTTAGCAGACAATTCATATTTTGCAGTAGCTGATCAGAAAAAAGTAATTTACGACGTTTTATTACTGAACTCTTTCACATTTCTTGAAGTTTTCTTTGGTATATTTTAATAAATGTTTTTGTATAGAGCATTAGTCATCTGCCAGGTTGAATGTGTGATAGTAGACATTTGCTGAATATTTATCATTCTTGAATTTTCAAATTTTGAAGCAAAATTTATTTCATGGTGATATGGTTGATGTATTTTAAGGGTTCCTTTTCTTGGACTTTCAGTATGCAGAGGTGCCAAAGCAGACATAGTATTCTTGACTGATGCTTCCTGGAGTATTGGTGATGATAATTTCAA
The DNA here is from genome assembly GCA_008694505.1 of Cyanoderma ruficeps. Classification (NCBI taxonomy): domain Eukaryota; kingdom Metazoa; phylum Chordata; class Aves; order Passeriformes; family Timaliidae; genus Cyanoderma; species Cyanoderma ruficeps. Next base: position 1,518,136 of record VZDJ01000302.1, read on the forward strand.
CAAAGTAGTGAAATTTGTTTTTAGTACAGTAGGAGCCTTTGATTTAATCAATCCTGATGGAATCCAGGTAGGTTTGTAATTCCCATTGGGTATATTTTGGAGGGAAATTGAAGATGAACTGAATTGTTACTTTCTTTCAGAATGCTGCCATTTTCTGTATTAGATTGTTGTACATATATATGGGTCTGCATGCCTATTATTTATTAAACATATTTGCCATTTTATAAATACAAGGGAAATCCAATCTATTTTGAGATATTAATATTCTGAAATACAAAATTTTCAGTTTGTGGGAATCCTCCAGGTAGAGAAACTGGGGTGACGTATGGTCAATTTTACATTTTTGTTTATTTGTATGTGACATCAACAACTGGCACACTGCTTAGTTCTTATATGATAGGTGTTGTCCCTGTCATATCAGAAATCTGTTTAGGGACATTCTGCCTTTCGAGCGAGGGCTACATTTTAAATTCTCAGTGTAAAAGCTGAGTCTTGTGCTTGCAGGGTCCAGCTGGCTTGCCATTGCTGAACTCCCTAGAATCCCACTGCACTAAATAACAGAATGCCTTTAAAAAAAGATACTTGCAGAAGCCTTTTCATGCTGTGATAACATGGGTCCGCTCCACCGTGGGCATAGTAGAAGTATGAAGAGGTCCTCTTAATGAATTAGTGCATTTTGAGAGTGTAAACAGTAATAGCTAATGAAGGGATAGACTTTCAGGAGTTCTGGGCTGCTCACAGCTATGTCAAAGTAACTTCCTGTCAGGCTTCTTACCATAAGCACTGCACCATTTGCAGTTTTCTTCTACCTGTAGGAAGTTGCATGAAATCCATATCTAGGTTCCCATAACCACTTGTCTTTCACTAGATGAAATGAAAGACATGAGGTCTGAGAGAGTTTCATACCTGGCATTTCTGGAGTGTTGCAGAGAGCGGCAGGTGCAATGCATTTTCTTTGGTTAGAAGGCTGACAGGATATTTACATTGTTAAAGGTCTGCTTTTCATTGAATATTAATAATTTAAAAAGGGGAACTTACTTTTGAAGTAACTGTATATATATTTCTGTATGTATATATTCACATTTGTGAATATATACATACAGAAATATTTCTATTCAGTATTAAAATAGTATGCTGTAATATTGCAATTTTACAGGTTATTAAATGGAGCAAAAATATTAAAAATTATTTAGGAATAAATTTTCAGTGATTGTATTTCAGTATTTAAGGCAAGAGAGTATACACTTATGTGTGTATCCAGCTTTATTGACAGTCTATTGACAAATTTTTTATTCCTAACAAAAAAAAGCCAGCTGGAAGTCTAGTAGATACTGCACATCTGCTCAGAAGTAGAGAATAGGCATATATACCTCACCATAATAATAACAAGAATTTGATTATATGCATTTAAAGCCATATTACATTTTATACATAAAAGAGAAAGAAAGAAGGAAAGAAGGAAAAAAAAATATAGTTGTGTGGACATTGCTGTGAAGTCTATATATAAAATTATGTATGTGTGTGCATAATCAGACATTTGAAAAACAATTTTTGATTATTTAAGGTTTCTTAATATACAAATTTACATATTTCAATGGAGAGAGTTGGCCTGAATGGAGGTATGAGACTGAACACTGTGTTATATTCCATTTCAGGTTTCATTTGTGCAGTACAGTGATGAGGCAAAATCTGAATTTAAACTGAATACATTTGATGACAAAGCCCAGGCCCTGGGAGCTCTTCAAAATATTCAGTACAGAGGAGGAAACACAAGGACAGGTAATTCTTGGCTGTAATCATATTTATAGAAGATAAAATATTTTCAGAAACTTTGTAGTTATCCTAATATTGCATGGCTGAAGAAGCAGGTTTTTCTGTTGTGTTTTAACTCTGTGGCTATTGTTCTTACAAAGGAAAAGAATTATTCTCTTGTGGATAATAAGGATGATTCCTTGTTTATTGTACACTTTGCAGGCAAAGCCTTAACATTTATCAAAGAAAAGGTTTTAACTTGGGAGAGTGGCATGAGACGAGGTGTTCCCAAGGTACTTGTTGTTGTCACAGATGGTCGGTCTCAGGATGAGGTGAGGAAAGCAGCAACAGTCATACAACACTCTGGTAAGCAATTCTCAGCACCTGGCTTTCTGTATTGCTGTATTTCCTTTCTGTATTGCTTCAGTTATCTGGGAATCATTTACTCATCCTTTATGCACTTGGAAATGTATTCTGGGTATTTGGGAAAACTTCAAAACTATTCAAAGAATTTGTGCTCTCTGGATTAGACTTACATTTTCTTTCTTAAGCCTTCTCTCTAGGGAAGGATGTGGCTTCCCAAAGTTTTCAAGTAATTCCTCATGCATATCATTTCAAAGATGCGGCATTTAGTTACTTCTTTCTCTTTTCGGTGTGTGGACCCCAGAAATCATTGGAAAGTGCACTCCACATGAGTGCTTGTGTTTTAATGGGCCTGGTTTGCTGAGGTTTATGTTTTATCTGGTATAAACCAGTGGATCTCCAGTTAAAGTAACTGTTTCTGAAAGAGGTGGGTCTGAATGGACTTCTCTGTTGCCTTTTGAGCTAAGAAGCACTGCACTTCCTCATCAGATTTGATGACTGTGGCTTATGTGAGTGTAGTAATCTGTTCCCGTCCCAGCACTTGGCATTTTACGTTTCAGTGCATGAACCACCTAGTCCTGATCTCTGAGCAGGGAGATGTTGTACATCCTTATGGGAATCACATGCATGTAAAGCACAAGTGGTCATCTTCTCTGTCTCTTCAATCTGGAAGTATTAGCTCTGTCTAGATGGTTTCTCAGTCTCCCTGGACAATATGCTTCAGTGCTTAACTACCCTACTGTAGGAGACCTTTGTCTTGCATTTCACCTAAGTCTTTCTTCATGCTAGTGATATTGTTGTCTTCATTTACCTAGTTAACCAGGAAAGAAGTTGATCACTGTCCACTGTAATGGGTCTTCCTATTTGAAAACTGTTTTCATCTCCTCTTTCTGTCCTCTCTTTTCTAGACCAAATAAGCCTATTTCCTTCAATTTCATGTTGATCATGTTTTCAAAACCCCTTATCATTTTTTATTTCCTCTCTACTTGCTTTGTTTTCTACATATATCAAAGCATGCACAAAGCTGAACAGAGTATTTCAGCCAGAGTTTCACCAGAATTTGCTACAGAGGATTAATTACCTTATTTAAAAAACAAAACAACAACAACAACAACAACAAAATTTTTATCATTTGGAATAAATCTGAATTCCAGTTTCATCCTCCAACTGGCTTTTCCAAGGTCTGAGAAGTTTCTCTTCAATGAAATTTACACCTGGTGATATGATTGACTTCTATGGTCTGGTTCTTCTCATTTAACTTAAGACATCTGACAACAAAATGTCTAATCTCAAAATATCTAGTCTAAGGTCACCAGTCCTTTCATGACTGATGAAGAGAGCAACAGATAGAAAACGACTCTTCCTATCATGAAGTCAGTATGTTAGGGAGCTAAGATGAACTGCCTTCTGAATCCACCCATGTCTATCTGGTGATTATAGAGAAAAACTACACAGCTTAACTTGGGAAGTAGAAGTTGGTGAGGTGAATACCACTCTAAGAAAGTGCAACCAAGAAGCATGAAATGCAAGAGATGGAAACAGATAGACAACTGGATAACTAACGGTCTGTACACTTTTTGGCTACAGAACAGATTTAAAATACTGTAAGAGTTGAGAGAACTCTATGTTTTGTATTAAAGAGTGATGGGACTATGTAGCTAAGGCTGCATGAGACTGGATAATGCCCCCCAAAAAACAATGAAAGAAAAGAAAGTTTTGAAAGAAAGATGCAAAAACCTTCTGAGCTTTGACAGGGTGAAAAGAAATCTGGAATGTGTGCTCATAGGTAGCTCTTCACAAGTCAATGTTTTGTGCAATATTGACATGAAAAATGTTAATATATGTTTACTGCATTTCAAGTAACGAGTGTTATTTTTACAGGCTTCAGTGTCTTTGTGGTTGGCGTGGCTGATGTAGATTACAATGAGCTGGCCAAGATTGCCAGCAAGCCCAGTGAGCGTCATGTATTTATTGTTGATGACTTTGATGCCTTTGAAAAGATTCAAGATAACCTCGTCACCTTTGTGTGTGAGACAGCTACCTCAAGTGAGTAGAAGACATTGGTTTACCTTTTCCCAAATTAATATGTTTGCTTATATACAGCTACAAGTGAGTGATGGGCTGACCTTGGCTAGATGTTGGGTGCCCACCAAAGCTGCTCTATTTCTTGCCTTCTCAGCTGAACATGGAAGAGAAAATACAAGTGAAGGCTCATGGATTGAGATAAGGGCAGGGAGAAATCACTGAGCTATTACTGTCGTGGGCAAAACAGACTCAATGTGCAGTAAAATTAATTATTTTCAAAGAAATCAGAGTAGGATAAGGAGAAATAAAACCAGGTATTAAAAAGCTCCCCCCCACCCCTCCCTTCTTCCTGGAGTTAGCTTTACTCCCAATTTTCTCTATCTCCTCACCCTGGGCACCACAGGAGTACAGAGAATGAGGGCTGTGGTCAGTTCATCACATGTTGTCCCTACTGCTCCTTCCACCCCAGGGGGACTAGTCTTCAAACTCTTCCCCTGCTCCAGTGAGGGTCTCTACCAGGGGAGGCAGTCCTCCATGAACTTCTTAACATGGGTCCTTCCCATTGGCTGCAGCTCTTCATGAACTGCTCCAGTGTGGGTCACAGAATCACCTTGTTAAGGTTGGACGGGACCTCTGGAAGTCATCCAGTCCGATGCCTCTGGTCACCTGGAGGAGGTTACACAGGAATGCATCCAGGATATTGAATTTCTCCAGAGAGGGAGACTCCACACCTCCCTGGGCAGCCTGTTCCAGTGCTCTGCCATCCTCAACATAAGAAAGTTCTTCCTCAGATGGAGGTGAAGCTGCTTCTGTTTCAGTTTATGGCCTTTGCTCCTTTTTCTGGGCACTCCTGAGAAGAGTCTGGCACCATCCTCTAGACACCCACCTTTGAGATATTTATATGTATTAATGAGATCCCCTCTCAGTGTTCTCTAGACTAAACAAGCTCACCTGCCTCAGTCTTTCCTCATAAGAGAGCTGCTCCAGACCCCTCATCTTCATGCAACACTGCTGGAACCTTTCCAGTAGCTCCTAGTCTGTCTTGTATTGAGAAGCCCCAGACTCAGCACTCCAGATGTGCCTCACTAGGGCTGAGCAGAGCAGCAGGGTCACTTCCCTTGACCTGCTGCACCTGATGCACCCCAGGATAATATTGGCCTGTCTGGCTGCAAGGGCACTGCCAGCTAGTAGCCAGCCTATCCACCAAAGCTCCCCTGTCCTTCTCAGCAGAACTGCTCTCTAATAAGTCAGCCCTCAACCTGCATTTGGAGTAATTCCTCTCCATGTGCCATACCCTACACTTGCCCTCGTTAAATCTCATTAGGTCCTTTCTACATGGTACAGTCTTTCAGGCACAGCCTGCTCCATTGTGGGTCTCTCTTGAGGTCAACAAGTCCTGCCAGCAAGCCTGTTCCAGCATGAGCTTCCCCTTCCATGGTGCCACACGTCCTGCCAAGAACCTGCTCCAGTATGGGCTTCCCACAGTGTCACAGTCTCCTTCAGACATTCACCTGCACTTCCATAGGGTCGTCCAGGGGCTGCAGGCGGATATCTCCTCCTCTGTGGACTTCTGCAGTCTGCAGAGTGACAGCCTGCCTCACCATAGTCTTCACCACAGGGAAGACCAGGAATGCAGTGAAATCTCTGCTCTGATAGAGTTGTTTCTCTCACACATTCTCTCCCATATTCTCATTCCTCTCTCCAGCTGCAGGCTGTTGTGCCATTCCAACAGACACAACCCCCAACCTCAGCCACTGCCCCTTGTTAAATGTGTTATTCCCCAGTCACTACCAGCATTGCTGATGGGCTCAGCCTTGGCCAGCAGCAGGTCCATCTTGGAACCAGACGGAACTGACTCTGCTGGAACTGACTCTGGCAGCTTCCCACAGAAATCACCCTTGTAGCTCCCCCATTTCCAAAGCCTTGCCACTCAAACTGAATACAATTTGCCATCTTATTTAACGTACATCAGAAGAAAGTTCATGTTAAAAAGTTAGATTTCAGAATAACTGGATATAATTCAAGGGAGGAAGGCACTTTTTGAAATTTTGAAGTGAGTATTGTGTTTTATGTAATCTGATCTTGCATTTCAAAAGTACTAATAGAAGAAGAAAAGAGTAACAGTCACCAACAATATTAAGAAGTAGAGTGATGCCTAATGTAAACTGCAGGGCACAACAGGTCTCTTATTTACCACTGGAATAGGTAAATAGTGCTAAAGATGTTTAGCTGCAGTGTGTGATGCTGTTTTAAAATCATCTAAGTAAAGCTAGTTGTTTACTCAAGTGAAATCCTTCTATGGCAAAAATAAGAAATTCTCAGGCCTGTCATGTGCAACTGCATGTTCTCTAACTGCCTCATCTGCTGGCTCCTGTGGAGCCACATAAACTTGCAGTTATTTCTTGAGAATCTGACAGCTATTATGCAGCTTGACTCATGCCTTAAATATTCACGGAAAGACTGTGTCATTGTCCTCCTTTCTTCTTATGAATTATACTCTTAAAATATTTGGGGTTCATTTGTCATTTTATAAAATTTGTCAGAGTAGAAATACCCTACTAAAAGTGACGTGTAAAAATTTTGACATTACATCTACCACAGCTCAGGACACAGTATAACAAATGTAACAAAAACTGTCTCATAATTAATAATAGCATAGTAATAAAACTTGGTAATAAAACTTTTTGAAGTATACATATATTCATCTCCTGTTAGGCTTAGTAGTTTTGAATTATATATTGTTTCATGTCTTTCAGCTTGTCCCCTTATTTACTTGGAGGGATACACTTCACCTGGTAAGTACTTGTCTAATATTTTGGCATAGGTTCATTTGTGTCTTTTACAATTCTACAGTGTTTCTTATTTTTTATTTTCTTTCTGGACTTAAAGGTTTCAAGATGTTGGAATCATACAATCTAACAGAGAAGCATTTTGCGTCTGTACAAGGAGTTTCACTGGAATCTGGCTCTTTCCCAAGCTATGTAGCATATAAACTCCACAAAAATGCCTTTGTCAGCCAGCCAATACGGTAAGTAAACCTAAAGACTTATATTTAAGGTGACCAGGTGATGAAGGATTAACAGAGTTTATAGATAGAATTTATGTGTTATGGAAGATGCATTAATTTAATGTTCTTTTTACTAAGCTTCAAGAAATACACTCTGAAGAACATCTATCATTCTTTCCATTAAATGCTAATCTATTTCTTCTACTGCAATAATAGTTCACTATTAATATAGTTGCTTATTTGTCTTTAAGATTATGGTTCTTATAACTATTCAAGTTGCATATAATCCACAGTTTATACTTAGGCAGTTGAACAACAACTTCTTTAGTACAATGAATTCTACGTTGCTGGACAGAAATGGTTTCAATATGGAGGAATTAGCATCACTTTTTCCAGAAGCATCATTCTTACTGCAACAGGCAGCACATTGATGCCATTGACTGAGGGTAGTTTCTCCTCTACTTGACTTGCCTTATTTGGCAAATGGAGTAGAGTTTTCAAGGGCCTGTGGTCTTAGAGCTTGGTTATGGATGGGTAATACAATGGTCATTCTTGCCAACATTTTTTCCCAAAGAAATTAGTTAGCAGCTAGTTTTACTAAAAGTGGAACAGTACCTTTCTCCTTTTTTTCTTTTTTTTTTATTTGTTTCTCTTCCATCTATATAAATAAGTTTCAAAAAAGGATATTCTGTTTCAGAGGAGGTGCCTAAAAATAGCCCATTGTTCATATTAAATTTAGGAAAATTTAGTTTTCTTTTCATAGAAGCCTTTGAAATTGTCCTGCAATCCTGACAGATTGGGTAAAGATCAGATCACAAGCACAGAAGCTGAGGTTTACGAAGAAATAATTTCTTTTTGCTAGCCTTCTGAGATCACAGCTTTAAAAGTGGAGGACTTGAGGATTTTTAAGTTCATTGGTATGACATTAATTTATATATTACTATTATTAATGATATATAATCATTATATATAATTACATTATATATATATAAAGTTCATTGGTATGACATTAAAATACCTGTAGGGATGATAGGTCTCTGACAGGATGGATTTTTGCAGTCTAGGGAAAGAGAGATAATCCCAGTTCTGAAGCCCTCTAGTATTGATAGATATTGCATATTTAGGATAAGTTCATGAAAAGACAATAAAAAGGCATCATATTTATTTCATTTTTTTAGAAATGTTGTTATACCTAGTCTAATGTCTACTAAAGAGGTGGAATAGACTTGCCAGAGTATTCTGGGCACTTATTTTTCATGAGAATCCAGAAATAAAACTCTAGACTGAGTCAGCAAAGCAATAAATGCAATAAATGCATACTGATCCTAGTGGCACAGTTGTTTCCATATCTGAAATAACTTGTTATCCAAGTTATAAGTTGTGTAGCTACATATCTACTTTAATATTTGAATTCTTGCACTGTGTTGTGTGATGTTGTTGACTTAGTGATATGATTTTATTGCAGTATTCCTAATTGTATGTGTTCATAAGCTTTGTCTAAAATACAAAGCAGCTCCTCTCTTAATTTTAAGGTTTTTATGTTTATGTTCATGTGACTAAATCTCCTTCTGAGTTCCATTATATTCGTTAAGAAGAAGCAGTGATTGCCTCCTTTCTTTCAGTCCTCTTCCTGCCTTCTCTCCTTTCCCCTACAGAAATTTCTGGAGCCCACTTCATGCATGTTTTTATTTACTTTTGGCTCTCTGCTTTTTTAATGTGTAACAGTCCAAATGTCACAAATTTAAACCTGAGCCACTAAAGAATGAGCTGGAGCCCTCAGCGCACCACCAGTTGAAAAGGAGACATTGAATATTTCATCACTGCATCTGTGCCTGAAGGGCAGCAATAGTTAAGTGGTGTTGCCTGACTGGAGAAGGCCAAATGAAAAAAATAAATATAGCTGTGGTCCTTTTTTTCTGTACTTATCCTCAAGGAATTTAAAACATGTGTAGTTTATACAGAATTTTACCACAAGAATACATACCCAAAAGTTCTTGGTCATATTCTGGCACTGTCTCTAACTGTGGCGCTGGGACCAACTGTGAGTTCATCTTAACAAATCACAGTGTTTTTATATCACAATGGTGTTTTCTATTGGAGAGAGTAGCTAAAATGCTCTGTTCCACTAAACACTGTGGTTTCCCTGTTACTCTTACATCTTTTCCTTGAAAAAGAGCAAATGATGATGATCTTATTTTTGTCATGTGTTTCTGTGTGAAAAAATGTCTTTATACTGTCTTGACAGGGAGATTCACCCGGAGGGATTGCCACAGGCGTACACTATCATTCTGTTATTCCGTCTTCTGCCTGAATCCCCCAATGAGCCTTTTGCAATTTGGCAGATTACAGACAGAGATTACAAACCACAAGTTGGAGTTGTGCTTGACCGTAAGGATGATTATACTTATTGCATAGAGAAATTACATGTCATGTTACTTTGCAATACTTTGGTGTTCTTACCAAATATTTCCAAATCCAAAGCATTTCTACATGATAAAAGGATTATACATTTTTAGTTTTAGAGATTTCTTTTAAACTTCGTACATCTATAGTTCAACTAAGAATAATTCATCTAAATTATGTTTCAAATTTGGTATTAACTCTAAAATCAAAGGAAATTGCATCTATATACCTACAGGTCATTAAAATTATCTACAATTTGTGCTTACCCAAAAAAGGGGTAAACTAGATTTTATCTATAAGTGTGTATTAGGATGGTGGTTTCAGTAATATACATGAAATTAAATGTGTTATTTTTATTTATTGCAGCTGCCAGCAAAGTGTTGTCATTCTTTAACAAGGATACAAGAGGAGAGGTTCAAACCGTAACTTTTGATAATGATGATGTCAAGAAAATATTTTATGGAAGCTTCCATAAGGTAAAGGATTGAAATTATGATGTGGCTTTCTGAAGTACTGTTCTTTTAAATAGAAGACAACCAAGCAGAAGTCACTTCAGGTGACTGTATCTGGTTTTTGGATAGTACTTTAAGTTGACATAAGGACCAATAGATCATGTAAAACAAGATCTCTGAAGTTATAGGTCTTCTTTGAACCAATGTAAGAGATCTGTCAAGAATTGAAGATTGTGTGAGTGAAGGGATCTGTCTGAAGAAGAATTCGTAGCCTGGTTCCTGCCAGATGAAAGAGGAAGAATAAAAGTTAAAGTGGAAGAAAGGAAAAGAAGTTGTGGTGAGAAAAGATTGCATGGGAGTGTAGTGATTTGAAATCATTCAGAGCAGAAGAAGATATAACCAGAGAAAGTGAGTAGGCAGGGAACCAGTGTTGGCAGGTCAATAGCAATTTGAATGAGATTCTTATGTTTAACAAATATAATATATGTGTATGTATATACATAGTAAGTATGAATGTGAATTGATTTTTTTTTTCTTAAAAACACTGGGCCTAAAATATTCCAATGTCATGTTAACTGAAGAAGTAACAATAAGGAGAGAGAGCCCATAAACGGTCAATTTATGATTTAGAATGAAACTTACAGTTTTTGAATTGACAAAATGGCTAATGAAATCATGTTATATGTTGCTGCATCTGCCTTCACTTGTCATAGATTTGTACTTGCTTTTCTAATTTTGTGCACCAAGTTAGGAAAATATGATCTTGCCAAGCTTCCTTCCTAGTCATCAAGAAGTGCTTGACTCAGGCTACATGTTCACATCAAAATATTTTAAAAGTATTTTCTTGCTGTGTTAAATACATATGTTTAGGGCAAGAAAGTGAGCTGAAATTGCAAAAGTTTTGGTTAGCTGAAATGCACATTCTCATGTTTTCATTTATCTCCCTTCTATTTAGTTTAGTTTTCATCTGATGACTAAATATGGCTTGAGTATAGCATTTGTTTTTGCTATGATACCATCTTCTACATGACTTGCCACTACCAGCATTCCTTTGAGGATACTGATAAGCGTTGCCTCTGTCAGCTTCCAGATACTGGAGGTCAAGTCGTCAACTGAGCTTTGCTAGTTCAAAGTCAGGAAAGATGACTGGTGCCAACATTATAATATTTTGTGACTTTATCTGTGTAAAATACAGGTGATTATGAAAATCAGACAGTACTGTAAAAGCTATTGGTTTCTTCAGAATTCGGAGTAACTTCCCAAACTGGTCTTATATCCAATTATTTGTATTTTAGAATTTATGCCTGATTATTTTAGATTTAGGCCTGATTATTTTTGTATATATGAAGAAATGTTTATGTCACTGATTTTGTAACTGATATTTATACCTAGCTTTGGATCACACCTACATTAAGCAGCCTTTATTTTGTCTTTGAAATTTGCCTTTTTTTTTAAAGTAGCTTGGTAGGACAACACAATTTAATGAAATATATGAATCTACTGGAATGAGAAAAACTGTCAGTAAAGGCTAGGATGTATCTTGTTTTGGTATGAAGATTGAGTCATCCCCAAGAGGTACTGTTTAGACACAAAGCAGTATGTAGCATGCCTCATTTTAGATATCACAGTGAGAGCTGACATTTTTTCAAGTCAGTGGTGTGGAGCTCTCCGCACACTGTACTGCCAGCAGTATGTTTTAAATATCTGTTGCTAATTTATTTGATGTTTAGAATCACGTTTTTCCTTACAGTGTCTCTAAATGTGATAGCGCTGAACAAACTTATCTGACCACACTTACAGTGTTCTGCTCATTAATCAGAGCAAATGGGGAAAAATCTGTGACCCCTGTTAGCTGCTAGAAATTAGCAGTTATGTAAAATTGTTTGTTACACTTTGTAGTGAAAAAAAAATTACATAGCAAATAAAAATCCAAAATTTTGTGTCACTTTAATAGTTAAATACACTAAAACACATGGAGAGAAAGTGATCCTAAGATGCTAAAAAATGAACAGGAGTAGCAACCGTTTGCAAATTATCTTAAAGCTTGACAACTACAAATTCTTGTTTAAGAGACTGTTTCTTAAGAAAAAAATTCTCAGTTACTCAATGCAGTTCTCTGTCTTTTTTTTCCCAGAAAGGAATCAAAATTTCAGATTTTGATAATATTTAAGGTAGCTGGAAAAGTCTTGGTTTAGAGCCATATTTGGGGTTTTTCACCATGAAACTAAGCTGACTTTTCTGGCTTCTCTCCAGATCACTACTGAGATTGCTATCTCAGTCAGGTTGTTAATGATGGCATCATGGGCTTCCACAGCCCACCTGCTGGGAGAGCCTTATGCATCAGCTGTCTAGATTAGCTCCTAATAATGGATAGCAGTAGTTTCAGATGGATGAAAGAAGGGAAGTAATATTAACACATTTCTAAAGGTACTTTTGCAATTTCTCCTACCATCCAGTTTCAAAGAAATGACAAATCTTTACAATGCAAGGAGATGTTTTCCAAAATATTAAGCATTTTTGTGGCTTTCATTTGATGACTTACTGGCTCCTTCAGTGAAATACAGTTAACTACACCTAACTGTAGGGAAATTTACTCTGGCATACTTGAACACTCTGTGTAGCATAGCCATGGTGAAAGCTGTTGAATCTGGCAGGTTCCATAGGAAAAATTCTGACTGCCTGAGACAGTCATTAAATTTATAACTGATGTTTTGGAGAGACAGACAACTTCTACTTTCTTATTCTTACCACACTAGACTTCCTTTTAGCTTGCCATTTTGCAGTAGTTAGCAAAAGAAAATTTGATAATGAGTTTATATCTTTCTGCTGATATACATATAGGAAATTAGTTTGCTTGGCATATTGATGTCATTCACTCAGCAGCAGAGCAGAACACCATCCAACTTTATCCTATAAGGCAGCCAGAGAGTAAAACTAAAGTATGTTTTCTTTCCTAAAATGTCATAAATGAAATAAATAGTCAGAACTAATCAGAATAGATTCTTTATGTTGGTGTGTTAGAAACTGTTGAAAACAAAATGTATCGGGGTTGAATACAGAGATGTGTTATTTACTGTAAACACCAGAAGCCTCCTTTAATTAGACTTATTGCCCAGGCCATGAGATTCAGGCTTGAATTCAGATCTAGCAGTAAATCGGTGTTTAAGTGACTGAGTCAATGGTTTGGGAGAGTTCTCCTTATTTTTGATTGTTGGGATGGATAGGTGATGCTCAGAAGTTATTCCTGTTTGAACATTTTCAAGCTGATCTAATTCAAAATTCTGATGTAGATTTACCTCTCCTAAGGTTTTTTTGTGCTAATGAAAATAGAATCTATAGTAGCTATGCAATGTGTTTTATTTTATTTAAATTGTGACAAATATTTAACATTCTAGTAGAAGGACTTGCATATTAGATGCCTTTAAGAATTAATAAATTAGATCTGTGATGTGTTTAAACTGGATGATGCAGTAATTAACCTGTAAAATTTGGTCTTATAATGAATTTAAAGTTTTGGCATGGTGCTTATTTTGTTTTATAAAAACTTTGGCATGTAATACCAAATTATACCTTGGATACACAGAGTTATCTTTCAATTTTTTTTAAAAATTATTTGCTTAATGAATACTGTTGAGAATTTTAATTAAAACCCCAGTTTGTATACACAGCACTGAGATATAAACTGTAAGCACATAATTTTGAAAGAGTTTAAGATAAGCTGTGCTGATGCCTTGGAGACAAATCTGCATGGGAAAATATTTAAAAGGGAAAAAAAAGTAAAAATTCCCAGGAGATTGTTCAGGCACTTGTTGACTCAGGACATTTAGGGGAATCTCTCAACTTTATGCCAATTTTTAAAGCAGTCATCAAATAGCAATATGCTTCTGTATGGTTACGTACTGTGATAAGAGAAGGTTTAAAACATAAACACATACTTCAGGGATTCTTTACTCCTGATCTTAATGTGTTGATACTTTAACAATTACATAGATGTTATAATGATGTATATGAAATATATGCTGTAGGTACGATATATAAAGCCCCTGAAAATTTTCTGTTGCCTGAAGATGCTCTTTCATCAACTGTGTATTATACATGTTAAAGTGGCCCCTGTTTATTTCTTGAAGACTCCTAAATATTTTATGTTCTTTCAGAGAAAGGTAGAAAATTGACTTTCATAACATTTGCCATACATACTATAAATGTTTGGAAAGATAATTTTCACTTAGGTTTTGTATGTTCCTCTGTTTAAGGTTTACTATGTTTCCCCCAAGCACTTCATTCTCATCTGGTAAACGTACTCTATTACAATCATTCCTTTCTCTCTCCCAGGTATCTCCTATTTCCAATAATTAATCTCTTCCTCTTTCCTGTTTCCCCTTGTTTTGGCATGTTTTTGTTACCAGATTTCTCTCGTGGAAATTTTCTCTTGCATCTTTCATTACTTTGTCTTGTTCTGGGCAGGCTTCTCTGGTCACTTCCTTTATCTCAATGTAGTTAATGCCTCTGGTTGAGTCATCTTTGGGTCTGAAACAATCTACTCTGAACTACAGTCTATTAGCCAGTGGGCAGTCCCAGGCTTATAAACATCTTGTGTGGTCCCAGCCATCAGGAGAGAACAAAAAAATGCATATATGCACTTCCTCTCAAAAGTTCTTTAATTTTTTACTTTTATTTTTTACTTTTATGCCATCTTGAAAAAAATTCAGGTATCTTTTAAAATAGTTAATAATTGTTTAACTATTACATTAAATAGTATTTCTTAGCTGTGCTTGTGTGTTCATCTTATTGACCTTCACCACATTCTAGAGAAGCTATAAATGTCATAGGCTTTCCTTAAGTTTGAATTTTTCCACCAGTTGGAATTAAAGCAGGATTACTAGTAATAAAATTTAAAACAGTACTACCAAATCACTGAAATATTATTAAAGTGTTAAAGTAACTGTGCCCATGTGCCATGTCTAAATACTTTTACAGGTCCATATTGTTGTAACTTCATCAAATGTTAAGATTTACATTGACTGCAGTGAAATCATGGAAAGACCAATTAAGGAGGCTGGCAATATCACAACTGATGGCTATGAAATACTTGGGAAACTTCTAAAAGGCGACAGAAGATCAGCAACAGTAAGCAATAAATATGAATTCATTTATTATTTCAAGACCTTGAAATTTTCTGAGATAACAGATTTGAGATTAGGGATTGTTGGGAAACCAGTGTTGCATCTACAGCTTTCAAGCATCTGTACTGTCAAACCCAATGCATTTAACTGAGAAGTTTGGTCTTTATAGTGTCTTGTTCTAGCAGATTTGCAAGAACAAAAATGTAATAGCTGGAAGTTGCACTCAGGTAAATTCAAACGAGAGCAGGAATTTTTTTTTTTTTTAATAGAGAGAGCAAATGGTAATTGAGTGCATATACTGTGGATTCTCTACCATTAGAAATAAATAGAGGAGTAATTTTTAATGATAATAAATTTCATACTTAACGACATACCTAACTTAATGATCTTTCAAGAGTATTACTTTCTTTTACAGTTAGAAATCCAGAATTTTGACATTGTATGCAGTCCAGTTTGGACTAGCAGAGACAGATGCTGTGATCTCCCTTCTATGGTAAGTATAAATGAACCAGATGCTATCCAGAAAAATGTTATTAAGAGTAAATTAAATAGTATTACTATTAGGCTGTTATTAAACTTTGTACTGACAACACACCTAAATCACAGCTGTCAGAGCAGCCAGTCAACTGCACCTTATTTCAAAGTTTTGTGTCTGAGACAGTAAGGTTGTAATGCTAGAACTGAGCCCCTTAGAAATGGTGCAAAAAATGTCTGTTATATTTGTATAGCAGTGATGTTTCAAATTCTAGATATTATAAATGGGGAATATATATATATATTTATTTATATTTAAATTATATATATATTTATAAAACTAAATATAATATATATATTTATATATTTAATCTGGTTTTGGTGTGGCATTCAAAAAGTAACTATTCTTTGTCATCACAAAGATGCATATAGATACTAGAACAACATTTTTCTTGTGCCTCTATTGTTAATACCTTGCATAGCTCACAGAGAAAATTTGCTAAAAATATAAAAGATCCTGTAGGAACATTTAGAAACCACAGTTTAGCTGTGAGTTTTACTTGGAAACAGGATAATAGAGAATCTTCTTGCTATTATTTCAGAAAAGCATGCTGCCACTAAGTACGTTTCTTTAAAAGGACAGTAATAATTGTGATTGAATTTTCAGAGAGATGAAGCCAAGTGCCCAGCTCTTCCAAATGCTTGTACCTGTACTCAAGACAGTGTGGGACCTCCAGGACCTCCTGGACCAGCTGTAAGTTACCAGCTCTAACTATTCACTATAGAAAAATTTTCTGATTTTTATATTTATGGAAGTAGTTTTGTATTGTGGTTTTGTGAAACAAATGCCTGTTTGAGACATAGTTTCTATCAATATATCCTTAACAACATGGTAATCCATCCCCTTTTCATCAGCTCCTACCATATCTACTTGGTTGTATGATCTTTTCCTCTATTTCCAGTGTGATCACTGTTTGATTGGCTGAAAGACTCTGGCCCAGTCTCTTGCACATCATGTACAAGATGTTTTTAATGGACAGCAAAAATATTTTTGCTAAATATAGAGTCAAGATTTCACTCCAAGGAAAGATTCTTTACTCTGTCAGGGAAATAAATTATTTTATTTTTATAGGGACAGATAGTAATTTATGGAATGCACATATTCCTATCAATTGCTTTGAGTATTAGGGAGTTATATTCAGCCCAGTAGTCATACTTCAAAGCTATCAAAAGTGCTGCATGAGGAATCTAAAGCTCAGTTAAGTTGTCTGGTAGTCTGCTAGAGAGGTATTCAGAGACTTTGATGAATATAAATTGAAGTTTATGTCTGCAGAGACAAAAATCAAAATAATAATTTTTCATGGGCTGAATCAGCAAGGCTGAAGCTGATGTGGTTTCTCTGAGTTCCTGACACATATTTTATTCTACGACTCTTTTTAGCAGTGTGATCTGCATACTTTAAAACTTTGGGGTTTTACTTATGAGTTTGTTAAGGACAATTCATAATGCACACTAGTATTATGCTCCTTTGCTTTCTATGTCTGAAGTACATTTTCTTTCCAAATACTCAATTTAGGGTGGCCCAGGCGCTAAAGGTCCCAGAGGTGAAAGGGGTCTGACTGGATCATCTGTAAGTATGTTTCCCAAAATGCATCTATATATAATGATGTTACTACAGGCTTATCTGTATGAAAATTTTTATGCTTAGTCTAAGAATGTAGATAAAAAATTTAGTTGAAAGTATGCCTTTCAGTTACTTATGTGCAGCCTGCCTATTTGAGACTATATATCAGAGTCTGTGTAGTCTCAAAGGCATTGACCACACGTCAGGATACTGGGATTATGTGCACCAGAGTGCTAATACACATTCTGCAGCATTATTTTTCTCTCTTCTGTACAGAGGACATGGCAATACTTCTAATTGGCACTGGCAGAGGGCATGTATTGGCCCGAGACTGCCAACATGAATCAGAGAATAGCTTATGAAAGGGCATGCCTCTTGAACAACTATTTCCACCGTTGTTCTGAAGTATTAAATGTGTCCCAAGACTTCTGAGTTACCTTAAGTGTCTATCCCAAAGGATTTTGAAGTTATGGATTTCAGACAGGATTGTAATTTACAATTTTGTTTTAATTTTCTCCTTTAAGGGGCCTCCTGGTCCTCGTGGTGAGACGGGTCCTCCAGGCCCTCAAGGCCCCCCAGGTCCACAGGGTCCCAATGGGCTGTCAATCCCAGGCGAACCGGTGAGTGGCCCTTTTGAGTGCCATCAGCAGGCAATGTGTGTGGAGCCAGAGATCTCCATAGGGGTGGTGGTCTTGGGAAGAAGGTGGCAGCTTTGCCAGAGCATGCATTTGTCCCTGCAGTGCAGTAGTATTGTGAAGAACATCTCTTTCCGAAACAAGTCTCTTAATACAATAGCATTTTCTGTCCTGAATGTTACATGTGCTTATGGGATTCTAATGAAGGCACAAAGCCTGAGTGCTGTAATATAAGTTGTGCTACTCTGTTTTCAGTCTTAATGGCTTTTCTGTAGAGTTGCTAGGTATTCCAGTTTAAGGACTCAAAACTATCAAACTGTAGTACAGGAAAATTAAGCATGAAAATTAAGCATTACTTTGAAGACTTTCTCAGAGACTTACGTGTTCAAATTCTGTTTTCTGGCTTAAATCAGTAGCTAGGGTTATTCTTGGCAACAGCATTCATTTTTAGCAAGATGCTATTTCTGATTTCATATCCATGCATTCAAAGCCAGAATAATTCTCATTAACACTGATGAAGTTTCACTATGTTCTGGTACTTATAGAAGATAGCATACATAACTCTGCATTGTGAATGCATTAAGGCTGCTTTTGCCATATTTCAATAAATAATCACCCTAAAAGCAAGAATATAATTCTGATGTTTCCTATTTAGGATTAACTTGAATTTTAATATATTCAGGAGCTTTTTTTATGAAGTCTGTGATCAAAATAAAAGGTTTATGGAAAGAAGTGATGTCTAATTAAATGCTGTGTCATTTTTCATTTGAAAATTGGTTACCTGCTCCACGTGTAATGGAATTTGGGAAATGGAAAATAAAATGTGCTTTAAGATAGACACTAGGAACACCTTCTACTTTGTAAGGACAAAGTAGAATGATTTTGTTACCCTGTGTAGATTCTTTGCATAGTTTTTTTGGTTATATACTGGGAGGAAAAAATTAATCAAGACGATCTAGAAGCACCAAACGGCAAGAAAGGAAAAACATTCATTTTAAATGTGTAATACAAATAATACATTTATTTGTCACATTCACTTGAAAAAGTCTGAAAAATGAAAATACCAACATTTGTGGAATTTCTTATTAACTAATAAGAATTTAGAGCACTTTTGAGTCATGTGCTTTCATTTTTCATATCAATTGTGATCCACATTCTCAGCCTATGTTTACAAATTTTTTGATTAGTACCAGTTTTTAATGCTGGATTATCATGCAAGTCACTGTAAAAAATAAATATTCTATTGTCAAGTTTAGCACATGTGTGTTTGGACTGTGCATTTATACTACAGTGCCGTGGAATATATGGAAGGTGAGCTAGTTGTGAAAGGCAGCAAATTGCTTCTTTATATGCTTCTACACCTTGTGTCCTGGAAGTGTGATGTATTCTGTAATCATTTGTGAAAATTATAGGGTCGTCAAGGCATGAAAGGGGATGCTGGCCAGCCTGGACTCCCAGGGCGATCGGTAAGTCAACACTTAGACACGACAATGTCATTTTGCACTATTTCTGATGCAACCTGGCTGCTGGACAGCTGTCTTTGACATCACTAGGAGTCGTAGGCTCTTCTCATACCTCCCTGGGCCACAGTTTTGGAAACACAGTTATCTTACACTCAGAAATTTGAAATGTAGGTAATAAACCATTCAAAACAGCAAACGTGAAAAAAACAGCTGTGCTTGGTCAAGCCAAATGTCCATCTGGGCAGTTGTGAATGCACAATGATGAACCATTGGATTAGGAAGTGTAGTCTGATAATTCCCCAGGAAGGTCTTTCATCTTCTGGCCAATTGCAGTTAAATGTCTTACTAAAATAAAGATTGCAGAACCTTTGCTGAACACTTCTTTAGCAACATTGCCTCATTACTTGGTACTTGTGGAATTCAGATGACCTTGAGAAATTAATTGTAAGCTTTCTGAAAGAAGAAAACAATATAAAAGTTCAGTTACATGCAGGTTTCTGTATTGTAAGTTATACAAGGAGGAGAAAAAATTAGGGTATTTTTAATTGGCCAAATTTATACATAATCTAAGGTCACTGTGATATGCACATGTCATGACATAATGAATATTCCTTGGTTACTGTATTGTCTTAATTTTTACTGATGATAAAAAGACTATATGAGGAATGCTTAAGTATTGTTGTGGACTTAGTTTCATACATCAGATAAGGTCAGTAATGGGCCAAGGGCCTTGTATTCTTTAGCTGTTTCATTAGTCCTTACAACCCCAAGTAATATACTTTTATGGAATATACAGAGAGGAGGGGATAACATATATACTTGAAATATATGGAATGACATAGCAGTGATGTTTGTTCTGTCATGGATAAATTTCTCACTCTTTCTCCCTCCAGGGAACACCAGGTTTACCTGGTCCACCTGGACCAGTGGGACCTCCAGGAGAAAGGGTAAGGTTTTCTCAGTTTATGTTCTGAAAAGACCAAGTAATGTCATTTTTGTGTTTTGTTAGATTTCCCCCTTTATATATCTTTGAATTTTCAAATTTTTTTCAAGAGGAGTCCTTTTATCAGCATCCATTCTGGAGAGACAAAAGCAGGAGGGTTGGAAACACCTCAGGGGTGAAAACCTCCCCAGACAGCTATTGGTAGCCAGAGAGGTTCTTTAGAAATTGCCCTGCTCCCTCCCCTGACTAGGTTCTCGGCTGCCTTCACCCATAGAGCAGTATGTCCCCTGGGCAGGGCTCTGCTGAGGGACTCAGCCCTGCTGTCTTCCCCACATTGTTGCTGCTGCAGGGGAGGGGATCTCTTTGAAACTCTGCTCATCTTGACATCTGGGAGACGTCATATTGGTGAGGAATCTGTCTGTGCCATACTTACTGTGGAGGTCAGGTTTGCCCCTAAACCTTTGGCTATCAGGGGCTTCTTTGGATGGAGAACTCTGAAATGCCTTCCTAATGAAGGGCATGTACACAGGTATTTAATTGTGGAGTTGTTGCAATTCCTTTCTTCTAACTGGAGTCAAGTACATCTCTTTTGTCGTCACAGTGGAATATCACCTTTAAGATGACTGAACCAATTATTTGCCTTTGCAGTCAAAATTAATAGCTGATACATGCATTTATAGCTGTCCTTTAGTGGGAATTGATAGCTGGAAATGAAAATAGATGACCGTGTGATAGTCAGTTGCCAAAGAAGATGCTGTTGGACTGGGGGGGTCATGGACCATCAACATTGACCTGTGAATGCTATGTTGGATTACTGAAATGGGATTTTTCAGTATTCAGTCTTGCAGGGAAAATATCTGAGAGGGAGGTGGCTCTCCAGTTAAATATAAACCTCTGATTGTCAGTTAAACCATGAATTAAAAAACTGTGAAAAAAGAGATTTTGCTCCTCTGGGATATAATGATTCCTTTTCTTAAAAGTATTGAGAAACATTGATTTCATTTTCAGTTAATCATGAGCAGCTGAACATCTAAAGTGTCTGAAGCTCATTGTTCCATAGCCTTCTCCAGCATGATTTGTGATAGCTATTTTATAACTTATACTATGGATAGGTTTTAAAAGAAATGCTAGTAGTAATCAGGAGTATTGCAATTATATAATTGTAAAGATATTTTTTCTCTAATCTTGCTTTTGTTTTTGAACAGGGTTTCACAGGAAAAGACGGTCCCACAGGTCCCAGAGGCCCACCAGGACCAGCGGTAAATATAATTTTGTCTTTGATATACTCTGAATTAAGAGACCTGAGCCAAGAGGGACCCACATTGACATTCTCAATTTCTGTCAAATATGAAATGGATCCTTTGCTCAATCTCCTAAATGGGTCTGAAAAATTCTTGATAGAAGGTGAGCAGACAGATGGGCAAAGCATATATTCACAAACACTCGTAATAGCTGTTTTGAAACTGATTTCTGCCAGGGTAAGTAAGGGAAGAACCAGTTTATCTGGTTCTCTAGCCATGATCTTTAAATGCATAGTTAGGCCTTCTGAAAAATTAACTGGTTTATTACTTAAGTGTACTTATTGTATACTGGTGAAAACAAACACTGTTAATAGAAGTTTTTCTTGACAAGAGTATTTGAGGATTAGTTTTGGCTTAAAGAGCTGCTTCATCGTGTTTTGTGGGACCATACTAGAAAAGAGGCTGGCTGTTAGAGAAAAGCTTATGTTGGATCAGACAGCCTGAGATAGGCAAGTTGCTGCAGCTCCATGTCACCAGGTCCAACATACAGCAAGTTGGAAGGTGCATTTCCAGAAGGCAGATGCACACAGAGCACATATTTGCATTACATGTATAGATAGCAGTCTCTAAGGCAGGGTATTATTTGGGCTGGCCCCACTGCCCCACAGTGTCTTTCTTATGTTCCTTTGTGAATGTGCAGATGAGCTTTTGTCACATAATATGATACTGGTCTTTTAAATTTTATATTTATCTAGTATCACTAGAATGCCTTATGGTCTTCTTGTTGTGGATTTTTACATGGATCACAGATCTGCTAGGTGAAGTCAGAAGGTGAAACTGTTTTGTACTGCTTTAGGAATTGGTCATTAAGAATGATGCCAAAAACATATACACAGTCTCTGCATCTTTCAGTGCTGAAATGCCTGTTAAACTGTTGTGTTACGTAAAAGAATACATTTCCAAGAAGAAACAAACTGTTTATTCCATAAAAAAAATTCAAGGCTGATATGTACCTAACAGAAAACAACCTGACAGGAACCATTTTCAATATTGCTTTGTACTCAATACAGTAACACATTTCTTATTAGTGCTTAGATTGTGTATTTCCACAATTCATTTTACATGTCTTCTGTTGCAGGGTGCTCCCGGAGTTCCAGGAGTTGCTGGCCCAAGTGGAAAACCAGGGAAACCGGGAGATCGTGGGACACCAGTAAGATAATGATACACTTAAAGTATCAAATTTAAAATTATAGACTGTTGATGAACACGAGACTTCTGCTGCTTTAAACAGTTGTCTTGCACTTATGATGGTGGTTAATACGGTAGAGCTGACCTAAACCCACAAGTCTTTTTTTAAAAGATAATTTTGTTTTTATAGTATGCCATTCTGCTGAGTTTAATAGTTGGGGCTGGAAATTGTGGTCTCTGGTTTCCACTAAAAAGATCGTAGGCTACTATGTGCCAAGACATATATTCATTACTACGCTGCATAAGCATGAAAAACTAGGTCAGCAAAATGATTGTAAAGTCTTTACATTGGTGCATGTGTGTGTGGTAAAAAAGTGATAAACTGCTGAAGGTGGAGAATCTTTGATAATATTACATAATCAGTTTTGTTTTGCAAATGCTTCATTCTGTTCACAATGTTATTTCAAAATTCTTTAGGAGTGGTTTCTGTGGATTCTATTCCAACTTTTCAAGTGCTTCCTGAACAGGGAGAAAGAGCAGGAGGTGCTACCTCTCACCAACAGTTTCAGAAGAAATTTAATTTGATTCATTTATAGGATCTCTGAGAAATTATGCTGGAGACAGCAAGCGAAATGAGAAGTCATTCATTGCTTGTTAATAATGTATGGCAGTCATCTAGAATTTTCCATCCTGCCTCAGTGTAGTTGTACATAAAAAAGCTGGATAATTTGAAAGAATATGTAGTAGATTGGGAAACCTGATGGCCCTGAGGTGGAAGCTCCCAGGAGCATGTGGAAGCTCCCAGGAGCATCTGGAATGTCGGTCATTTTGTCACACACAAGTTAACTTCAGATGTGTTTGCCGGACGATAAATTCCATTTCCCCTTGCAGCAGAGGGCATGGAGTGTCTTAGGAAAGGCTTGAAGCTTTCCTGCCTTTAGACATACATTGCTAATGGGATATTCCTGCTTGGCTAGATGTTGAATAGACGTGGCTGGAGCACAAAG
Source organism: Cyanoderma ruficeps (assembly GCA_008694505.1). Taxonomy (NCBI): domain Eukaryota; kingdom Metazoa; phylum Chordata; class Aves; order Passeriformes; family Timaliidae; genus Cyanoderma; species Cyanoderma ruficeps. The sequence continues at coordinate 1,541,836 of VZDJ01000302.1, forward strand.
TGCTGTGCTTTGTTCATGAGGGAGCTTTAAATTGTTAAATGTATCTGATTTTTCCTTTACCTGGGACGATGGATAGCTAACCCAGTTCAGAAGCAAAGATCTTCTGCAGGTAAATAATATGTTTAGAAGGAAATCTGGCTACAAGCCCAGTTTAAAGGCTTTTGCAAAGCAAGGCAGTCAACTCCTGTCCAAGCACCATGTCTAAATTCTCCTTCACTAAATTCTTAAGAGTTCCTTTCAGTTGGAAATAAATTTTTTTCCCAGCAGTTATTGCACTTTCTTGTAATGGGACACTACACATCATATTTACCATTTCTAACGTTTCTAGAACAGATCCCAGCAGGGATTCTGGCTTGCACCTAGAACAGATGTTTTATCAGATTCCTGGTGGACAGAATTTCAAGGCCTTCCTGTTGTTTGCAGTATTATAGTTGCCAAAGGTGCAGCCTGACAGCCAAATGCAACTTGCACTGTCATGAATCATAATTCTGCCTGAAGAGAAAGATAATGAGGCTTCACATTGCCTCTGGTAAATACAAGGAATAAATAATTTTTGATCAGATCCTGCCAGTTTTTCTTCTGTCTGAACAATCTGTATTGCTAGTACTATTAAATGAAAGTCAGGAGAAAAACTGCTGCAAACCAAGGGATATTGCATTCCAGGTAAAAGGTATAGTTACCTGCAAGCCATGAGCAGCCTTGGTGTTATGAAGTTACTCCCAGTGAATGTGGTCAGCTGGAGCTCCTTCCTGAGGTATTCAGTACCACTAAAGTGCTAAGCTGAGGCAGACCACACTGTAAACATTTCTCTGCCTCACTGTGTACTTACACTAGAACTAGTATGTCCTAGAAGTGTTAACTGAATTTTCATGGAAATAGGAAATTTGGCTTTTTGGTCTGCTTGCAAGTACCTCCAAGAGAAACTTAGGTGTTTTTTCCAGTGTAGCAACAAAATGACTGAAAAAGGAAGTGTAAGGACACAAATGACTGGGTAATTTATTGAGAACTGTGTGCAGGCTATCCTAGAGGAGACTAAAATATCTGTCATCTGTCTGGTCAGAGAGTGAGAATTCCATAGTGGTTCATACACAGAGAGTGAGAATTCCATAATGGTTCATACACATATCATAAAGTAGCAATCATCAACAGTAAGAAAGACTCAAACTGGAAGAGAATGTTGGTTCAGTAAGAAATGGATATGTTTCCAATGAATAAACATAATGGTAAATAGAAGATGTTGGACTATTAGAGAGGAAATGTTCCAGTACTTGTTGTTTTATAGGTGTGAGACTGAAAACAGTAACGATGGGTAGGCAGACTAAGTTGAGTTAAGGTAGAGTTGTCCTGTTTATAAAACAGACACTCTGACAACAGGGTCTGACTGTTGATTTAGATGGCTCCAGGGGAAAAGTGCAAGCCATTTAGATTTAATAAGTAAGGTGCTATTAAACTTATGCCTCCAGAACCAAATAAACTGTGAAAACCTTTTGAGGGTAGTCCACGTCTGTTGTGAGTTACATGCATGTTTTGAGAATTTTGCATTCTCTGCTGCCATGTGTTTGCTGCTCTTGCATCCATCTATGCAGATGTCCTAGATGAAGTCTGAAAAAGGCAGTGCTTTGGGAGCAATGAGCTGGTGGTTCTTGAGGGAAGCAAACATTCTTTTGGGAAAAACAATTGAGCACATTATCTTTAAAAGTAAAAATAGCAAAACTTCCTTTGTTTTGTCCTCCTTCAGCAGTAGAACTATGCTGCAGCCCCAGCCTTCATCCCACAGCTCAGAAAAATCCCACATGCAGCATAAACGAGCTTTTCCTTGTACTGACCCCGAGTGACTCCCTCATTGCAGGATATTAACAAAACAGATTTCCAGCAGCAGCTGCTGTTTCTCAAAAGAGTGTCAAGCAGTTGGCTAAACTGCACTTTTTTGTATATTAAAAGAAAATGAACTGAAATTTAAGAGGCATATAACCAAGTGGGAAGAAGATGCAAATAGTAACTCAGTAATTGCAGTTGTAATTATTTTTTTTGAAAATTTGTTTCTAAAATATCCAGGTGGAAAATTCACTTCATTATTGACATGGCCAGTCAGCCTCTAATCTTCAGTTTGTAAAGTTAGTTCCAAATAGGCTGAACCAGCATGTGTTTGCAAGGTCACAACTGAAGAATGAGGCTCATTTTATTTCAATGAATTGTAAAATTGACTGTGCATTGCTTATAATGAAGGAATAGCATAAGCATTTTCCTTGCTGGGGGACCTTGTCAATACTTNTGTATAGTTCTGGTATGTGACTGTTATGGCAAGGAAATTGGAACACGACATTTTAAGTAATTATCAGGATATTTTCAGGATAGTAGATGAGAAATCTGATTTATAATGCCTACATTTACCTAGTGAATAAACAAAAGATGTACTGTATTACTTGCTTCTGATAGAAGGTCGTACTATGAAAGCCTTAGAATGAAAGAGAATAAAACAAGCAGGTATTATAAATACATACATCACAGATAATTTGAAAGACATATGCTTGCAGGATAGAGAAATTTGCAAGTTTCAAACAGAAAGAGAAGTATGAATAGTTTTTTACCATTTTCCCCCGCAGATTTTCATATAATAGACTAGTGCAATTTAAAATCCTAGAGTTCTGTTCAGTGGATATTTCAGTACATGTAATAGTTTATGGATGAGACATTAATGTCTGTTTATTTGGGAATCAAATTAAGGTCTTTTTAGAGCTTCAGTACATCATCATTTACCACAGCATTAATTGAGAGACTGACAGACAAAAATGTCATCTTTTCCTGATGGTTTTAGTTGTTAGTATTCATTTATGGTATGGCATTTACAAGTCCATAGTCTGTTTCAGCATGTGGCTGTAATAAGCTAAAACTAAAAGAGAGACATTTCCCTCTGGACTACACAGAGTAAGAAAAATATAGATGAAAGGCAAAGGACAGAAGGGAAAAGATATTCATCAGCTTTGTGGGTATATTTTGTACATATTAGCAGCTGCCTCATTGGTGGCATAATTTATTCCAATGGCATATTTATGGTGTCACCATTCTAAATCTTTCATTTGAGGCTGTACAATTAATTCTGCAAGAACGATCTGTTATTCATGATGCAAATGTACCGTACGACATCTACTTAACTCAGTGATGGATGAACTGTCTCATATTTTCTGTGGCATGTAATGGGGTAGGTGTGTGCAGCAGAGAAGCTCAGAGACCACACTGAGTTCACACCCTGACATAACTCAAAGGCATTTGTCTGCCCAAACCCTCGACAGAAGTCTGTGAAACAGTGTCACCACATGTGAGGGGTGTCTGCTGTGACCTCAGTGGAATGATTTGGTGTTTCATGTTGTTGAAATTAATTGTGGGTACTGTAGGAATGTTATGAGAAACAGCTGCAGCCCACACTTGGCCTTTGCTTTGTTAATGGTGATAAATAGATTCCTTAAAGAAATACTACCATGTAAAAGGCAGTAACACTCAGGATGTGTGTGTTACTATGTGGAGAGCCATGCAGTGTAGCACATGACAAAACAGATCTTTCACCTTCGAAATATGCCTTACGTTCAAGTAGAAATTTAGGCTAGAAATGAAAATCAATGTGAATTCATGCTAGCCCCATCATTATTCCTGGTGTTTTTCTTATACATGTCCATATAAAAAAAATTAGAATCAGTCCTTCTGGTTTGCTTCTTACATAGCATTCTTAAAAACTGAAAACCCACAACCACTAAACTATTCAAAGGCAAATGGAAAGTGCTGCTAGAGAAAAGTTGGCAAATGTTAGTAATTATAAAGAAGCTAAACCTAAGACTTCTATGAGACATTTTTAAAACTAGAAATGGTTGAGAATTAAGAGAGAAGCTGTTTTTATAAATAGAATAAGCAGTCTCTTCATGTTATGTGTCATCTCTGCATAACTCTATTTCACTTAATATAGAATCCTTTTCATATGGATTCAAGAAGACAACTACCTATCCTTGACATGTGTTGTTCTTCCTAATATACCTTTTGTAATAAGTTGTCTTAAAACTTAAAATTAAACTGTCATATATAACTTACACAAGACCATTGACCATCTACAAAAATATAATTCTAGAAATTCAACTTTGAACTTGACAGTGTGATCCAAGTGTCAGAACACATCCATTTTTTGTCCTAGTTTGAATTTTTCCTTCAAATCTTTTTCTTCTGCATCCATTAGTGTGTTTGATGACAGAAAAAAGATCATTGTTTCTCCACTATTCTGGCACCTGTTTTAACATCTCTGAAATTAAAAGTTCGAGGAGAACCAGATCTTTCTTGTTGAAGGAGTCAAAACTTTTTCTAGAATTACCCATCTCAAACTTATACTTGGGGTAAATAACATAATCCTTCAGCTGCTTAATTTTTATTTTTTTTATTTTAGGGTACGCCTGGAATGAAGGGAGAAAAAGGTGACAGAGTAAGTTTCCTTAAAAGTCAATTCTTCTCATAATTTTAAAATTAAACTATGTTTTTAAAAGTACAGACACTTGCTAATGAAACACTTGTTTTGCATTTGATTATTTAGGGTGATATTGCTTCTCAAAACATGATGCGGGCTGTTGCAAGACAAGTTTGTGAACAACTGATAAATGGTAAACAGTGTTGCTTGCTTTGTATCCCATACAAGTAATTAATTACTTTCTTAAAAAGAGAAAACAATGGTTGAAATCTTGAGTGAGAGACACTGGTCACAGAGCACAGCAAGTGCTTGACCAATCTGATAGCTGTCCAGTGCAAATGATTTGGTGGAAAAAATGTAGCAGCAAATTTTTCCCAGATCCAGAGGCTAGCTTGATAATCACAGAATAACAGAATAAGCTGAGTTGAAACTAATCTGTGACCTTTGGAAATACACATGGAGTTCTAACATTGAGGTTTCCTTTGCCATTTTGCTCCAAAATTACTTCTTCTTTGCAATAAGATCAGTATACATTTTCACATTAAACATGTCTTATCTTCAAGAGAAGGAAATCACTGAGAAAAAGGATGCTTACTGCAGGTACTCTGCCAACAGGGAAAGACAGATGAGTGCTGGGTAAATACTGTGCACAGAATCAGTGGTGCTATGCAAGTAGAAACAATATTTATTTGGAAAAGGACTTTGAATTGAATTTCAGTCCTCTACTGCCACATAGTGCAGCTCTGCAGCCCATGAAATTGTTCTCTACAGAGGCTTTCTCTCTGACCTCAAAGCAGTACTTTTGCTATCAGTAGACCTGCCAAGAAAGACAGAGGCAAATTGTTTTTTAATATTGTATCTATTACAAGGGTATGTTCTGGCTGAGGAAAACAGATATACCTTTTGGATTATTAAGAGTGCTTGTGTACAGGGAGGAGGAAAGTATGTCTTTTAAAATGTCTGTGATGGCTGCTAATAAAAACATGTCTATTAGCTAGCCATCACAGAAGAAGTAAAGTACGTTTGTGAATGTGTTAGGCTTATGAATAAGGATATCATGTCCAAGATCTTTTAACATTTTGTAGAGCATCCCCACCTTTTTTATTCATGTTCAGCTTATCTCTTCAGTGTTATGCTAGGACTGACACGTTTTACTAATCAGATGTGTCTCTCCATTAAGGTTTCCTTCCTGCATAGTTTCAAAATGGTGTTGCTTTTGTTCACACATCCTTTTTTTGGAAATGAAATTTGCCCTTATGCAGCAGGTATATAGGTACAAGCTTGTGAATCCTACAGGGTTAAGAAAATGACTTAATGGACTGTGCTGCTAACTCTGCACATGATTAATTTATATTGCTTGTGGTAGCTGCAGAGGTCTGAGAGTACGTAGAAATGTGATACTACAGCTTTAGAAGTAGAGCAAGTCCTTTGTGTTCTTCAGAATAAAAACAACCTCTAAATAGAGCTCCAAGAGCAAGAGTACAAAAATGCCTTTTTCGATCTTAGTAGTTCTATGATAATTTTTTTAATGTCATTGGCTTCCAGAAGCTCCCTTACTTTTCCATCCTGACCCACTCCCTCCTCCATTTATGTTCAGCCTTCTTATCACACATTCATTTTAGGTCTTTCTAATTAATCTGTACTAATTTATTGAATGGGAACAATAATAGGATTTACTTAAAAGAGATAATATTTCACTCCTTCCCACTCTGATAAATGATTTTTATTCATTTCACATTTTTATTTTCTTTTGAAGGTCAAATGAGCCGGTTCAATCAAATGCTGAATCAAATCCCGAATGATTATTATTCAAACCGAAACCAACCAGGGCCTCCAGGTCCACCTGGTCCCCCAGGTGCTGCTGGGACAAGGGGAGAACCCGGACCTGGAGGAAGACCGGGATTCCCAGGACCTCCTGGTGTTCAAGGACCCCCTGGTGAAAGAGGTGAATAAATTCCAAGGCAGCTGTACTGTGGCTGTCGTGCAGAGGCTGCCAGAGAGCACTCTGCTCCCTTTACCATGTCAGACTAGGAAGCCCTGCTAGGCCAGTTGGATTGCCTGAGGGACACTGGTGTACTGAAGGACAAGGTTAACTAGATCAGTGCTTTCCTGTCTCTCTCTTGCTCAGGTTTCATGAAATACAAATTGGTATAATGTTTTGGCTGCTGTCTGAGACTTCCACACAATATCCCAGGAAAGCAAATGTTCTCGGATCTCTTCTGGCACTAAACAGCTGCATCTTGAAAGGCTGTTTGGAGTAACACAACTCTTTGCAAAATAGAACACTGATTAAGAGAGAAAATGAGTCATTAGCAAGTATAAAGTGTTGAATGTTAAAGAATTAGATCAACATCCTTAGCTTTTTACAATAATCTGAGGGAGGGAAGCAACTGAACTGAATGTGAACGTATGGGTAAACCTACTTTATGGCTATCTTGGATCACTGCAATCACGCGGGGTTTCCGTAGTGTACTGTTTTGTGGCCTTTGCTTATTTCCGCTACTCTAGTATAGCATAGACTCAGTGCTATGTTTTCTAGGACATATTTTAAAAAATACACTCTTTTAAAAAGGATAGGAATAAATCAAGGAATTCAGAAGAATTTCTTAAACTTTTTTCATTATAGCTGTTCCTAAGAAAGTGTAAACCATCCTTTATAGCAGAAGTATGCAAGACTGAAAATGCCTTCCTGATTATAGTTTAAAATAAGAAGATTCTGCGGTGTTTCAGTATCTCAAAACTTTTCTATGTTTGAGAGAGATTATATGTGCTAAATTACATCTACATCCTATTTTGTTCTTGAGTTACTATATTTATATTCAAATTATTTTCCCAAATTCTCATTTGAACATCTGTAGAACATAAATTTTAACCACTCTTGTTGCATTAAATCATGGGAAGTAAATATTAATGTCAGTGAGAGAGTGTGAAGAAATATCCATTGATGTGGTGTCCTTTCTTTGATTTTCACTGCCTTTTCGTTGTTCTGTAGGAATCCCTGGAGAGAAAGGTGAAAGAGGGACTGGATCCCAAGGACCACGAGGTTTGCCAGGACCACCTGGTAAGTATTTTTTGTTTAGTCAGATTACAGAAAAGTGGGAGAAAAGCAAACATTTCTTCATAGAGAACCAGACTAGATATAGTGAAGGAACACCCTTTGCGCACTTCATATTTTTCACATGTATTAGAGTTTACTCTAATAAATTTGTAGGAAGCCACCACAAAAATAGCATTTTAGAAAGATTTTTTGGACATGGCTAATAGGTATTTATCTTTATCTTTTAATTTAGTAATCTGGCATGTTTGTTAATGTGAAAATGTGTTTCATGAAAATACATTGTCCAAATGTTTGACCGATATTTTTCATATGTCTTATCAGATGATCCTTTTGTAGTACCTAGTTGGTTTTTGTTTTGTTTTTTTACTTGCTGGACTACAAAATACTCCACGTGCAGAGTTAACAGATAATAGAGACAGATGATTTGATTATTAGTTTTGGTTTTTGCATTATAAAATTTTGTTTACGTCTTGGCATAAATCAGCTGCATCACTTGTTTCTGTTTGTAGTTTACTACACTAAAATGGATTTTCTTTACAAGAACCATAATATGCTTGCAGCAAATTATAGCCCCAGTTACTTGAAGCTTTACTTTTCTGCTAACCATAATAAGACTGGTTCCAAAAAAAACATTACCTCATCTATCCTGGGGCTACTGGGCAGCATAATTGATGTACTCCTATATTTTAATTGAAATCCAGTATGCTTGTCTAATCTAGTAGTTTCCCTTGAGATCATCATATCTTACACAAAGGGGAAATAAACCAGAGAATACATTGATGTTTCTTACTTGGCTCAAACCTTACTAAATTAGTTTCTAAGAATAAATATTTAAATAAGCCACACACAGGGAAGCAACTAATGATGAGTCACACATCTAGATTTCTTTTGTTTTTTTCTTTATGTTGACCCCCATATAGCAACAGTGCAAGTGCTTTCTCACCAAGACAGCCTGGGCTGTGTAGTCTAGACAGAAGTATTGTTAGCTGTTTTGTTAAGATGGCTCTTAAAGAAAACAACCTCCCAACTTCTCAATTCTAAAATTAGGTCCACAAGGAGAATCTAGAACTGGTCCACCAGGCTCCACAGGATCACGAGGACCACCAGGGCCGCCAGGCCGTCCTGGAAATGCGGGTATTCGGGGTCCCCCAGGGCCACCAGGATATTGTGATTCATCCCAGTGTGCTAGCATCCCTTACAATGGCCAAGGATTCCCAGGTAAGTTATGAACAACTTAACCTTTAACCTTGCCCTGAAATAGCCTTCACAGATGTGGCTGTTCATATTGAGCTGCTTTACATGAGACAGTCCTGCTAATCTGAGCATACTGAGTCATGAGGGGATGGCTGCAGTGAGCAGGACTGCCTCATTGTAATGTGCAGGTATATGAGCAGCCATTTAGACTTTGGTAGAGTATTACTTGATGTTATGCATGGTTTGTTTTAAATAGGAAGTATTGAGTAAATATTGTAGTCTTGTTTTTTTCTTAATGTAGATGGTTACTAGCTGGTAGCGTTGTTCATAGGATATAAGTGACCAATTTCTTCTCTTCTTTTTTCCCCTCTATCACCACCCCTTCCAATCGTCTTCAGAACAAGGTTGAATTCTCCATGTTTCTCTTGAAAAATAAAAGGAATGCTGTGGTTGGCAGTTTCCATGTGTCTCTTTTTGAGCCATGTCAGGATTGTTTATATAAAATTGATTCCTGAAATAAAAATTTCCACAAAGGAAATCCATTTGGTGATAACAGTGCAGACAACTGAAAAGCATCACTGTCCTACACTATCTACCAACTTAAACACCATGGAGTCCCTGATTAGCCCTGAGTCATATAAGCCTTCCACTTTGCGACATAGTTCAAAGCAGTAGGATGCTTCTGGAACCAAAATGAAGGGTCACAGTGACCACCAATTTTTGACTGGAAAGATTCTAATATATTTTAACATGGGGATCCTGCAAGACCACAGTATTGTTAACAAATTAATATGTATGCCTTGCCAGATCTCAAAATTAGTGTATGTGATACTACTATTGGATATGGTTTGCTGTTAGTGTAATTGTGCATGTATCCATGAAAAGAAAAAGAAAAGAATATATATATATATGTACACAATTGCAGACTCAGTGATACTGGTTAAAGAGCCAGGTGGTTGTGCAGATCTCACAAAAAAATTCTTATTTAAATGAAAAATAAAGAAAATTGTATATGTGATTCAGCAATGTTCTTTCTAGCAAGCAGCTATGTATACATATATAAATATATGCCTAAGACTTAACTGTTATGTATTTAGTTGGATGAAAGTATGTTTTTTGCACATCAGATAGACTTTTTAAAAGACTAACATCATCTTTGACCTGTTTCAGGTTTCGGCTAACACATTTTCTAAGTCGCCAGTGCTGCTTACAGTTTGAATACATGAAAATCCTGTTTCTGAGATGTTTGCGCACGTGCTTATTAGAAAATGAGTCCGTATGGATATTTCACCACGGATATGGTTCTTGAACCATGTTGACCTCATAGAACGGGGAGATACTTTTACTAACACAACTCATGAATGAGATAAAGGACAGTGACATCAATTCATTAAGCCTATTGCATTTCAATAATAAAATAGACAGTCTTTCTTTTTTAAAAAAAGACCTAGACCAGCAAAAACCTCAGTGGCGAAGGAGGCTTGTAAAACTACTAACCAGCAAAGGTAATGCCATTAGAAGAGAGACAGATTTAACCTGGAAAATGAGAAATAACTTATGTAAATAGTAAACTAATTGTGGCTTGTAGATGATTTGTATGGGACTGTATCCACTAAAATCTGTTAACAACTCTATGTGATACTTTTGCATAAAAGCCTGCTGCTGCTTGCTGTATGCCAGAATAACATCTTTGACAACTTATGAAACCTACCTGTCTGTTTCTTGTTACCAACATGTCTGAATTGGGCCATATACCTTTTTTATGTGTAATCTTGTTGGATCTGTAACTGCAGTTATAAATACCAAAGTTTTATAATAATTTTTCTTCTGTTTTGCTGTAGTTTTTGGTGTTCCTGAAGCACCAGCTGTAACTCGGTTTGTTACGAGGAACAGCACGACAAAATGACATGTACTGTATATTGCCGCTGGTGATAGTTATGTCTACACTTACTTTCCCATTCTCAGAGAAAATTACTATATGCCAAACCCATCTCCTCATTTTACCTGCTCCATGTCTTCTATTAATTATGCAGTTTAAAATAAAGCCCAATGCTTAGATTTAATGAAGTACCTGTAAAATAGTAATTTTATTTGATTTTCTTGGTTTTGTTTGGGTTTTTTTTAATAGTTTTACCATGATTTGTCCCTTGCTTAATTTATGACTCTTTCTGCACTGTTTTGTGTATTATAAATACAAAGCCTTTCAAGATGAATTTTAAACCTTTTCTTATTTTACTGCCAAGAAAGCATTCATGAGCAAAACTGAGAAATACCCCCAGTGAACTAATTATTTATATATTTATTCTATGAAAATAAGGTTGAACTAACATTATGTAGACAGACTAACTTTCATTGCATATGTGGATTCAAAGACATGCGATAACTATTATGTTCAATCGGACAACTATTTTCAACCAGAACCATACGTGCCTGAAAGTGGACCCTATCAGCCTGAAGGTGAACCCTTTATAGTACCTATGGAGTCAGAAAGGAGAGAGGACGAGTATGAGGACTATGGAGTTGAAATGCATTCACCAGAATACCCTGAGCACATGCGCTGGAAAAGATCACTGCCAAGAAATGCAAAAACAAAACCGTAAAAGATCTGTGTCTTGGTTTGGGGGTTTTTCTTTGGTTGGTGGGTTTTTTGTTGTTGTTTTGTTTTTTGTTTTTTGCTGCGCTTGCATTTGCAGATACACACAGGGAGAGTGCATCATTCCTTTTGCAATATGGCTTTCCAGTCTTTCCATATCAGACGCACCCCTGTTTTGTATCTCGCTTATGTGGAGATAGCAATGTGTGTACCCAAACACTTCATGTTGCTCTGGAAATACTTGTAAAATACTGTTGCTTATAGTGTTTGCATACAGATTAAGGTGTGCATTCAGTTATCCCAGTGCTGCCTTTTCATTAAAATAATGTAAAAACAAATACATTAAAAAAGAAAACCAAAAAAACCAAAACAAAAATAACCAGAGCTGTTGCAAATTTCTAAGGACTGTCTTAGATCTACATTTTTCTTCTTTTTCAAATGCATGTTTTCATTTCAGTCAGATCACCGTTCTGCAATATCTAGTTAAAAGAACCAAAAATATCCCTCTCCTTCCAGTATCATTGTAATTTTCTTCTGAGTTACAATCTGCAGAGCATATAGTGCTCTTACACATTTCCTCTAAACACCACAAACATTAAGTAGCTGAAATCATTGTATCAACTGGATACAGTTTAATAATGCCTGAAATCTCCTTGTTTGTAGACACAGTTACATTTATGCCAAATTGCAGTCAATCCTGCAGAGATGGAATTGCATGTTTATGTTGTATATTTAGTATGGATTTTTTTTTTCAGAATACAATGTTTCTTAGTTACCAAAAGCAGTTGGAAATTGTTTGCAAGACTATGGATATAGAATTGCTGCTTTTATATTTTAACTGCAAATTGTGAATTTCACTGCCTTATATTATTTATTTCTGAAATGAAAGAGGCATTTTTCAATAAAACTACTGAAAATGTATGTGTCTACTCATTTTATGAAAGGCATTGTGGGACTGATATATTTGAATTCTTATTAGTGTTATTTAATCAATAATCTGGAAATGCCAGATATCAAAAATCAATTAGAATGGGAATAGTCTAAGAGGTGTTTGGGCTGTGGTGGCTAGAGGTGGCAGGATGAAAGCAGGAGGTGCCTCCTCTGTCAGAGGTATGAGTTACTTTTAGGAAATTCAGTCTGCAAGGCTTTTGGTGGGGAAAATGAGATCGACTGTGAGGATTAATTGCTGTCTTTGGGGGGGATTTTTGATGAATGGCTGCTGCAGGGGGAGAGAGACTTTCCACCTGAGGAACTACTTGAACTGCAGAGAGTGTCTAAAGCTACACAGCCTCTAATTGCTGGTGTGCTGTGAGCATTGTGGCAGCACTGACATTAGCAAATAACTTGGCTGAGGAAGCGGGGCGTGGTGTCTGCTGAGTTCCATTCTTCTGGGGCTATAGAGAGCTGGCTCCTCCCTGCTTGGGAGGTCATCTGCCTTCACACCAGCTCTGATCACAGTGGTAGCTGTGATGGAGCTTTACCTGCAGAGGGTAGTACAAGTGATTTGGGAAAGAAAAACAGTGGGCCAGAGGAGTTAGTAACTGAGGAGGAAAGAGTGGACTGGTGGTGAACTTTCTTTTCCACGGTATCTCAACTCTCAACCTGATCAGTAGAAATGGCTTTTGCTGTAGGACATGGAGCAAAGCCTTTTGACATAACTGGGAAAGCTGGAGCTGTGTTTCTTAAGATCATGCAAGACATCTGTCACAGAAGCGAAGCCAGATCTGCAGGCTGGCTTCCTGATCACTGAATCCTACTCTGCACTGGAAGCTGCATGGCAAATTTTAGTGTCCACAAATGGAAATTACGTAACTCCATAGACTGAATCAATCACTGACTGGTTATCAGTGAAATGAAATACAAACAAACAGCATTTCAAAGAGTGATCCTGATTACATCCACATGTCTTTTAGACTGTAAAAGACAAATTTAGGGTTGAACAGAGGAAGGAGAATCAAAGCTATTTATTCTTTATGCCTTTTTTCAGAGTTCAGAGTTAAGTATCAAAAACATGTTCTGCAGTTTCATGTACAATAAAGAAAGGCATGTGTCAGGCAGAAGAAGATACTGGTAGAAATTTGGAGAAGTGATTAAACCTTTATCTGAATTGTATTTAAAAATAATGACATCTTGCATTGACCTCTCATCTGTTTTTTTTTGGCATTGTCTCTAGGACAAGTTTAACTAGATGCCCATGTCTTCATTTAAAAGATCCCTTTCTGTCCTCTAAATAGAAAATTTTGCCATTTATAAAGCATATATTTTTAAATTATTTTTTATTTCTTTACAAAATACACCAAATGCCTGCCAAGGATGTCTTCTATTTTTTTGTGTTCTTTATTGATATCAATCCTAATAGAGATGCCACTATTTGATTATCTGGTGGCCTGAAATATTTAAACATTCAGTGAAACCTGAGTTTATTGGTAGTCAATATATTTTTAAACACAAAATTCTGCTCACAGATCTGCAGGGTAGATGTAAGCTCTAGATTGTGCGTTCCCTGCAGGCACAGAATTGCAAAGTTTGAGTCATGACCATCTGTGTACTCAAGATAAGTGCTGATAAGCATTTATGTTTCATTTAAAAATCCCCATAATCCCCAAAGCTGGGGGAAAGAAGCGTTAACATTTCTTTCACCTGTTTGACATGAGTCAGATTTCTGACTACATTTTGAAGCAAAAAGAACTTTCACTGGCCCATCCAGAATATGAAGAAAATACTTTAGATGTTTGGGTAGCTTATAAACGAGTGTTTACTGTTTGAGGCCAACAAAGAAGAAAATTTATTTCTAGGAATTCTCAGGGGAATGACTCTAAGGAGATAGTAGGGCTACTGGTGACACTTCTGGGAAACCTGTTGCAAAGGTGAGCCAAAGAAATCCTGGAAAAATACAGATTCAATGCAAATACAAACAAATTTCAGTTCCTGAATATCTCATATACAACTGAGCAGTTTACAGTGAAAGAAAGAAAGAGAGGAAGAAAGAGAGAAAGAAAGAAAGAGAGGAAGAAAGAGAGGAAGAAAGAAAGAGAGAAAGAAAGAGAGAAAGAAAGAAAGAAAGAAAGAAAGAAAGAAAGAAAGAAAGAAAGAAAGAAAGAAAGAAAGAAAGAAAGAAAGAAAGAAAGAAAGAAAGAAAGAAAGAAAGAAAGAAAGAAAGAAAGAAAGAAAGAAAGAAAGAAAGAAAAAGAAAAAAGCTGAATTTAATTGCATACACGTTTCCTTTCATGCTGGCAAAAGCTTTGGGTACAAACAAGCAGGTGGGGAAGGGCTGCAGCTTTCTTGAAATGAGTATGGAGCACTTGATAGGCTGAGGGAGTTGAGCACGTTCAGCCTCAAGAAGAGACAACTGAGAGCGGACCTCATCAAACTCTGTAAGTGCCTGAAGGGAGGGTGTCAAGAGGAGGTTCCCAGGGTCTGCTCAGTGGTGCCAAGCAACAGGACATGAGGCAATGGGCAAAAACTGATGCACAGGAAGTTCCATCTGAATATGAGGAAGAACTTCTTTACTTGTGAATGACCGAGCACTGAAACAGATTTCCCAGAGAGGGTGTGGAGTCTTCCTCACTGGAAGTATTCAAGAAACATCTGGATACAATTCTCTGCCATGTGCTCTGGGATGACCCTGCTTGAGAAGGGAGGTTGGACCACATGACCCACTGTGATCCCTTTCACACTTACCCATTCTGTGACTCTGTGATTTCGTGTTTGCAGAGAGGAGCTTAATGAAGACAGTCTTTGTTCCACAAGCCCCCTGCTCGGAGAGCAAGTTCTTTGCATTTCTGATAGCATGGATAACAAAACTGAAAAAATACCCAGACAATGTTACTGATTTATGGAAGCAAAATATTGTGGTAATGCCTCACTGCTGAAATCTTTGTGCAAGAGTGGGCAAAAATAGAGCAAAGGAAAGGATGGGAGAGTGCTGCCCTTCATTTTTACTTTTGGTGTGGTTTTGCAGTAGTCTGTTGAATGCCCTAGTGCTGACTGCACAGAGAGGCTTATAAAAGAAGAAGATAAAGGGAAAATAACTGATTTGGCCAGACACAAAAGGTTTCAAAAACAGTACGAGCAGCTGATCTTTCCCATGAAGGCTCCTCTTTGTATTAAAAAAGTAAAATATTTATATATATTACTCATAAATTGCTCAATCTCTATAGATCCTAAAGGCAATAACTCTTACTAGCAAGTTTCAAAAATATATTCTTTTGTGGAAAACACATTAGAGAAGGCACAATAATCCTCGAGATTGTCCCTTGCTCTTATGAAATGAAATAATGTGTCAGTATTTTTTGACTGCAGCTCAGATCACAGCTATGAATGGGAAAAAATTTTGGGAAGATGTTGCCCTCTGAGAATATAAATTGTTTTCATGTCAGTTTTTAAATAAGAATGAACACCTTTTGTATAATTTTATTTTTGATGTACCATTGAACTTACTGATAGGAGGGTAGTTGTATTTGTGGTCTTCAAAGTAAAAAAGATCATACCAGCTTATAGCCATCAAGAAAACACAGCTTCTAATAAATGGTTTATTTCCTCCTGCAGGAGCAGAAGGCCTCACAGTTTTGCCTTGACCAACTAGTTAAAAAATACTTACTGATCACTTTCACATTCTGGAAAAGGACTTGAGGAGAGCATTCTGCTCTCAGATCTGAAAATTTCTTAGATGACACTCAGCTAAAAAAAATAGTAAACAACAGTGATTTTAGTGCTGATATGTTCTTGGCATCTCAAAAAAATGCTCAGTTACATTTTCATTGATTTATACTTAATATGTTTCCACCTTTTTGTCTTTGTTCTTTTGTGCAACCATCGAGCTAATTGTGACAGTTACACCTCAGAGAGTGATTGTGAAATTCTCTTGTGTTTTTTCCACCAAATTTAGCGAGGTTTCATGTGTAGTCCTGCTTTAAGTGAACAAATCTGTTCCCCAAGTTTGGAGATTTAGAAAGCCATTAGTAATCAGTGGTTTGCTTTTTGATGAGGACATGCAGCAAAACTGTATTGAGCTGTCACGCAAGCACTGGTTTCAGTTTCATTTCTGTGTCAGCTTTGTGGTCATGAATTTCTTCATCCTTGAACACTCCTGTTTGCTTCTGAACTGTTTGTAAAGAGTAGTTTTGTGCCCAGTTTGACTCCCCCTGTCTGTCATTCCTCTATAGGCAATCCAGGAGGTCTGGAGGTTTTTACTCATTACCACTGTACATATTCTTTGTGAAGCTCATATTTATTACTTCCTGGGATGATGTAAGCTACTCACTGGATTTTCAAGAGTTCCTAAAGTTTTAAGAACATGACATTTCTGGATGCCTACTTTCAGATACCCATTGGTCTCTGAGTTACCAAAAGCAATAAGGCCGTAATAACTTGGCCTCTTTAATCAGCCTTGAGTTATTTTCCAAGTCACTACAAAGGTTATTTTTATAATATTAAATATTTAACAAATCAATGAAAATGGGACAGAGAAGAAATATCCCTGTGTGTTATCCCTGTAAAGTTCTGAAGTTAAGAATACTGAAGGACATGTATTTTCTTCCTTCATCTGTATTGGAAGTAAAAAAGCTTCAGATGCACAGAAAATACCACAAAGAAGAAAAAAAAAACAGTATCTTTTTCCATTAGAAAGGAAACATATCCAGGGTCTACTGTCATAGGCTTCACCAGAAATATTGGTCTCTGAGCAAAAAAGATAACTTCAGTATTGTAAAAAAAAAAAAAAAATTTAAAAAAATCCTGTCTGGGATAAGCAGAAGTATATAAAACTGAAAAATACCTTGAATTATACTGGTTTTGCCGCTGTCAAACTGAAAAAAAAAGTGAGATATATATCAGTTTTAGTACCCTGATGTTTATGCCTCATAGTAACCTCTACTGGAAAATTGCAACACTTTATTCAATGTTTGCAGCTTTGGTTCATGACAATGAACAGAGGAAAGGAACTAAAATTACTGTACACTGTACAAGAGCTTTCTTCTCTCTAATGTTATGCCAACATGTCATGTCTGGCATAGTGTTCCTTCCCTTCTTCCATGCCCTTTACTTCCTGAAGCTTATGTGCTGTTCCCCATTCTAAAGGCCTCCTCCCTGTTTAGCTCCAGGAAATATGAAGGATAAGGACATGTTACAGCTAGTTCATCTGAGGAACACCAAGGTGGTCCAGGGGCTGAAGCACCTGGCGATTGCAAGAATTGGGCTTGTTTAGCCTGGCAAAGTCTGACAGGAAAGAATCCCTCTGCTGTCTTCCACTCCCTTTGCCTTCCTTTTATTCCAAGCACTTGTTTACTTGTTATTTTTCTGGAAGTAAAGAAGACTAAGAAAGTCTCTAGGATTCCTAAATCATGTACTCCATGTGACTTGCATTTTGCTGTTATCCATCTTGCATCCAGAACTCCAAATCGGGGTCTTGGACACAGAGTTTTAGGGTTTCTTATTGCTGACACTTGTATATTGGCCTTTCCATGTCTCCCTGTATCTTTTTGAACCGTTAGACCTCTTCCAGCTTTTACATTCTAACAGCTTGTTGGATTAACAAGTCAGAAGTCTTCTGGGTAGATCTTCTTTTAAGTAGCTACTTTACATAGTTGTCAACTATGAGGTGAGATGATTCAAGACATGATTTTAACCCAAATCCATTACTTCTATGCAATTCCAAGGAACATAAGTACTTTTTTAGTGCACTGGAAAGGCAGTGGAAAATAATGTTCTTTTCACTAAAATGGCTTTTAATCTGAACATTATTTTGTGTCATATGTAAATGAGCAAAGATTTAAAACCATAACCAAGATTTGAAGAGGAAGCAGGAATCCTGGCCCAGAATCCATTCTTAGATGTTTATCCTTTAATTTTCAGTTCCAGAAACCCTGTTCATGTGAAAAATGTCAGCATAACATCAAATAAAGGGTAATCTGCAGGCTTGTTTTCTTTGGCAGTTCCTCAGAATACCATGAATACTCTCTGTTGTTATTTGGCAATGCCCTTGTGTACAGTATATTTGACAGAAAATGTCTGTAGACTGTAAAATCCCAGCCAGTGCATCCTCTAAGGTGGTATCCTGCAGTTATATTTCTCAGTCTTCTGAACTGATCTCTTTTCAGTAGCAAAAAAAAGTCAAAACAGCACCAAACATTTCCTGTATCTGTAGAGGTTCTCAAATACATGTCTGAAAGATCTTTCATGGTACTTGCTTCCCCACAAATGAGGCAAGAAATTTCCTAGCGAAATCGGAAGCTTTCAGAAACTTGAAGAGGAAGATGTTTAAATGTATAATAAAGATCAAAAGCTTTGTTTAGACACTGGCACAAAATTAAACTGTTTTCATTATTCATAACAGTGCTGGGGCAGCAGCTGATGGCCCCAGGCTGAGCTCAAATGGCATCCTGGGGCATAGGAGGGTGGGGACATCCCCACCTTTGTTTGGAAAGAACACTCAGGCTCAGCATTCAGCTATGCAAACACTATGTTCTGCTCATGCAGTATATTAACAATATTTAGTTTGGGAAATCCTGAAATGGTCATCACTGGGTTGGATGGTAAATCTGCACAAACCCTATCCCTTAGGAGGACTATATGGGCTGTTCCTGCTAAGGCTGAAGGTGTGCTGGGAGGGACAGTGGCTGTTGACACTGGAATGTGACTCCATGCAGCAGTGTCTTGGTGGAGGGATGGAAGAGAGTGAGTTTTATCACTAAATAAAGATGAAAATTAGGCCTCTGCTGGAAACAGAGAAGTGGAATGAATTAAGAACTGAGATATTGCACATATGGTACTTGAACTACAGACACTGAAATAGACGAAAATAGAAGAAAACCCACAATTTTGCTCACAAATCTTCATGTTTATATTTAAGGCAATGCTTTGTGCTGTGATTAATTGAGGATTACTGTGAAAAAATGGTGAAGATTGTAGCTGATGATATACAGAAATATAAAAAGAGAAATGAGAGGCCTATGCTTTAAAATAAATGTACTCACTGTCCTTTTCTGGACATAGACACAATTTCTGCAGATTCTAAAAATACAGTAATTGGAAGCAGAATGTGATTGATATTTTTTCAAAAGGGAATATGTTAGAAATGTGAATGATACCTATATCCTGCTTTATGTACAAGTATACAGAAATAGTCCTAGAAATGTAGAATGGATGAGAGTCACAGGGCAGTTTTTATAAATTGATATTTAAATAATTCTCATTAAAAATAGGTGTAAATGGAAAGACATTAAAAGGAGACATAAATGATAGTCTTTCAGTCAAACACTGACTGTGTCAGGAGCAATATTACTGATTTCCTGAAATAAAGATTTTCTTTAACAACCCCACTCATTTAGCTGTGTTAGTATTTTAATAGATCCATCTTGCACATTGGAGTAAATAAAGAGTTCTTGAGGTCTCAAACCCAAAATATATTATTCATTCCTTCTTAAAGGAACTTCTAAGATGGTCTTATATGATGTGGTGGTGTTCAAACTGTACTTAGAAATGCTGGAGGGGTAAAAAACCCTCTGGATGGACATGTGCAAGAACAGTTTCATTTCAGACCAAGGTATAGGTCTTACCTAGAAGTGATCAAAAAAGGCATGTCTCCCTTATTTTTGTTACCTGTCAACTGTCTTTGTCAAACTTTGTGCATGCGTAGCAATGCTTCAAAAATATATGTAGGTCAGAATATAACACATTGGTTTTGTGGTAACTTGCAACATCATAAATTTCATTAAAATATTTTTCACTTTGGAAGAATGCTTCTATGATATCTAGACACTCCACTACATAGTAAATTAAGAAAGTGTCGTCAACTGCACTTTTAGAACCCCAGAAGATCCAAATAGCTTATATTTCACATGTAAATGGCTTTGTTTCCCCCTTGTTTTGCATTCTGTGTAAACAGAGTGAATATAACTATAAATTATGATCATTATGACAAATTATGATCATTAAAATAAAATGTGTTTTGTGATTCATAAGTTGTATATTCATTACCATGTCTTATATACATATTTCTCATATACAACTGATTTTGCTTTTGCAGTTTTAAGAATGGCTCCAGCTACAATAGCTGGGAAGATCTTTTATATCAATATTGTATGGCATTTTGTTCCAGTTTAAAATTCACCTTCCTTTATAAGCTGTATTGGATCGTATTCTTGCTAGTCTTTCCTCAGGAAGCACACCTACACAAAATGCTGCAGAAGGATATATATTTCTAAAGCCGAATGAATCAATTCAGCTTTGGCAGCCAAATTTTACAACCAACATCTCTCACTTAGTATGCAGTCTTTTGGCACATTACATTGGACTATGGTTACCCTGTAACATTAGTAGCATTGTGCATTGTACTGTGGGAAAAGCCACATCTCAGTGTGGTGGAAATTCCACTGGAGAAAGAACAAGTTCCTTCCAAACCAATTGAGTTTTGCCTTTAATAAACTTGTTGGAAATGGATCAGCATGGAATTTCATGAATTATGGCCAGATTTTGAATAGATCTCAGTACCCTGAGTGCAGTTAGGTTTTTTTCCCCGGAAAGTTCAGCTTCTGTTTGGCACTGGGACCAGTTATACTCTGGTTTCAGACATGAACCAGCTTTTTAAAGAAGCCTGTTTAGCTGTGCTCTCATGGTGCTGAGCCCTATCTAGCAAGATCTGATGATAGCAGGGTATGAGAGCAGTTTTTGCTGAGGTCTTGTACCACATTAATACGACTAAGTAACTTCTGAATGGGAGGTGACTTGTACCTCCCCATCTTCAGATGCAGGCCAGGTTAACATGTGCTTCTCTGCAGTCTTAATTTAAATGAAATGGTCATGTTTTTAAGAATTCCTTCCATTTAAGGACTCATTGTGAGGCTTCCATGGGCATGCATATAGAGGACTTCTTAGTTTACTTTGCCATCTATAGTTACAGTAAACTCATACCCTTTACATCATGAGACTGTGCTTTGCAGTCACTCAGTGCTTTCCATGAGGAAGGAGAAGGTGCCTTCTTGCAGAAAGCTGGAGAGTCAAGAGTAAAATATGAAGTCTTTTGCTAAAATATTTTCCTCCCTTATTTAGACCAGGCCATTTAGATGGAAACTGCATAGCAAGTGCTCTGTGGTGGGGACCCAATGCCTAGTTTATGTTTTGGGATACAAAATCTCAGTTCCTGTTGAACATCATCAAGCCCAACACTGGGAAAATATCATCTTTTAGTGTGTGAATTTGGATCTCTTAGCTAAATATGTTATGCACATTGCACAAAAGTAAAATGCAGAATAATTTTCCTGCGGGTAATTATTAGTGTAGAAACCTTAGAAAATGCTCCAAGGAGAAATACAATAGATAAAAGAATTGTGTCCTTCATATTAAAAATATCCATCCATCTTTCCTAAGACGCAAGATACAAGTGGCGCATCTGCTCAAAGTATCTCCCACTGAACAGAAGCATATGAGCTAGCTTATATAAAAGCCAAATTATTTTAGCAAAAGATAAATAAAAATGAAATTAGTTTTACAATTCTTATAAGTCTGTCATCATATAAATTTAAATGAACAAGAACAATTTAAAAAACACCAAAACCACCAACAACTTCTCTCTCTGCCTTTTTTACACTTTAACATTTACAATATTTTCAGAGGTTGCTTCCTTTCCAGTTGTGATTTCGTGCGTATTGAAAAATGAGGTCAATTTTAGTGCTGATATTCTTAACTGGGGAAAAAGTTGATGTAGTAAAGCCCCATGTTGTAATCATCTAAATACATTTCAAAGGGCACTGGGCAGAGGGTAAAGAAGCAACAGGTCAGATTTACCAGCCGGTCATTTACCCTCAAGAAAATGAGGATGGGACAATGGATGGGAGATTCCGGCTAGAGTGTTCATTCTGGGGAAGAGAAGGCTCAGGGTGGATCTCACTGGTGTGTATAAACACCTGATGGAGGGAGAAAAGAAGACAGAGCCAGGTTCTCTCCAGTGGTATCCAGTGACAGGACCAGGGGCAGTGGGCACAATCTGAAACACAGGAGGTTCCATCTGAGAATCAGGAAAACCTTTTTCACTGACTGAGTGGCTAAGAAGTGCCACAGGTTGACCAGAGACGATGTGGAGTCTCCATCCTTGGACAGACATTCAAAAACCCTCTGGACATAGTCTTGGGCTAGGTAGATTGGACCTCCAGGGCTCCTTCCAGGCTTGACAGTTCTCTAATTTTATGATCCAGTAATAGGCTCCTACTTAATTCTTGTGATGCCAAGTGGATTATACCTGCATGCAAAACACTTGGGCAAATGTAGTAAAACTAATGTAATTTGAATTTCTGGCACAATTCCTCATGCTGTAAAAATAATTGTTGAAGTAAAGCACAAAGATGCCATTAGCAGTGTTCCATGATTTCCTCAGATTTTGATGTCTTGCCAGCGTAGTCTTCCCCCGCAGCTCCCACTGCAAACTTATCTCAAAGAAATGTTGAGTATCCATCATAAGCAAAGCAATTTTCCAAGGATTGTGAAATGCGTCATGTAAATTTATGAAGTCACTGTCAAAGCATTTAAAACAGAGGCTTATTTTCAGAAGTGAACCCTTAGAGAAGACAAAATTTTTATGTAAACAGGTGACAAAATACTAAATAGTGGCTGCAGTTTTGTAGAGAATGTGTGCAGAGGTGGCTTATAAGCATTTCTCCTGGGTTCTCCATGACCTAGCAGCATTCCAGGGACTGCATAATTACCCATCCCAGGTTATCCAGTATGTGATAGTTCTGGTCCCACACACAACAGAACTGTGTGCTTTGTCCCAAACACCAGTTTCCATCATGGTCTGAAAAACTGCTGTTCTGAACTGCTTTGTGTAGAATTCAAAACTGAGGTGATTTATTCCATGGAAAAGCTTTTAGGGAAAGAGACATCTTAGGACTGATAAAGGGTGATGGAGTTGGTAGGCCATAAAATAGCTGATATCTGAATCTACTCATCAAATTCCTGCCCTTAACCTTTACCCAGCACCTTGCAAAATAAATAATTGCAGCCAGAATGGGAAGTGAGATTTTTACAAGACCCTTTTTTATTTTTAGACTAAAAATTTAAGCAATAATAGATTCAGATCTTTTTGTCCAATTTGATTCTCTTTCCTCATAAGGGTCTGAAAGCAATGGAAGAGAAAGAAGTAGAAGACCAATCTTTCCCTTCATTCAAATGTTCTGCTTTCAAATTAACCACTAGCTGCCACTCAGAGAAAACTTTGGAGCAGGGACCCCAGCAACTAACTGGAACACCAGTAACTTACCCATATTCATTGGAATATTGGAATATTGGAATATTGGAATATTGAACTTACTTCATATTCATTGAAAGAGTTGTTTGTTGATTTTTCAGATCACTGACATCTGCCTCTCAGTGGTTTGTCACTTTGGGGCACATTATTGTTTAGATGTAACATATAATTTTGACATTATCACTAAATTCTTCTTTCTGGAGAAGCAGACTCTGGCCTTTCAGTGAAAGCTTGTTTTATTGCCAGGCATTATCACAAACACAAACATTTTAAACATTTTCAGGAAGGGATGAATTATATGTTTATGTATGTGTAAGTGGACTCTCTTGGTTGTGTTACAGTCCCTATACTGTGAACAAACAAAAGCATCTGATCTTTCAGAATATAAACCAGCAGTTCACCTCCCTGCTAGGAGAACAATCCATGCCCCATAGCTCTTTCTAGCTATGCTGCTCTTCAAGAAAAAGACTGAAATACTTTGTGTCAGCTGGTGGGAAACTGCCTTCAGAACTTGATGAATAGAGGAAAGTCTTGATTGCTTGTTTTCATTTCCCCTCTGGGGTTATTCAACAACTCAAGTCTAAAATTAATGCTTATGACACTCAAAGCAGAATGAAACCCTAGCACTGGAGGCATTTATGGACTGTGATGTCATGCCTAGAGACAAGTTTGTTTATGTGGTTGAAGGGGGATTTACGGGTCTTTCCCACTGCTTTTTGTCTGCCCATGCCAGTACAGTCTGTTCTTGCAGAATGTTGGGTTCTCAAGACATGTTTTGGAAAAAAACAACAAGTATTATCTTTTATATCTATAGGCATCTTCTCTTTTGATCTTTTATTTGTCATAACTTTTCTGATGGGTTATCCTATTCCTTCTTGGCACTAATCCAATATTGATTGGATTGGTCAGTGGCCTAGATTGCTCAGTGTTTACCTGCAACTAGAAAACTGTTTAGATTTCTGTATTTTTCCTATGCTTTTCTTATTTTTGCATCCCCAAAGAAAAACTTTGATTTACTGTGTTCAGATTTATGAAGAATATTTAAATTAGTTCAACCTTACAATCGAATTCAGGTGATTTAAAACCATAATGCTACTCCAGAACACCTGGAAATTCACTAATTGAAACACTTTGCCCTGCCTTCAAACCCAGCAGCAGCCTCATAAGAGGAAGGACACACTCAATAGAGTGTTTTCATGGCAGCACCTTGGGCTCAAGAAGGACTTGGACCATTCTGAAGGTCTCACAGCAGTGAGAGCTGGGTCTCCCTTAGTGGGGAGCAGTAACGGGGTAAGGTGGCACAAGTGGCTGCTTGTCCAGTGCCTGGATCCCAGGGTCTCCCAGTGCCCACAAGTCTAGGCTGGCAGGGCAGCAGGTTCAGCTGCTCTGATCCTGGTGCCCTGAGGTGCTCCTTGGAGACTGAATCTGGGCAAGCTGTTCTATGACTATTAACCCCCTAATTTTCCCTTGTGCTGCTGTGGTGGCTCTGGATGTACACACTGTGACACTTGTGCTACCCTTCTCAGTGAGACTGCTGTGATTGCATGGGATGGAGACTCAGCAGGGCCACTGCTGCTTTTTACAGAACCAGCTGTACTCGTGCAATTAGCCCATCAGTGACCCAGAAGCTCCAGAACTTCCACTTCCCAAGAAATCCAAGTCCAGTAGCCCCAGGCACACAAGTTACTGTGCTCTCCCTCTCAGACACATTAAGATCCTTTCATAACAGTTTGCAGGGAAAATCTCCTTTTGCTCACAGGCTGTGCAAACAGCCCAAAGTTTTCAGCGTGCCAAGTTTTCCCATTCTTTCAGGAGTTCAGTTCAATTGTCACATTTAATGAAACATCTCATGATTATTTTACAATTTTGGCAATCTAACAATAATTTTTGTCAGTGAAAACAATCAATGACTTCCACTAGAAACTGGCAGAAATATTTTGTTTTTTATATATAACAATACTGTGTCTGTGGCTTCTAGGGTAAAGCCCCACATTATTCTCTTTTTAATTTCCCTGGAAATTCTGATTGCTGCAGTGTTTCATAAATGGATCAGCTTTTGTACAAACTCATACCTTCATAGTGGTAGTCCTGTTTCAAAGCTTTTCTATTTGTTTTTCTGCACATTATAGGTGATGTATTATCTTTGCTGAGTATTTGCTACTTACTGATTTGTTGTTTTGGGTGTGGTGACTCACAGTTGCTGTTTATGCCCTTTGGAATTTTTCTGTGAAGAAGGGAATTTCGTGCTGAGGCACTTGGGTCTTTGTCTTGGACCATTACTTGGAAAATATTTGAAAAGGCAATATGGATGTGTTACTACGTGGAGAAAAAGCAGCAAAAGACAGCATGTATGTTCTAGCCCTATGAGGTATTCCTGATCCAGAGAGAATGGAAGTCAACCAAAAGTCTTTCCATTGACTGTAGTGGGTTTTGGATCAAGTCTTGTGTATGTAAGTGGCGTCCAAATATCTGAGCTGTTCACAAATGGCCCATGTCTGTTATAGTTACCAGGAAATGCAGGCAGTGGGCCAGAGTTCAAAGATTCAGCTTTTTCAAATCCAAGTCACACTTACAAAAAGAAAGATGCCTTTATCCAAACTGTTCCAGTCCTCCAGGGTGCTGAGTTTTCTTGTGACTCAAGTTCTCAGCTATTAAAAAAAATAACAAAAACTTTCCTAGCTAGATGCATTTTGAGCAGGAACTAGTAAATCTCAGGAAAGGTGGAGCATAGTTCTGGAAATGGCCTGGAAAGTAGTAGCTCGGTGAAACCAGACCTCTGACATAAGCTAAACCTACAAATGCACTGAGTTTTGAGATGAGGATCGGTAAGTCTAAGGAGGGGAACCTTCTGGGAGCAATCTGATTCTGGCAAAATTGGTAGCCAGAGAGTGTCTTAGGAAGGGATTATGTGGTACAGTGTCTGCCATTGTGGGGACTAGGCCCAATGAATATATTTATGCTATGATAAAGACACTGAAGACTGTAAGGTATGCAGGTACCAAGGGAGCTGCAAAAACACACGGGAAATTTCTGTGTACACTGTATCAAGGTACTCAAATAATCTCTTTAGGTGTACCATACTGTACTGGAGAACAGTCATGGGTCTCAATTTACAAGTTATTTCTCATGTTGATTTTAAGTACAACATTTAAGGGATTGTGAGTGCTTTGAACCTGAATTTCCCATCGTCACATTAAAAAATACCAGAAATCAGTGACCTGAAGAACTCTATTCGCTGGAACGAATTAGACTATTGGTAAATCATTTTCAGGGAACTTACACGCACAGATGGAAAACACTGCAAGAATAACTACATAAACGATAACCAAAATAATTAAGAATTTGTTGATCTTTTCTTGAGAAATGGTGGTCTAAAAGACAGCTGTTTGCTGTACTGGCAGCTAGTTCCCTGTAAGTATTCCTGAGAAGGACCCATTTGCATCTCCAGGAGAGCATAATCAATGGCATAGTTAAGTAGAATGTAAACCACGTTCAGCATCTGTAACCTTTTACTCATGTTAGCTAAGAAAACAAAATTACTTCTGGGAATGCTTCAGATATTCCCAAGATGTCTAGTGTGTATAAAAAACAGGAGTGAAAAGATTGGAAAGCTGTTGCTCCTTGCTTACAAGTGCTTCAAAAATTACTAATAATGCCTTTCTGCAGCAGGAGTCCTACAATCTGACCTGGTTTAGGAATACAGAAAGTCAGTTTCAGGAATACAGAAAAAAAATCTTCAGCTTTGTGGCACCTCCCCAAACATACCAGAAGATATTTAAGACTGGGTCATTACCAGTGTGTCCATTGAGAGGAGTGCTGGACATCAACAGCTGAACAGAGGGGAACATCTAGTTGGACAATTATTTACTATTCTGGAAAGTAATGGAAAATTCTCCATAAGTTAGCTGGCTATCATTATCCTTTGATTAAATCCTGAAAAGTAAAATTGGAGATAAATTAGAAGATGAGTTTTTGCATATGCACTGAATGTTCCTCATGTCTAAGAAGCACAAGGATTTTGAGAAAAGACAATAAAAATAGATCAGAATGAAACACTTTGGCGTAAGACTTGAAAAATGCCATGAGAAAAGTAGTACAGAAGAATTTGCCTTACAGTTACAGAAAATCTATTCATCCCTATTTTCATCAGTGGTGGCAACAGGAGCCAAAAAATGCTTTACTTACTGCTTAAAAGGTGACTCACACAGGCAGTGTGACTAAGTAAAATTTTGAAAGACTGCCTTTCACATTTGACCAGTTTAATGATTATGTTGCAGACCTTTTATGGATGATTTGGAATATATGTGAGCATAGAATGAATGTGGGGGTGAGGAACAGCTTTTTTCCCACATATAAACCCTAACCAAGTTAATCTTAAAGGACCCATAAAGCCACAGTCCAAAACAAGCCCACCTGCACTGGACTGCACTCTAGAGCTTGCAAAAAGAGCAGGAAAAAGGAGCTTGTGCCCTTTTCAGAACCTGTTTAGGACGATGTAAATCCTGGACGATTGGAAGCAGAACAACTGCTGTCTTCCCTTAATCAGAAAGGCTGGTTATGCCTGTAGACTTGATTCTATTCCCCACCACAGATATTCTTGGGGCTATTTCTCCTCTATTCTGCCTGCCCAACCCCCCGGAAAATTTCTTTCTTTCTCTGTGGATCCAATCTGAATTTGTCTGCAGCTTTTCGGACATGAGGAAATTTCTAATTTATCTGATCCCTCCTGTTGTCTAGCTGTTGTGAAGAAAGAGTTTGGTGTAGCCAGAGCTGAATGTGGTGACATAATAGAACAGAACAGTGCAGCTGAAGTATGGGACATTGGCTATGGGGCAGAGAAAAGACATACACTAATTAATTCTTCCAGTAGTTATCTCCTTCTCTTTGGGTTCACTATAAGTACCAGCACCTCCTCTTGCCATATAACCTGCACTTTCACTTCTTCATGAACAGGAGCAGTAGACAAATAGATGTCCATTTCAGGGGGAAAAAAAATCAAGCAGCATTATCCAGTATTTGATACATTCATGACCCTGAGGCACTAATTGTGGAAAATCAGCACAGAAGGAAGGCAAGGAGGTCTGGAGCATCATCTTTGACCACTCCTAAACCTTGGGAAGGTCTTTCTCTTATTGTAACTTGGCATGCAATTTTACATCTTTTTGTAAGTGGAATTGCCAAAAATCACAGTATTGTGTGTTTTGTTACTCAGCTCCTAAATCTACATCTAACTCATTTGGGACTATTGTTCCTTGCAAGTTCCTTGTAAAATATCTCTTTTTTATTTATCAGATTTTGAATTTCCTGTTCTAGACATATCACTTCCACAATCTCCTACTTAGAAAAGTATAATCCAAAATGTATAGTTTAAAAAACAGTTGAATTTATTTTTGATAGTTCTCTGGAGATATACCAACAAAAAAGAGGCTGTCAGTCAGTAGGAGCAAAGCTTTGAATCCATGGCAGCATTTTCAGTAATTCCTTCCTGATGTATAACATATTAGTGTTCTGATCAAGTCATATCATCAGTGCTGGGACTTTCCCAACTATATTTTTCAATTTCTGAAACTGTGTAGTGTAAGATGTGTCAGAAACAGAAATAATTATTATATATTGTCCTTTTGACTTTTTAAATGTCAGAATGAGTTAGTGTCCTTGTAGAAATCATCCAGCTAATCCCTCTTTTCAAGCAGGGCACTGCTAGAAGTCACTTGACAGCATCTGGAGTGGATTGCCTGAAGGAAATGCAGGCAATCTTTGGATGTCTGGCTTTTGTCTATGCCACTGTAGATATTAATGGTGATATGATGCAAGCAAAGTCCTGTTTTCCTGCTCAGCCTTGTCTGCAAGGAAGTTCCTTAGTGCTACTGTGAGACCAGACTGTTTAACCTGTCATGTAGGCGATTTAAGGATTTCCACTGCCCTTTTCTCCTTTTCTCCTGCCAGCAACTAGAGGAATGAGCAGGACCACACAGTCATGAGGAGTCTTAGGATGTGTGTACCAAACCCAGTTAGTTCAGGGTTGGGATGTCTCTGTTCCTGCATCAAAGGATCCCTACATCCCATCATGTTGAGGTGTTTTTGAACATGTGAACACAAATGCATGCAGAGCAGGTCTTTTTTTTTTTTTTTTTTTTTNTTTTCCCTACCTAAAGACAAAGAATTAAATAGGTTTTCTATTCTTGGCAAATCTGGGTCTTATCCATTACAACCCTACACTACAGCTACTTTTAGCTTGTAAGACTCAAGAGAAAGAACTGTGAAGGGTTCTGGGTTTTTTACTCCTCATATTTGATACAAATCACAACAAATAGGCAAGGACCCCAAGTCTTTGTTTTGTATATTCAAAATTCTGTTCTGCTTAGTACATCTTTTTTTTTTTTTTAAGTAATGGTTAACTCTGCTGACAGCTGCAAAAAGTTGCGGGAATTCCAGGCCTAGAAAACTCTCAAAATCTTGTGCATGCAGGCCCAAATACAAAAAAGAATATGGGCTTCGACCTGAGACCTTGGAAAAGGCTTCCAAGTTTAGAGATCATAACCAAAAATGTGAGTTTGTAGTTTAGATAGAAATATATTAAGCTAGGTAGTGGAAAGTTTTAAGGTTTTTAAGTTTGGATATGGAAGTAGTTACATAAATAGTAAAAAAGTTTTAAGGTGTCGTAAGTAGTTTGTGTGTCGCTATATGATTGGATAAGAAAGCTTGCATTGCTGCAAGACACGTGTCTTGGTTTAGAAAGACAGGTATCTGCCAGGGAAACTGGGGTTCCCCTTAGAATAGAGGATGTAAACCCCTCACCCCCCGCCAAGTTCTAATTTTGCAATTAATGGCTCTCAGGCAACGATTTGGGAGTAGGAATAACAGCTTTTTACTAAGAATATAAGAATACAAATGTGGTAGAAAAGAAAAAGGAAAAAAAACAAAACAAAACA